>CM035803.1:27215335-27570335 GCA_020466265.1 Siphamia tubifer | reverse complement strand
TTTTTTTTTTTACTCAAATTTCCCACAAAATACATAAAAATATACTAAAACAGGAGAAAGGAATAGACAAAATGTACTAAAATCCACTAAAATTCACAAAAAATGAACAAACACAAAAAGTGATGGAAAAAAAACACATTGAAGCCCACAGCCTGTCAAGTCCTGTGTAAGTCAGGCTGTCAAACATTTACTATTTACCACCTGTATGTCCTGTCCTTGAAGCAAAGTGATTGTGAAAGTACATATAATTTGCTCATTGTTGGGCTTAAATAGATAAATTAGTATTTGAACAGATGAAGGTGGAGCACTTCTATGAATGTGCTACACATTGAAATTAAATTTAAATAAGAATTGATATGTAGGATTTGTAAATGAAATGGCCAAGGTGACAGATCTGATGCAACAGTTAGAAATAATTAGCAAATCAGCTTCCAAGTAATAAGTATTTCCACTGGTGAGTATTTTTTTCAGGATGAATCATTTCATTTTATAGTCTTGAAAAGATGACACTGGTGGAAAAAATGTCTGCGCTCACATCAAATACCAGTTACTTAAATACTAGTTTTATTTTGTAATCTCTGCCTCATCCACTTATTGTTACAGCTCCATTACCAAATAGTTCAGTCATTATTTAGTAATGTTTGACTTTTACTTGCTGATTCACTGCTTTCTGTTTAATTTATTTAATTTTGTATATATATATTTTTTTTACTCTAGCTGCAAATATTTACAAGGTGTCAATATTTACAGAGGCCTATTACTAACATTGAGACGAGAGAAAGAAACGGACACTAAGCAGTATGACTAGAGAATACAAAGATAGTTGAAATGTTGTTAAATTATTGCCAATTTCTCTTTTTAATATCAGTCTAAATATATGCTTGAGGAAAGATTGATGGTTAAAGTTGAAATTGAAAATGTATCAATTAAACCACTAATCTTCATTTGTTATATAACGTCTACAGCAGTAGTTTATGTTTCAAATAGAAGTAGTGTTAAATCTATCTGATCAGCAGCTTTGTGAATTAATTTTTGCTTCTACCTGGGGGGGTGGGAGTTGTACATTTTTAAAATCTAACCTTCAAGCAACGTGAAAGTGAACTTGAGATAAAAAACAAACAAAAAAAAAAACACGGATAATCTCCAGAAGGTTAAGTGCTGATGTTGCATTTTAAAACATAATGGAAAACAAGATAGTAGATTAATGATTAATACATAGATATGATTTAATTTCCCTTTGATGATTGAAGTATTTATAGGAGCATATATAACTAAAAAATACATGCCATCAAGGCTGTGATATTTAGAATGTTTTGGTCAGACTTCCTTATTTTACTACATTTTCTGAATCATTACATTGTTTCAGGGCTTTCAACATATTTATGGAAAATAACCTGCAGGTTTCTTCACTCTAAAGGTTAAATCTAATGAATATGACAAAAGCACGTGGTTGATCCTTGGAAAAGCTGACGCCTGTAAATGCATTTTATCTGTTGTTTTGGGTTGGACTTTGTGCAGCCGATTGCATTTTTTATAAGGGATGTTTTTCCCCATTTTATTTTCCTCATAGCTACAGTTTAATGTGAACTGAAAGTGCTCCTTTAACTCAAACACAGTAAGACAGTCTACTGTAGAAGCTGTTATATGTGAACAGCAGATGCACGCAATCTAATCATTTATTTAATAGTTTACAATCATGAAAAAATCATACCTTTTAATTTAATTGATATATAAATTATGTATTATTGTACAATCAGTCAATTATCTGAGAGGAAAAAGTTAAATCTTGTTAGGTTTTATGTTACAATTCTCTATAGGAGCTCTTAATAAATGTATGATGCTTTAAGCCAGTTTTAGACTCGGTTAAAGCCTTCACTTTCCTTTACAACATGTTCGTGTCCTGAGCTACATATTTTTGACGGCTGCTTAGACATTCACATGAAGGGAGTACATATGATCTTAGTGATATTTGGACTATCAACACTTCTATTCAATGGTCAGATTCTTTGATTTCTCTTCATTTTTAAGCCTCTGCAGGATTTCTGTTTAGATTGCATGTGTTTGCAGGGTTCGTCTGCAGCAGGAGAGCGTCTTAAAATAGTGACACAAAACCTACATCTAGTTGTGATTAGCTCTGAGTGAGAACCAGATCTGTTCCATCCATGTACATATGGACGTATGGATGCAGTTATCTGTTCGGAGCTGCTGTTCATTGACAATGTTGGCATTTATCACAAGGATACTAAATATAAATATCTGTTTCACATACAGTTACAGCTAGTGATTCTTTTGCTTGTTGAGTAAAGCATTATTTGTGTTATTGTTGATTTTATAGAATGTCATCATGTTTCCCAAATTATAAAATAACATCCTCACATGTTGCATTTAGGTTATTTAGTCCTGGGTGATATAACCATTTTATTGATTAATTTGAGTTTTTTGTTTTGCGGCTGATTGAAATCAAAAACTTTTTTTCTTTTTTTTTACTTAATGAGGTGGGTTTTTTGGTTTTATCAGACAAAGCTGCAATGGAAATACCTTATTCTGCTACTGGAGTCATGTGATTAAAAACAAAACAAAGAATGGATGTTAAAACAAGCAAAAAAAAGTGCTTTAAAAGAAACATGGCACAGTATGTGTGGACACCAGGAAACCAAATAATTTTTAATTTAGTACAGGAAGGAGGAGTAATGCATAATGGTAATGGGTATATCTGTAAATCCACACAATATTAATATTCATTGTTTATGGAGTGACTTCTCCCATGTCGTGATAATGCATAAACAAATGATTGCATTTGTGATTTATTGGAAAAATTGACATTAGGCACTTCTGTCTTTTTGGTCTTTAGTAAATATTAGTCAAGTTTTGCACATATGTTCAATGGAAAATGTATGTGGAAATGGGCAAAAATAGTTACTTGTCCGATTCAGAGTTAAATGTGACGATATCCCTGTTTTCTTTACTTCATTTGACAGTCACCTCTGATTATCTGTTTTTGGAAATGACACTAATTTTTTCCTTCTATTTCTTCCATACAATTGATTATGTGAGAAAATAATTATTTGCAGCTCTGCAAGGTGGCACATCACTCCAAACTATCGATAAAAGGAATTGATAAGCTTGGAGGTATTAAATTCTGATGGGTCAGACTGTTTGGATCCTGTCCACATTGTTATCCATGCATCTCTGTGCTCACTGCAAAACAATTGATGCTCCTCAGTATTCATGGTTTAGATTGTTGAGATATTTTTAACGATATCAGGTCTCAGGTGTAGCAGGGGTCACCGGTGATCAGTGTGAAAATTGACATTTTGGCTTTATAAAACCCATGAAAGTCTAATCTCTGTAAGAGAGAAGAAGGTATTAACAGCAGGCACCAACGGCTGGTCAGGGGAGTAATACTCATGAGGATCATGACAGCAGGAAGATAAAGGCCATCCCATTGTCATTGTAATCATCTATAATCTGGGGAAAGGCATGTCACGAAACTTGCACTACACGCTGTTATGACAATGGACCCCTTTTCTATGACCCCTTCATCTAGAGGGCAACAGAGGATTTGTGATGATATTGAGCAGAAGGGGCTGAACAGTGCTGTCTGCATTCTAGGAGTACATTTGTTTGTTTTTGTGTGTGTATACTGAGTGCGATTTGCCGGGGGGATCATACCACCCTCTGGTTTTGGACATCACCAATTAGGGTCCTGCAGTCTATGAAGCTTTCTGACGTCGTGAACACAAAATGTCTGAAAGAGGAACTAGGTTTGAGTGATGTCTCCTAAATTGGCTGATGATGATGTTAAAAGTAAAACATCATGACGGACAATGATATCATTTGGGGGGGGGGAAGCAAAATCAGTGATGGAAACATTGCCCCAGTTTTTTATTTTCCCCAATTCCCATTCTTGTTTCCCATTGTTTTCCTGATTTGAAAACAGAAATCAAATGGCCACTAAGTACATGGACCATAACATCCAATACCAGCTTTTTTCTATGGGAAGAAAAAAAAATCCCCATCTCTGGTTTTTTGATAAATCACATACATTGTATATGTGTATTATACCACATTTTACTACTTAGAATAATTGATTCTTATAAAAATAGATTAATTTTGTCCATGTGTGTGATTATCTTTCGTCTCACTTTTCCCTCTTGTCATTTTCAGCTGTTAGTCAGTAGCTCGTGGTGTCAATTGTCCGTCCCAAGCGTCTGTTTTGGGTTGACTTCATCTATTGTCTTCCTCTTCTGCCTTTATCTCTCATCACCACCTTCCTCTGCCACCCGGGCTTGAACGCCTAATTCATATCCAACAACTGAACTAACAGGCTGTTGGCTCCAATGTCCTTGTGTCACCACTGGGCATCAGGCCTAATCCTGCTGTTTGACACTAAAGGAGAGCTGTGAAGAAAAGCTGGTTATAGTATAGTGGTCAAGTATGAAACTCATTCAACAAAGCCACAGCTGAGGGTTTGTTTTCTGTGGATGGTGCATGATGATACCAAGCAGTTACAGAGTTAAAGAATTTGTAACATCATTAGTGAAACCCAAGAATGTGAGCAGTGGATGGATTATATATAAAACAGCAGTCGGTTCCTGCAGAGAATTGAGGGAAGTGTCTCAGATGTTTGTTGTATATTGTAAGTGCTTGAGGCCTGACTGGTGTTGAAATGGGTTTATAGATCAATGTAGTGATGGAATAATAAGGTTTTATTGATACCAGAGCCACTGTTGATTTTGCTTAACAGTCTGCTTCTTTATCGATTCACTTATGGATCCTTAATCGGTTTAATCTGTGGGAAAACTGTAGACACAGCTATTTTTCTTCTAATGTAAATGTATACCTTTAGGCTATGGCTGCAGTTGTGTATCTTAAAGTTGTCAAATAAAATATGCAGTTGTGCAATTAGCTTTTAGTGAGATGGAAGCGTAGTTGCACTTAGGGCCCCAACAATTAGTTGACGTTGTCAACAAAAATCTATAATAGAAATAGTCGACAATGATTTCTATTCGACTATTATCGCCAGATGCGTTTTTTCCAGTGAGACATCTCACTTGATTATAATCTCTGCTGAGGGTCACTCACTCAATAGCATCTGTGTGTGTGTAACATACAGAAATGACAGTATCAGGTACTAGTACCAAAACTTTTGAAGTTTGGGATCATTTTAGCCTGGATACAGTGAATAAAAAAACTGCTCAAACTCTGTTTTATAATGAAAATACGCTGTTAAAATGTACACTGTATGTGAGAAAAACCGTATTAGCTTGAATGCTGCGTATCAGTTACGAGGTGCGTGAAGCAAAGTGCGTTCTGCACCATCTACAGATGTTATACAGCAGGCTGGTAGACCAGCCAGGAGGGAGTTGCAGTAGTCGAGACGGGAGATGACCATGGCCTGAATCAGTAGTTATGCTGGATGTTGGGTGTTTTCTGTATGTTTAAATCACAAATCGGCGATTGATGCACTGTGGTTGGAGAGTGACAGATGGTCATTGATCATTGCACCGAGGTTTTTGGCAACTTTGTTTTGGGGTCACAGTGGAAGAGTTGATGTTAACATTGCCCTTGCCAAATCTATGCAGTGTGCTGCTTCTGTGCACACATCACAATCGCCCCCTTTTATTTAAAACGAACTGTTGGTCTGTTTTTCCAAACAATTAAGTAAATAATAAATGTCATTTTTACAAAGTCTTTCTTAAAAGTCATCACTTGGTGGGTTCACAATTTCTAAAACATTCAAAACCAAATCAGCAGTAAATGTCCATGTGTCTAAATAGCCAATTTGTACAGCTACATTTATTTACCATTAGAAATGGTTAAAACGCAGGTCGGTTGATAATAGATGATGGTATGAAAAGTGCATTTTAAGGCCAAGCGTGATTGACAGATTAGTTGCTTGTACAGTTTTGACGAGGTTATAGGAGAATGATCTGTCAGAACAGTGGATATTATAATGTCAGTGAAGAAATAACTAGATAAATTCAACATGTTTCACAGCTCAGCTGTTGAAAACAGCTGCTAAATTGGACCCTGTTCATGTATTAGATAGTGTTTTAGACTTTGTTACAAAAAAACTGAGTGACAAACAAGTGAAACGGTTGCAGCTGTTGGACAGTCTGTGTGTCTTATGTTCTAGCCACCAGACGATAGGCACTAATCTTTTTTTTTTTTTTTTGGAGTAGACCACTTGATGGAGTAAAGGATGTGTTGATGTGACTGAATTTTTGGGAGATCAGAGTTATCAGAATTTCTACCACCCCATCCTCACAGATTATTGGCTCTAGCTTGTTGCATCGTTAGCCACTAACTGTTAGCCCTCAGGCTAAACTCACTGGAAGCGAGGATTGAATGGTGATAATTAGTGTTACGGTACTGACCTGTTACGGTACTGACCTGGGTCTGTGTGGGAGGAGCTGGAGCGGGAAGCAAGTGTAAACATTGTCAGGAATAGAACACAAACGCGAGGGCGCCAGTGAGTCATTTTATGTTTTAATGAGTTGCAAAATTACTGGAGGCTTTAAAAAAAAAAATTTTTTTTTTTTGTTGTTGTCCCGAGTTAGATAATTGATCATCCCGATGGCAATATCATACGTCCCAGGGATGATGGGACAATGTTAATTTTAATCCCTGTAACATGCTGTCAAACCATGATGTGAGAGTGCAGACACATTTGGATCATGTTCGACTACAGGTGAAGCGTGTGTGACTGTCCAAACCTGTAATGGGAAACATTCCAGTGTATCTATCAGAACTTCACAGATAGTGGTACCCACTATGTTGTTCTGTGTTCTGCTTTATCAGCTTTACCACTCAGTTCATTTGTATGTATGCTGAGTCGTCAAAGCCGTATTGCCTTCAGTGAATTCACTGCAGGGATGAACATGAATGGATAAAGATAGCTGTGTATAGAGTAATCGAGGGACACTCCAGTCTCTTCATGAGCTACTGCAAAGGTGTTGAAGTTTAACCAGTATTATTTAGAGTAGGTTACTTTGTGCTGAAATGTTAATGATTACCTTGAGACCCCCACCCACCCTTAAATGAAGTTTAAAGGATTTGCTGTTGAAGCCCGAGGCACTAAAAGGCTTCCTGGGTCGTCATAGATTCAAGTGAGTTGGCATGAGTTTTATTTTAAGTATGCATATGTATGAACACATGCCCATGGTAAACCAGGGGAATAGGTACCCCCCACCCCTCCCATGTTGATATTCATCTGAAATGGAATTCCTAAGATGTACTTTTTAGTTTCCTTTTCTGGTATGTGTGTCATTTACTTGGCAAACAGAAAATGTCCCTGTGAGTGGTGCTTTATGTTGTTCTCTATCCAAACCTTATCAGCATTGACATACATTTTTATCACAGTCTTATTTTGAGAATCTTCATCCAGTCATTGTTCATGTTCAGTGTTGTTTTACAAGATGTTTGTAAAAAACACATTTCCACTGGGTATCGCATATAATAAGGAGTTGTATTTCACTTTCACTGTCAGGCACAAAGACAGAAGACAAAGACAGACTAAAAGCTGCACTGTCTTAACCTGAGACAGACCAGGGTTGTAACTACACATGGAGTTCACAGTTTGGGTCAGTATTCAGTGTTGACGGAGCCATGTGGTCCTGTTGGTTTCATTCCCTGTCTGGACATGATCCTTACTTTAGCTATTCTACATTGACATTCTCCAAAAGTTTCAATAAAAATTGACCTGGTTTAGGCTACCTCAACTTTAAAATACATCAAGGAATATCCAAAGACAGCAGAGTATATTCATATTCACTGACAAGCATCTAGGCTGTTTTCACTACAGTTGGAGGATCAATTCAAAGAATATGTCACATATGTAAAAAAAAAAAAAAAAAAAAAAAGTGTCACTCTCTCTCTCACTCCCAGAGAGAATGAAAATAACATGACACCATGAATACTTCAGTTATGAATTAAATTTATGGTAGAATGTAATCGTTGTGGTGGTCATCGTCAAGGGGAGACAGTGTGTCTGACAGTAGCAGCTCCACAGCATTAACACATAGTGGTGTGGACACAGGTGAGGAACACAGTGCATTAAAGTGTGTTTCTTCACTGAACAACCAGAGTGTCAAGTGAGAACTGAGTTGCACAGTGTGGGATGAAAAGTCACAGATTAGTTGCTTTCCCACTGTAGGAACCTTCTGTAGTTCCTATAATCTTTTTAGTTCCTGGAACCTTTTTTTCTCCCTTTTCCACAGCATAGGAACTACATACTTCCTAGAACCTTTTTCGTTCCTACTTGGAGGCAGGGTCTTTTGTCTTTTGTCTTCGTCTTTTGGAACTATATGGCGTAGGTGATTGGTAGAGCCCAGATGTATTTCTACACTTCTGCATCTTGCAGTACTGCTATCGTTAAAACCTGCTGTGTAGCGTCAGATGTGTGTTGGAAAAAAAAAATACGGAGAAAGTAATAAATAAATAAACAGTCCGAGGACACAGTTTTGTTTTGGGGTTAATTAGGATGTTGGTGAGAGCTATGAAATTATCATACATCATAGAACCACCTGCTGTTGGATTCTTCATCTCCTAACTCTCTCTGTAAAATCCTACATTCTTGACCACAATTAACATTCCCGCGTTACAGAACATAAACGCTGTGACCTCCTCATTCTCTAGTTTGTAGTAGCGCTGTCTTCTACTTCTTTGTGTGATTGATGAATTTAGTGCTTAAAGAATACATCACTGTTGAACATTAGTGTCACATTGGCCACTTCTATGGTTCCTACTGCCCTGTCGAAATGCAAACCTGAAGGTCCCCTTGGAACTATATAGTTCCTAGAACTACTCTGCCGGAAAGCACTTATTCTTTCTTGAGAAGAAAGTTTAACACATTGTACATGTTGTTGACGATTGACTCGAGCTTTGACCTTTGCCAAAAAATCATATTTTAATTCAATTTGAAAATTAATGTAGATATTTTAATATTTATTTTATTTAAATATATATATATATATATATATATATGAAAATACCACACTAACACGTTAACATCAAAACCATTACTGATAAAACATGCAGTCGGAGTAATAAGCATTATTACCGGCTGACACTTTTAGCGTTACATAATCCACAAAAATCATCTTTTGCCTTGTGTGTGAAATGCTGTTCCTTCATTTTCCTGGTTGCCTGTACTGATAGAAGCCTCTAAACTGTTAGCCTAGTTGCCAATCAAAAAGAAACATTCACAAAATAAGCAGGTACAAAAACAGACATGGTATGTAAAACGGTCACAGATTATTTTTAATTTATGACACATATATTTTTCGGAGTGTGAATCTGATGTGCAATCTACCTCAGCCATTGTTTATGAATGCGTGAGACTGACCACTCTGCCGTTGGTTACGTGTCAGATGGACGCTAATTTCTACAGGTGCTCAGATAAGCCCAAAGATAATTGCATTTGCATTCACGATTCACATAAATTCCCCAGATGTAAAACACAAACAAACAAACAAAAAAAACCTTAACGGAAAAGGTTTACAACCACATTCACAAAAATAAAAGAAGTAGGTCTAATGATAGGTTTGATAATTAAGAGGTGCCTAATATTTGTTTGAACGGCTCTTTTTTTAATTTTTTTTTTTTTTTTATAGCGTTGGAATTACATTGGAATGTCCAAATTCTAAGTCAAAGCCCTACTATGAACATAGCATTGAAGGCTAACTGTGTAAGCATGTGGTATTGATGAAGATCTCATGGTCTACCAAAACCTCTTGGGTGGAGCTCCTGCTCTTGAATTTTGGCTCTGGGATTATGAGTAAGCAGCTAAAAATAAAGCTGATGGTGAATATGTGATTCACAGGGTGAACCAAAGGGAAATTTGTTATTAAACCGAAAGTTGCATACTAAGACTGTTTTGTATGACTTTGTGTATTATTATGCTTTTAGCAGCAGCAGCAGATTGAGTTAAACTGAAGCCAGTTTTATCAAATAACGTCAACTTGAAGACAAAACACATGTATAACCAAGAGCTGGTTCCACAGTTCTATCTCTGTGAGTTATTTTTTTTGTCTTCCTCTTTTTTTAGACCAGTGAAGTATTTCCACTTCATTCTTTCATTAAAAACATAAACATTGTCGTCGACTCCTGACTTGACTTGACTCAAGGGTAAGGCAGGGCTCTTACATAATAGAAGTATTGTAGGGCTGAGTAACTCTGGTAAGATTATAATATTTTAATATTAATCATGTATTAGTTTTTAGGAGAAGTAACATTTGGACAAAATGGGTGGAGTGTAAGGGTCCTGGCTGAGCTGATTCTAAACAATAGCGTACTGACAGTAAACTTCAGTGCAACTTCACTGGATAATTAATTCATTTTATGGTATAACATACTACAGTCAAGCTGTCTGTCATCTGTCTGTGTTTTATACAATAAACAAACTCAAAGTCTAGCTCTGCAAATGACTGAGCTGTCATACAGACCTGTCAAAGCTCAGATGCTGAAGCCTCGAAAACCTGAAATAATAACAGAAAAAGAGTATTTAGATGCACTATAAGATCCCTTTTTATAGTTTTCAAATGAAACAATCATTCTGACCTAAATTCAACAGTTCTTTATTGGTTTCATTTTGAAGTCCTTTCCCCTCAGTTTAGACACTGAAGTGGACACCTTTATTATGTTTCCCCCTCTAATGGCAGGCTTCCCCATCTCTGCCTCTGGGTGTGGATGTTGAGGACAGCTATGAACACACTGTTGCTACACTTTGAGTGGACCAGTTTAAGCAGACCTCAGCAGTAAGCCTCTGGAGGTGTCCTGGGAGATTACTTGCAGATTGTAAATATGACTCTTCCTCAACACTGAGATGTGGCCATACATTCATAAACCTCAAGAGCTGCTCATTAAATAGTAATGAAGGGACAGTGGCTCTCCCACGTTACACTTCAGCATGTACAGGCCTCCTATTACGTAGCAGAAAATTAGTACTTTGTTTCATAAAGCGAGACAGTGAAGTGTGAAACCCAACACTTCTTAGCAAGAGCGTGTAAACGTCGGAACAAAAGGTGAGGGTACAGTCTGTATCCACACATACTCAAACAAGAAAACACTAATGTTACAGCTCTGACACCACAGCAACGACACATAATATTTGACAGTTATGTCAGTTATGGTCATTGGTTTTGTTGTCAAACCAGTTTCAGCTTCTTGAGTTTTGGTGTTTTCAGCAAGTTTAATAAAATACAACACTGTATTGTAATGTATTACAGTATTTACCAGTATTTTATGGCCAAAAGACAAAATACTAGTAGAATTTTGCTGGTAAAAATAACATAATTGCATCTGAATATATTGTAATAAAAGTGGACTAAGTGGAAAGAATGCTTCTGTGGATTTTCTGGCTTGTGAAAATCTACCCCAAGATATTGAGATTGACATGGCAGGCTGGAAAAGTGGCCCAGGGGTGTGAAATGATCTCTGATGACTTGTATTTACATTTAATCTTTTATTTGGACTGAGAGGAAAGAGCTGTCGACTGAAGGTTTCAGCTCTTGTAGCTATAGGACTGTAATATTCCAAAAATGGCCCCAATAGCTGTCACTACACTAAGCAGTTTATCACTATTTCCACATTCAAAGTATATTTACCCCCCCCCCCCCCCCCAAAGGGAAGAGGAGTGTTTTGTTTTTTTTTTCCCTGTTTGTTCATTTATACGTTTTGTAAGCAAATTTACACAAAAAATTACTCCACCAATTTCCATTAAATTTTCAGGAAAGGTGGTGCAGAATAGATTCCATTAAATTCAAGTGAATGTACAGAGCAAATATGGGAGTGTTAAATGGTTAGTGTTAAATAGAGAGTGTTTGTGTTGTATTAACACCACATTGATTTAAAACAACACTGTGTGTGGTGCTTTTGTTAAATTAATATTCTTAAATCAGTGTGTTGTTAATATTAGTGTTAAATGAGTATGGATTGGTATAGATCAAATCACATCCTTGCATTAGAATTCTAGAATATTTGACGGATTGAAGAACAATTTCCAAGCCAACTATTGACATCTTGTTTTTTACAACAGCCAGTGATGTTGCTCATTCTTTCGGGGCCCCTTAGAGGACATTGGGACTGGGGGGAAAAATTAGTCAAGTCTTGCCAGATCTTACAATACTTTTTTAAAATAAAGGTAAAAGGTCAAAGTACTTTATTTTGTCATTATACATTGTACACCTGTAAGGAGCAGTGTATACAGTATGGGATGGTTAGTTCATCACTCTGCGTAGCATGTTTGCAGCTTCCTTCTCTTCTATTTACTAGGACCAGCGCATCATTTACATACGTACTCTCTACTCCAGTGTAGGGCTGCAACTAACGACTATTTTAATAGTCGACTAGTCACAGACTATTGAAACGATTAGTTGACTAATCGGATAATTATTAAATTTTTCTTGAATCTAGTATGAAGCACAAGAAAGATATGTACAATGAAAAACACATGTTTTATTGAACACACTGCAGATTTCTATGTAAAAAATTTAAATAAAAGTGTACTCCATCTAAAACCATTTAGACACAGTTGTGTAAGTGGTTACTATTTTTAACAACAAATAGTGTTAAACCAACAAAAACTGAGTGTTACATTTTTTTAACAATTTCAAGTGTTAGTTTTACACTGCATAGTGTGAACTCATAGACACTTTATGGGTGTTAAATTTACTGTATAGGTAAAGGTCAAGATAATCAAAACAGTTGTTTTTGTAATGATAAGAGATGAGGAAAATCAGATAATGTTTGTTGTGCCTGGCACCATTTGTTATATAATATGCTATATAGCAACCTTTGAAATGCACTATGGACTGACTTGTGTCAATTACTGCTTCATCCTTGTTTGCAAGCTTTGATTTATTAAAATTATCAGCAATCACATGATTAGTCACACTTAGCCGGTAGCAATCCATTTTTTCTATCATCTGATCTGTCAGAGTTGGGAACTAAAAGCAAGAGGCTTGTCTCTTCTGGACGTCACTGGACTTTTTTTGACTCATAAAAAGTTCCTGTTTTCTGTGGGGGCTTCAGCAGGCCCTTCATGCTCTAATTGATTTAATTAAGTGGACATTTTTCCCTGTAGCACAAACTGGCTGTACACAAACAAACATTCAGTTATCTCACCCAGAGCACAAAGGCTTTGCTTATCAGTATTTCACAGAGCGATCCACGCTCCAAGTTCCCCTCAGAGCATCACAACCCACGTTACATTTCAGCCTCATTAACAATCTAACACCATTCCTGTGGATTTGGAAGGCACTGAGGGTTTTCCCAGATGTCAGATGACAATTGCTTGACATATCACTTACATGTGTTGATGGGCAGATATTTACTGGTTTTATGTCTTTGACAACCTTGTCTCTTCAGATATTTTTTAAAGGTGGTTCCATAGTTCCTCTGCAAGATGACATATTCTAGTCAGTGTTATCTGTGAATGTTTCCTCTAGGATTTGTTTCTGCAGCGGGGCAGGCGCGCCAGGGAGTTGTGGCGGCGTAAACAAATGACACTTAACTGCAGATTTTATTTGTAGAACTGATTTATTAGACTTTTAACAACCAAATGGTATAATGAAAATATCCATCCATCCATTATTATATTTCCATCCATTATCAACCGCTTCATCCGGGGCCGGGTCGCGGGGGTAGCAGTCTAAGCAGGGAGGCCCAGACTTCCCTCTCCCCAAACACCTCCTCCAGCTCTTCAGGGGGGACCCCGAGGCGTTCCCAGGCCAGCCAAGAGACATAGTCTCTCCAGCGTGTCCTGGGTCTTCCCCGCGGCCGCCTCCCGATGGGACATGCCCGGAACACCTCCCTAGGGAGGCATCCAGGAGGCATCCGAAACTAAATAATGAATAATGAAAATATAAAAAAATATTCTCACAACATTTTAATATTAACAATAATAATAATGATAAGCCAAATGGCAATAAATAGCTCAGTGGTAAAGTTTGCACCCAGCCTGAGAGCACTGGATCTTTCTAGGCTCTTTGGTAATCCCATTCTGCCAGGCTTGGCCCGTTGACATTGAGCAGCATACAGAAGATTTCTATAGGGACAGAGTAACATTGAGTTAATTGTATTTAAAAGAAATGATATATAACTATATTATGCAAAGTAAAAAGGGGGGAAAAATAATCAACCCTCATCATTGTCTGTATGGTAGAACCATGAACGAAATCTGCTGTTTTTTCACCCATTAATGGTCCCAGCCTTTGTTTTTCTTTTCCACCTCTTTTTCTATCACCTTCCTCACCTGCTCCTTCACCCAACTCTCCCTTTCCACTCTCCTCTCCTTCACTTCCTTCCACTGCTCCTCCCTGACTAACTTTACTTGTCTTATACGATTACATAAAACATTAAAGTTAGATCATTTACACTCATGTTTAATTACAAATGTGTCTGTGGAAACACACGTATACGGTGAAGTTCCTGTAAAATTGTCTGGAAATTCTGGTAGTGGAAACATGCTTTTTGACACTTTGCAGTGTTTGTATAACTTTTGTTCTTCCTCTACAAAAGGAGATGGGGGAAAGTTTAAAAAAACGAAAAAAGAAAAAAAATACCAGGAAGACTGTAAAAAGAGATTGTTTGCTATTCTTTTAATTGTTTCTGCATTTGAGGGTAGACTGGTTTGACATGTAATAAAAAGAGTAAAGTGGTGATAAAATAAGCTGCCAGTCAGTATGAATCCTGTCAGCTACCCGCTTGCATTTCCTTTAACCTTAGCTCTATCTGTACCTAAAAAAATAAATAAATAAATCAGCAGATAAAACTCTGATTGGAAGTTTTAACATGTTACATTTCTGAAAATTAATGCTGTGTCATTGTTAATCCGCTTGGTCACAGATATAAAGAACATAATTACAGATTAGTGGCCGGACCTCAGGAAACCAATTCACGACCGTAAATCCTTTGCATCGGATCATTCATAGACAGTTTTACCGATTCAGGATTCTGTGGACCCATTCACTCAGATCTCATTTGACACAGACCGATAACGGTTTTGAATCAGTTTATCTTTACATCCCTACTAGATATTTGATAGACTCTTTTTAGACACTTGTTAAAACTATAACAGTTGGCACTTTCAATTCATGGAGGGAAATGCTCCTCACTTTAGGTTGTGAAAAGTAAAACTTGTTTTGCACTTTCTCTGTCATCTGTACACATTGTTTTTTTTGTTTTTTTAATTTGGGGGAAAAAATTGGAAATCAAATTTTTTGGTGAAAAAATTGCACATTTTCTTTTTAGGCTAATTCGCCTAGCCCGAGTGTTCATCTTTGCCAATCGTGTAACACAAACTGGCTCCAGTAGAAGTTAAGAACTGTGGAATAAATGCAATGAGATGAAATGATATAAATAAGCAACATAAGTCTCGGCCAATATGAAAGCATTATGGTGATAGTGAGTAGATTTTGTACTTTTATATCCAGGCGCATTTAGAGGACTCTTTCAAGTAGGCAAAACTGTAATAGTGTTGCTTACAAATCTCTCAGGCATAGTTTTGTGTCTATAAGACTCAACTGTCTTGTTTTTTTTCCCCACAGAGCCATCTGTACACATCTAAATTGAACCCTTTGGGTAATTTTTAATTTTCAGGCTCAGTAAACTGGACGGAACTGAGATCAGATTCATAAAATGTTTTCATCTGTGTGTTTCTGCAGATAGATAAAGCTGCATCACTTTACACAGGGTGTTTAATTATCTTTGCATGCAGTTAGCCGCCATATTGTGTATGTGATGTGGGTGTTGTGGCACATGCAGGGTTTAAATGTGCAGCAGAGCAAACAGCAGCAGTGATATCATTTATCTACATAACTATGCCAAGGTCAGTGCACAGGACTCTGCAGGTTCACTTTATTGCATAGCTTCAACCAGTCAGGGATCAGTGAATTGAGCTTGTTTTGCAGGTTGTTGGCTTGAAAATAGTGCACACTCAAGTCAGTGTGTTCTTTGAAGTTGAAAACTGGATGGTAAGTTGCTTGTTATATTCAGAATATTATAACGACCTCTTGAGAGCAGTCATATTAATACTTAATGACTCGAACCTGCTGAGAGGATAAGAACTTTGAGTAATTTCCCACAAGATAATTGAGAAATCTGTAAGATTATAGAAAGTCTCCCCCCCCCCCCCCCCCCCACACACACACACACACACACACACAGAAAGTAAAGTAAGCACTTCCTCCAGGCATTTGATTCGTATGAATGTTTGCTGGGGCATGCACTGTGGGAGGAGGGATTATGGTGATGGAATTCAGCTCCAGTGAAAACCTGCCACCAGCTCAGCTGAACCTACAAGACACGAGCATAACAATGTTGTCAGATTTACAAAATGAACAAGACAGGACACAACATAGAGCAGCCAAGCAGAGGTAACAACATATTGGAGTGTGCCTTTGTGAAACCTGACCACCTGTAGTGTACACGGGGCCTCACACTGGCAGGTTCATCTCATACTATATTTGTCATCTTTTCCCCCAAAGTTAATACCCCAATACAAGAGCTGAAATAATAATCTATACCAAGAGTGTTCTTCAACAAGCCAGCCATGTGGAAGCCATTCTGAACCCCAGGCAAAATTATTCATAGCAACCATCTGGGCATCAGTCTGGACCATTGTGCTCATGAAATGTGTATGAGGACAGTTCAGTGCTTTGAAACAATCGCTCCATCATTTCTGCATGAGGGTCAATTGACAGGAAAGCAGCCGTTTTGACAATAACTACTATAGTCAGTGTTTGGATCCAGCACCCAAGCCTGTTTGTGCAGCTTTAAAAGCATTCTTAGTTTATCAGTAGCCACAGCATCTCCAGGTGATGGAGGTGTAATAAACTATACATATGCAGATGGTGCAGTGATGAACTAGAAAAGCACTGGTAGAGCATAGACTTCTGCCAAGGTAGATCAGTCACCCCCCCCCCATTCATCACCAAAATGTAATAATTTATTCCTTGTGCCAGTATCAACATTTCCTGAAGATTTATTCAGAATCCTTCCATAACGTTTTGAGTTATCTTGCTAACAGACAAAACAAAAAACTCCTAACCTCCTTGGTGGATACTAAATCTGAAGTAATAATACAAAAATGAAAGTCATCATCAGCATGTTTTGTATGGAATAGCTAATCTAATGATCACCCTGGTACGATCAGAAAAAAATCTATCCAGAAGGAGGAGTGTGGGTGTGGGTGTGATTTGGGGATAATAAAGCAGTATTTGATGACAATTAAGGAGAGAATCCTACAGGGTAGTTTTGGTGAACATAAACGCATCTGTCATGTTGGATCTTAAGTATATGTAGGTTGTAGCAGCAGTTATTATGAAATATTTATCCCAAATTACTGAAACTGTCTGAATTTTATCCCAAAAACATGTTTTTGGGGTAAAATCCTCCATCCAGGTGACTCTGACCATTAGCCTGGCTCTACACTGCGCATGGCTGCACTGCCCCAACGGCATCAAAGAAAGAATGGGTTAAATGCAGAGGACACATTTCATTGTACAGTATATAATGACAAATAAAGTACTTTACCATTACCTTTTAGATCATCTTTGGTTGTAAAACCAGGACAATGGTTGGAACCTCTCTATGTGACACAGGATGACTGTTTCGTTGCCACAGTTGTATATACAACTATATTTTTTCTCATGTTGTGGAAAAGAACAACATTGCACCAATGGGTTTAAGCCAAAATGTAAAGTAAATTTATGGAATTGTTCAATATTAATTTACCATTAAATAAATGCAGCGTTTCAGTTTGATCCAAACACAAATGTCCTATTTTGGCTTTTTAGTTTACACGTTCAGTTTTGCATCAACAAATTTGGCTGTTTTTGAATGGAAATATCACAAAGTCAGAATAAAACAAGGCAGGTATGAAAGTGGTTTGAGTAATAGCAACATGTAACTAGGTAAGCATTTCTATTAGTAGACTTGAAACTAATGATAGAAAATGTAGGTGATTCTTGATGTGGTTTTCTCCTCTTGGTGTTTATTTATTTATTTATTTATTTTTTAAGTCTGACGCTCCATTAAGAACATCTCAAATATTTTCAGCCAGGGATCATTGGTTGGAATTATCACTTGGTGTTTGCTATAAAGACATTTTTTCCTCTTTACGTTTGCTCGCTTTATGCTCAGTTGCTGATTCAGTTGCTGAATGTAGCAACATGATCGGCTTTTTCTAATCCATTTGTGCCCACTCTCCTCTAATAAATCTCACACATACACATGACTGCTGCAGCCAAAGGAAATCCTGCTTTATTCATGAGATGTATGGCTTCAGAGGCTTCTCTAGAGAGTTCACATAGGCAGTATTTAGTCCATAGTCGCTCTCTTTCTGTGTCTACAGTCATTTACCCTATCTGCATGTTGCCTTGGCAGAAACACTGTTGTCTGAGTGTGACCTCGGTCTTCCGCAGCAGTGCACACACAGCGGCTGGCAGATGCCTGCTGAATGTGGTGCTTGACTGTTTTATGTGGCAGCAGCTCAGTGGAAGGAGTGATATCATCTGCACGTCAGAGGCAGATGTGCCATCCGATGCTAAATCACATTAAAACACAGTAGAGGAATCTGGTTGTATTGTTAAATGTCAGCCAGTGAAGAGGAACACAGCAGAGGGTTAACAATATAAGGCTTTTTTTTTTTTTTCTCTCCTGTTTTTGTTCGGACAGTGCTGCAAAGAGAGTTAATTTTCCCAACTCAGTTAGAAGAAGAATGTGCTTTTTTACTCCTGCTCTGCCCAGTTCTTGTCTGCAGGGCGTTCTGACCTGAAAATAGGATCACACTGACTGAGGAAACATTGTGACCTCTGTTTTTTGCCCTCCATCCTCAATCACATGCATGGTCTAAAGATGAAAATTCAGTGGTGGAATTGATAATGATTTTCTGGGTTGCTTAAAATAACTATTTGACCAGAAGCTAGTCTCTAGAATGTTGGAGGATGTCTTATTTCATCCTTTATTTTTACCTAAAGAACAATGCAATCTTTCTTATATACTTAACCATCAAAGTGCTTTGTTTTTGACTGTAGAATAGTGTCAAATGTGTGTGTATACGTTTTCCACATTGAATGTAACCTTTAAATTTCATTTAAAAATCCCATTGAGATTAAGAACCTTGTTTTGGTTCTGGTAGAAAGGCCATAGCAAATACACTTTTACACAGTTAAAACACATGTAACAGAGACACTTGATGGTAAGAATAATATTTACAAGCACTGTGTATCTTACTGCAAATCATAAGGTATTGTCCTGTGAAAAAGCATATTTCTCTTCTGAATCTTTTCTGTAAAATTCTGGAAATCTCTGATTTTTTGATGTGTTGAAAAAGCACAAAATAGAACAATAGAAAAAAAGACAGTTGCTTACATTGATTATGTGGAGTGGAGATGGCTAGTTCTCACACTTTTTTTTTCCCCTCGGTCTCAAAAATCAAGTGTGAGAAAAGGTAAAGATTTGCCGGGGGAAAAGTACATTGTATATGTTATAAAACCAGGTGTTTAATTCCCTGTTGAACTAGATGTTTGGATTATTAAAGTCAAAGTAATGAAGGAAAAAAGCCCCTGTAGTTACTGATGTGTTTAAATGGGGACAAAAAGCGAGTTAAAATCAAACTCTTGAGAAGATTTAATTATTACATTCTTTACAAGCTTGTCATTTTCTTCTTCACTGTCTCTGTAGGTGCATCACGAGCTTTCTTTGCATGAAAAACAATATAATTATTAGTAGAAGAAAACAACAGAATGGGGAGGAGCTCCACAGTCCTGTTTGGTGGGGGACTCCAGTGGGAATTTTTAAGACTAGCCTCTGAATACTGAGACACCTATCAAACCAGTACTGAAAGTGAGATGTAGAAGAACAAGTATGTTTAAAATGTAAAGTAGTCAGGATATGTAGGAGTACTTGAAATCCTTGAACATGTTTGAATTTCAATGTTGTGTTTTCAAGGTCTGGTAATTGCTTGTAATTATAACTCTGTGATTTAATGATTTACTTTTAATACCAACTCTGTCATTTTGAAAGATAAAACTTTGTCAAAAAAACTTCAGGTAAATGTTTGTCTTTTTTTTTAAAGATAAAACTTTGTGTTCTCATTTCATTTCTAAACTTTTTCCATTATTTAATGAATGAATTAATTTATTCATTGTGAAAATACAAGACAAAACCTCTAACAAACTAATTTACACACCTCAAGGCATATACACGTTCATAGACACCAGATGAGACAATAGTTCATTGATATCAAGTAAAAAAAAACAAAAAACCAAGGACTGGTGAGTGTGTGTGTAGTGTGTGTGTGTGTGTGTATCCATATTAGAGATGTTAACAGATGACCAATGGTTGACCGCATCAACGTTGTCCAGTCATCATTTTCTGTCGTCGGTTTAAAAACAGCCTGTATCGGTCGTTCCACTGCATAAACTCTTGAGCATTGTAGTGTAGGTTATAAAGAGGACACTTTGTAATCCCTCCGTAGCTCATTTGAACATTAGTAATACAAGAGAGTTTACTAATAGCAAACGCAGAGCTCAATTAATCTATGTGGTACGACTATTTTACGTCCAGTTTAGAACGTTTAGTCAAAACCTAAACAAAACACAAAGCTGATGTGAGGTAATAGAACTTGTAGAGACTAGCAGCTAGAGACTGGGACAGCAAGTTACCACCATGAAACCCAAAAGTACAGTGGATGAGCTATGTTACGTACTTTAAAATGACATGACAGGTTATGGCAAAAGGAGCAGAACTGACTCAGGCTGGTGGACATCACTAAGGTTTTTTTCCCCATGATATTTAGCAGCATAATTTACTGTAACACTGAATGTTTTCTCTTTGTGTGATGGTTTAAAATGAGCTTTTAACAGAACATTGACCTCACAGTGTGACTCATGTTTAAAAAGCAAAGTGGTACATAAATGTGTGTGTGTGTGTGAGCGAAGTAAATGTTTTCTTTTCTTGGTGACCGACTTCAACTGGTTAATGAGGGTCAGTCATTGGTCATGATGTTTTATGAATTTGGTCATCCCTAGTCCATATGTATGATTATTTATCATTATTTTTTGTGGGTTAGACATATTCAGGTGCGGACAGAGGAGGGAATGAAAACACTTTTTTTTTTTTTTTTTTAAAGTAAAGGGGTCAGAAGACATGGGTATACAAAAATGTGAAACCAGGAAAGTGTTTTACATAACAATATAGAAAGACAAAGCGGAAAAATCAAAATCACCAAATAGAATAATAATGAGCGAATCCCCTCCCCCCTTTCCTTCCTCTCTTCCTTTTCTTCCTTCCCCATTATTATTATTATCAGTCCAATTTTCCAGATCTCTATAACTACACTGTTCCAACCTCAATACTTTTAAATCTCTTTTAAAAAGTCATTTATTTAAGATTGCTTTTAATGTTTGATTACTATTTATTCTGTCTGATTTAATTTGTGATTGCTCTGTTTACTATTGTTTGTTTTTATTCTATTTTTGCTGCATGTAAAGCATCTTTGAGTGCCATGAAAAGCGCTATGCAAATAAAAATTTATTATTATTATTATTATTATATAGATTAATTGACATTTGAATTTATATGTTTATAGGATAATACATGTACATCATTTTGATAAAAAAAAAAAAGTGGGGGAAAATAACCCAGAACATACATATTCAGGTAGATATGCATTTTAATTCAGCAATAAGGTGCTGTGCTGCAATAATTTGCAAGTGACCCTTAAAAGTGTTTGAAAAATGTGTATAAAACCTGTGCAATGTATGGAAACAATGCGATGCACAACAGTACACACCATCTCTGTTCCCACCGTAGACTCTGATGCCTATGGTTCTGGCGTCGGCACAACGTAGACAAACAAACACTGAGGAAAGATGAGCAGGATTCCACATTCAACCCAGAAAGAGTTCCCATGTGTCTGGGAAAACCTCAATAAATATGGTTTATTTTTTCAGTCAGTGTGGAAAATAACTGTCAGGCTTGAAAAATGCACTGTCGATATTTTTTTTTTTTTTTTTTTTGTCTTGCCAAATGAAGTGACAATGTCTGATCTTTCCCCTGTTCGGATATGGCTTCTTAAACTTTGTTTTGTAAAGGTTTTGTTGCAATGATTAACTTTCAACAAAAACGTCAGGGTATTTGCTCTCCTTGTTAAAGAACTATTTCTTGCGGTCTTAAATATTTGATGCTGCTGTGTTTCAGAGGTTGCAGTAAATATTTTTTGGAAGGTCAGTATAGCCATTTTTTTTCAGTGTTTGACAGATGGGAGTTGTAAGTAGAAACAAACAGGAAACCAGAGGGAGGGGATAAATGACATGCAGTACGTGCACAGCTCTTTTACACAGATGGATCAGAAAGTGTCTGTATTTTTTCAAATCTATTGCTATAAGGAAAAGCCTCCATTGTCAGTCAGGCTTTGAAAGTGTCTATTATTATTTATTGTTTCCTGTTGTCGTGGTCCTGACGAGCTGGCGGGAGAGATTTCAGAGTGAACGACGGGGAATGATTAAAAAAAAAAAAAAAAAAAAAAAAACATGTGCGATCACAGCTTATTCGCCAAACGTGAACTCCCTGTTGACTCTGACTGACATTTTCCCAGTATATGAGATGTGAGGAAACATATTAATAAGTGCTTTATAACCATCAGTCACACTGTATGAGGTATTATTGGATCTAGACTTATTCACACTGGACTGGCATAACCTGTGGAGGAAATTATAAATAAGCTCCTTATATATTGATTTCATGTGGCGTATTCACACAGAAGCAAAGTCTGTGTTTTTTTTTTTTAACTAGAATTGACTGGTATCATTTCCCAGTTCTGATGTGAAGGGCAGGTTCACCACTTAAGGATAATGGTTTGATAACAGTGGTCCACACTGTAGCTGCTTTGCTTATTATCCATATCATCATATTTTGAGATATGAGTTTGCCGTTTCTGTGAATATCCATACCATATGACCCTCCTGAACATTTAAATCTTTGATTTATCATCAGTAGTGCAGCCTCCACAGTCTTCAATTGGGAAATAGGTTGAATAAATGTATGAAGGGAACAAAAAATTGAGTAAAGCGCACCATATTATGGAGACGCCAATTCATAAGGGGCTCAAACTATTCCAGGACATGTAGTTCTGCTGAAATAATACATTTGAGTAGGATTTTTAGTTTATAATTTCCGATATGACAGATTGCTATAACTGCAGAGGTCATGTGTGGGTCAGATCACACATGACCTCTGCAGTTATAATAAACAGGGTTCATACGGGTGCTTCAAATCCTTGAAAGTGCTTGAATTTAAGTGTTTCCAAGGTTTAAAAAGTGCTTGAATTTGAGTTTGTGCCTCACAACTGTGTGATGCCCCCACCAAGGAACAATGGAAGTTCTATTTTCATGGTGGTTTGTTTGACTGTTAGGACAATAAGTCAAAAACTTACATGTTTTGTCAGAGGTGGGTGCTCTCTGAGTACTTTTGTTGTTTTTAAACTTAAAAGGATTATCCACAGTCAAATAAATTTTAGCTCAGTTTGTAGATGATTGGGAGTACGTACATATAGTTGACATTAAAATCACACCATTCAGATGTACGTTGAGAAGTTTTGATTTTGCCATTTTGAGCCAAACTGTGTTAACATGGAAGTGATTAGGACGTTTTTTCGCTGACATGCAAGGTTATTTTTAGACCTCTTCTAAAGTTCTAAACAACATCGCACTTATGTGGTAGTAAGTAGAAGGTTCATAAAGACAAACCGATGTGTCCTGAGGTCTTTATGTCGTCTGATAGTGTGAATTTCTTATCTTAAGCCAGTACCTTTACAGATGCAAAAGTCGTCTTTAGGAGGAAGCCCCAAATAGTCAATTTCCAAGTGAAATCTAGAAATTCACGATTTCGTTGCACTTTTTTAAAAACAATAACCTGTTAGTAGTCTAAGCTTTGCTGTTGCATACAGCTTCATTTCAATTTCTATTGAAAACTGGACTAATCCAAGTGGCTTCCTTTGTTTAATTTCCCCAAAATTGTTTCGCTGTTATGAAACATAATTTGAGATGTTTATAACATAATATAATGTACATCATTGTAATAAGGAAATAACACCAATAATCATCAGTATAGGTGTGAGTAATTTGAAAATGTCCCTTAAAAGTGCTTGAATTTGACCTTGAAAAATGTATACAAACCCTGAATAAATGATGTGTGGTTCATAGATAATACTAGTTGTGTCCAAATATAGTTTTATTTTCAGTAAATGAAACCATAATTTAGAGGGTTTTTTTAATTTTATTTATCTGCCACACACTGTGGATCCCTACTTGGAGTGTTTTTTTTGTGTTTGTATGTAAATATTTGTTGTTATATTTTCATCTCTTAGATCTTTTGTAAATAATTTGACATTAATAGCCTGAGGTAATGATCCTGATCTATACTTGGGTGAGATTAAGGTGTTCAACAGGTGGACACAGCACTGCACCAACCTTCCTGCAGGTTGGCTCCGTACATCACTCTGTTCTCTTGAGAGCTTCAGGGCACAATCTGATCAAAGAGAATAATTCAGGGCCATAGCTGAGGGGAGGGGTAGAAATAAGACCGATGGAGCAGAAGGTACAAAGAGTAGGTAAAGCTCAAGCAGGGATAAAGTCAACAAAGGGGAACACTAAAGCTGCGCAGTAGTTCTGTATGAGTTAACCTCATTTTATTAGACTTTTTACAACATGTCTCTCCAATAGATATTTGTGTTGAATGTGATGTCCCTGCACTATTATTTACATGTAACCTTGACCAGAAGAATTATTATATAATATTATGGTTGCAATCATTTAAGCTTACAGCCATCAAATAATTCCTGCCAAACTGCCAAATTTATATTTGTGTTTTTATTTCTGTCATTTTCCACCATTTAGCATCTCTTCCAGGGGTTATTTACTGAGATAGCTTTTTTGTTTTCCTTAATTGAAAGTGATGACAACTCTAAATAAGTCAAGTGACACCGCTGTGTTACAGGTGGATTAAGTACAAAAGCATTTTGTAAATAATATTGTAATATGTTCAGCTGGTTTATTTCTTAGGTTCTATGCTAGTTATTCTGTTTGAAGTGTACCTTAACTGGCACTATGCTAGGTACTGCTAACTTACACAGGGTTGTGTGGAGTCACTACTGCTATGCACGTCTGGTTGGTTGTTATTCTCCTCGAAATTTTTATTGCTTAATGTTTACTTTTACTGATTAACATTTTTTATTGCCTTTTAATACAATTTCCCCTTGGGATCAATAAAGTCATTCTGATTCTGGTAATGGCAATTCGTTCTCTGTTTGTACATGGACAACGGCAGTAAAGTTTAATCTAATCTTATTAGTCGTGTATATTGAGTCAAGTAACACCACCATACAAAACTGTTTTCTGTGTTAAAAAATAAGTCACCCTGTGCACATAGACATGTGATGTGAACACCCCTCCCAAGGTGGAGGTCTGTACTCTCCGAGGTCGTTCTAGTTTTTGTTATCTTGCCTGAGTGAGTCCACTTGTTTAATTTTAATATGAGAGACTGTGGCCTGTCTTCATACCTGCCAACATTTCAGTAGCAGAATCTGGGAGGTTTTTGCAGCGGTGGTGGGTGTTGAGTTTTCAGGAGTCATAAGTGAGCAATGTTTTTATGATAAATGATAGTAAAATGGTATGTCATTAGTTTCCAGTGCATGAATATTCTAAGACTGTATTTATCAATACAAGACATATGAAATTATATCTATGATGTTATTGTAAAACATTTATTAACAATACCTACCCCGATACACACTCAGAAATGCACGTTATTTGCCTTTTAATAATGAATAAATAAATAAATAAATGTCAATAACAGAATACACAAAGTGGGATGAAGTTTTGTCATATTGAGGTTTGATTATGATTTATTTAATAGAAAACATGTCAAGGAAATGTAAAGGGTACATTTAAACTTTTATAATACAGATATTTAAATCTATATTCAGAGCTGGGCAGGACTCTGATATTACATTATTATTATTATTATTATTATTATTATTAACATTCAAGTTAACATTATGATCAGTATCACTGGGGTAATGTGTATATATTTCTTTAAAATAAATAAATAGTTACACTTATCCTGGTGGGGGGCAATGCAAGGCCTGGTGGTCTGCCAGGTCTATAATGCACTGGGGGAAACACTGCAATGAGAATAAAATTAATCTTGAGGTGTAAGTTTGCATATTAATTCAATTAATTTCATTTCAGTCGTATCTTTAGAGCTCCAAATCACAATAAGGTTGCCTCACAGGGCATTCTAAAATTAGTTGGATATAAACAATCAAATACAAAGTAGAAGTAAATGGATTAAGAAGTGATTTTGAGTAGTTTAGCACTATACCAGGAACAAAAATATCAGTCTTGATTATTCATATTCTTAAATCGTCTTCTGTAATTGTCGTGACATCCATTCTGAGGCGTGGAGTGAACATACAGACGGTTCACATCATGCTCCCACTTTGAGCAGCTGCGTGCATCTTATTTTTATTTATATATTTTTACCTCCCTCGTTGGCTCATTAAGAGGAAATCTCTGTCTGCCATGTATTGCTTGCAGGGATCCACACAGATGCACGATAACGTAACGGTATGTGATATCCTGGGATTCTAAATGTAGATTTTTTGCAAAAACCCATCCTCTTTTATCCACTAGTACTTTGGCTTTTATTCATCTGTGTAATCCAAGCATCCTCTAGATCACAAAATACATGCAGACAGCAGATTGACCTCTATAGCTGATGAGTTTTTCAGATGTCATTTGTCACGACAATGATAACCACAAATGAAATATCCTTTTTCCTTATTGCAGTCTAAGGCCAGCAGATGTTTTAGTGGCAGAAATCAGAAAAAAAAAAATAAGAAGGAGAGCTGTTTGGAAATACAACTATCTTCTTTTTGACTCTTTGGTGTCACTTTGTTTTCTGAGGGTTTTCACTCTTCACTTCCTACAGAAATGAGATATCCAGGAAATGAGCTGTCAGAGCAGTGAGAGAGGGAGCCTTATAGGAGAATAAGGCCATTTTAAAGTAAAGACACACGCCAGTGCGGATGCTTCAAAATCTCTAGATGGGAATGCAAATAGCACCGCTTCCCATGAGCAGAGGGGAAGCGGCATCAGCCCCATGTGTTCATGTGTTGAAGATTGTTAGTGAATGTGGCCTAGATGCTGCAGGGACTTCTAATAGTACCTCCTGTGTACACACTGTTGAAATAAGCGTAGTATTTTAGTGCTTTTTTTCTGCGCTGGACTTACGGTTAAATGCTTGTCAATACATATGAATACATGACGGATTAATGACGGTGATTTTTGGCTTATTTCTTTTAGCACCGCATTGTAATATAATAAGCAGCGAGATTTCATTGCAAAGACACGCAATTAGGACAGTGTTTATTCTTTCTGTGGCCAATTTTCTGTTTCTAATTTAATGTGATTACTCCATTATTCAATCTCATCTATAAACACAAAGTGGAAAGAATTATTTTGAGCTAATAATTGCGGTATTTACACTTGAAATCCGGTTTCTTCTACAGCTCTATTTAGATTAATCAAGAAGAGGTTCGGACAGCTGCAGAAAAGCACATTCATTTGGTTTAATTATTTTATTTTTTTTGCATCTAATTAAAAACTTCAAATGGAAAATGTGGAGAATACAATAAAAACAACTTAGAAAGTAAAAGGTCATTTCCCTCCGGCAGATTATTAGAGCTGTTACTTTAGTCCTCACTTTCCTGGCATTTGTGATGAATCACAAATGAGAAAGGTGTTTGTTTTAATGACTATACAGGTTTTTCTTGTGTTGTTTTTCCATTTTCTAATTGACTGCATTGACTACATGGAGTGTGAGCATATCTGAAATGGAGAGTTTGTTTTGCTCTGGGCTTTTTGTCTGTTTGTGTCTCTGTGATGCTCATATCCAACAAAGTAAAGTTTCCATGGCAGTAACTCGTCTCGCCTGCAGTCTCCTACTGCTCAGTGTGGTGTTATTCTCTGTAAATCCTGCAGTACTTGTTTTCTGGATGGGTTTGTTATGTTCAGTGTCGCAGATGTCCAGATAAAACCACCCGCTCACAGTTGTCTTCTCATCTTCACATTTGTCTGTTTTTATTGTCGGACTACTGAGGCATCACAGAACCAGGGATTTTGATCTTAGGTTTTAAATTCATCCTGTAATCAGGTGAAGAGGACATTGATCAAAGTGATCTTTTATAACATCTGACACAATAGACTTGACAGTAACATCTGTGTGTGTGTGTGTGTGTGTGTGTGTGTGTGTGATGGGCTTGGTGGTTGAAGAGATGGAAATGATCTTTATTAACATACAGACGGATGAACATCATCAGACCAGATTTCACTTGAACGCATCGTGCTTGAAAACATGTCATGTCTTGTCATTTCAGTGTATCTTTGCATTATCCTATTTTCCATGTGAGCGGCTGAGAGTAACATACATATTTATATACCCATGGAAACATTCAGGTTACTGGTAATGTTCTTTTTCCATATGTACGTGTGAATAGAAGAGTACATCCGTGCGTTCACTGTTGTTGATGGTTGATTCATATAGACAGGACCCTCCTCTGGGATATGAAACAGCAATGGTTCAGGGGCATGACCCCCAGAGGAATACCATGAAATGTTGGTTTTGTGTTCATGCATGCTCAATGAGTTCACCTTAAGGTTGGGAAATATGGCAAAAAAAACATGTTTTTTTCCATATTAATGAATATTGATATCTATCTCTGTATATGATTTGATAACGCTGCCAGTTGAAAGAGTATCCTGTTATTGCCTCGAGGTAAAAGCATTCATTAGTGACACTTGAGAATATTAAAGCTGCATTGTTCAATAGTTTGTAGTGTCACTGAGCAAAAACTCCTTAATTACCTTTTCAGTAGGTGTGTAAGAAAATATGTCCTGCAATATTTAATTTCATAATACTGCATTGATAGTAAAAATTACTAGAACAATATTTTTTTATAATTTTCTTTTCTGTGAATTCTACGAGCTGTTTTATTTCTATTTTCACTAATGATGTTTACTTTTTTCTTATATCAATATGGGCTTGTTACATGGGCTAATATAATCGTGTTTTTTTTTCCCCCTGCCATAATTTACTAGTGGATGAAGTTCACGTCACCTCTGTGGTCTTAGAGAAACTGATGTCCACACTGGGATTTTTTTTTTTTCCCTGCCCCCCAAAGTCTGTGTGACTCTCAGCAACTTTATGCAAAAACTGTTAGACCAATTTCCATGAAATTTTCAGAAAAAGTGTGAGGTGGTCCTAAATAGGTCCCTTTAAATTTTGGTGAATGTAGGTCAAAGGTCAATGTCGCAATGAGTAAAAATGTGTTTTTCGAAATAAGAGAGAGGGCAGTTCAGGTAAAAAATGTGTGTGTGTGTGTGTGTGTGTGTGTGGGGGGGGTTATTGTGCCTCGTACCACTTGTTTATCGTACTAATATTAATTAGTAAACTGTCAGAAATTTCATTTTCTTTGTAAGTAAAGAAGGTTTTCTGACATTTGTCATCATTTGACAGAGGAAAAAATATCTGTATCAGCTCCAAATATCAGCTTAGAAATTAATACTCATGCATGTTTTTTTGTTCTTTTCTTTGCATACTAAAAAAGTGGTATTGTCATATGTACGTATTTTTTTAAAATTGAATTCACTGTTTTGTTAAATAATGGTAACTTCATGCATCGTGGAATGTACACTATTATTTTCACAACTATTAAAAAATGAACATTTGAGCTGAATCTGAAACTATGTCCATAAAACATTATGTCCATTTTCTTTTATTGTGTTTTTGTGCTTCTCCCCATCAATTCAGTGTTGCTAAACTTATGTGCAGCAGCTGTATTTCCTTCTTCGACAGCCAGATCAATTGTTGGCATGTGAAACGTAAATTAGCCAAAGTGTTGTTTAAGCTGTGGGTTCACAGCGTTGGAGAAAAGTAGTGGTTTATGGTCTGGAAAATACAGTATCCAAGTCCTATACTTGAGGTTTTTACAGAAGAATGTTTTGTGATACAGCATTAGTTCCTCTTCTGATCAAGTAAAATGTCGTATTTAAGAGTTTTGGTTCAGTACATTATAGGGTTTTTGGTTCGGTACCTTTTCAAGGCACTTTTGGTGCAGTAAGGGGGGGGTGGGGGGGGGGGGTGCTTTCACCTTACTCAACTTAATCTGAGTAAGGAAATGAGAAAAACCAAAAAATATTGTCTTGTTATATGTTGCGATATATCGTATTGTGCTCCTAGTATCGTGATTTCTATCATATAGCCAGATTGTTGCCAATAATACCCCCCCTACCTTTCAGGGTGTTGTATTTGAGGTGGTCTGAGGGGACACCAGGCTTCTGCATCTACAAGGTTCAGGATACAGAAAATCATCAAGCTTTTTTTTTCTAATCACAGGCAGTTTGAGGCAGTTTTATCAAGTAAAATACATGATTTACGGCTATAATTAGCAATTGCTAATCCAATTGGGTGATGCGACCTGGACATGACTCTTTGCGTCACATGTTCTACTTCATCTTTCAAACTTGGAGAAACTAGTTTCACTTTTCCATACCACCTTAAAACGATGTCAGGTGCACATAAAGTTAGTGGAAAGAACATGGTGGAACATTGTACTGCACTTGTGGTCCCATGTTACTGGAAGCTGTAGCTCTCAGCGACCTTTTGTAAACATTACTGTAGGGAACACTAGTGTATCTGTTCTTAAGCTAACGTCTGATGTTGTGTTTGTTTAACTGATTAGTGGCAAAATATACAGAAGTACAAACAAAATATACAGAACTACATGAGAAATAGGCCTGTTGTTTGTGACACATTTCCCCTTAGTGTGTGTATGTCTTAGAAATAGTTCTTTTGGATGAAGCGTAAATGATTCATTTACTCCCTCATCTTGTAAATGTGTGTGTGATTTATCTGGGAAATGCAACACTTTGAGTCGACTTTCTAGTACGTTGTGTGTCAAAGTGCTGTCGCCAGTGTTTTCTGAAGTAGGATGTCCTCCATCTGTTCAGTCAGTGCAGTTCTTCATGTGTTGTGAATTGTGATGTATTATTTTGATACTCTTCTGTCAAATATTAAAGACTGGGCTCATCTGGACACAACACCATGTGGATATAGTGATATGTAGAAAAAACAGGCTCATTTATCATCATACTGTCATGTTTTTGCAGTAGTGGATGGTAGTTGTAAAATGTACATTATTGTTTCTTTTATTAAAAGAGCATTGTTGAACTGACAGATGATGATTTTTCTGTTATCAAGTATTTTTATTTTGTTTTTTTCTATATATTTTACAACACAAACATTCAGAACATACTGTCGGTTCTGTATTTTGTCCATTTTTTTCCATCTTCATATGTTGCTTGCTGTAGTATTGTGATACAAGTCTTTCCATGTTGTGAATTTCTTCCACGTCACTCCAATTATTTAGGTTAGGGTCTTTACACTATGTTCATGTTATGGCTTTTTTAAAAGACTTTATAAAGAGGATTTTAATCAAATATTTATCCCTTCTTAGTATGAATTTTCCTGTTAAATCACCGAAATATAACACAGAACATGTCTTTGGCAATTCTTTTATCTAGTCTATTATCTTTAATATTATTTCTTTTAAAACAATATGACGTGACTTTCACACAACCATAAATGTAGTACAATTAAGTAGATAAATGTTTTTGTCAAAGCTCCTATTGTACTTCTCTGCATCAAACACATTTTAAAAAATCACATGGGGCCACTGCAGTAAAAACAGATCAGAAACCCTTTTTTTTTTGGTTTGTTTTTCACAGCAAATCTAACATGTGTCATACTTTACCACCCTGGAGAAAATCTGGATCTTTGTTTCCACTCAGAGGCATCATTGAAAGCATAGAAAAACGCTTTCTAATGATAATAAGCAATTAAAAGTCAAATTTACATCGTAATACAATTAGTGTGAAACAGCACTACAGCCTCCAGCCACTGTTGCATCTTTGTTGTTCGACCTAGAAATGACCCACTTTTTTAACACACGTCAATGCTTTATTCCTTTGCCTCAGCCACAGACAAACATCACCTCAGGTTTTTATGTCTCCTCCAGTCGCAGAACAACAAACCGCAGTGTACATCAAAGCCGCGTGCACTACATGTTACAGTGTTCGCCTTTTGTTGTTATGCCAGGGGACATGGATGCCAGACTGTCACATACAGAGTTAAAAATAGAGTCGGTCTTTCCCACTTTATTTACCAGAAAGAGCCACAAAAAGGACTAAAAAGAAACTTTGCTAATGGGTAATGGCTTGCAGCAGCGTTTGGTATAAAATCTACAGAGCACGAGCTGCTCTGAGACATTTCATCATGTGTTGTGAGTACAGGGAGTGTGTTCAGAGGTGAACAAACACAGCACTGTTATGGAAGGAGGTAAAGCAGAGAAAACAACCCCAGTCTGAAGGCAGGCTGCAGTTTTAGGCTAAAACAGGAATAAAGGAGAAATTGAATCCACCAGGGATTTAATGTTGTTTATCATGTGTGCAGCTTTATAATGGAGGAAAAGTATTAAATAAAAAATATCTAAATACAAGAGCTAATACTTATTAAAATTAGGGATGTCCTGATTGAACTTCTCTACTTCTGATACAATACAGATATTGCAGCCTTGAGTATCAGCCGCTATACAGATATTGATCTATCGGCTTGAATCATACATATTTTATCGCTTATTTTGTTGTGTGGAATGTTAGGAGAAGCTCCATCAAGTGACGTTACTCACACAGAGAATAGTCGGCAACAGTAGGCCTAAGGAAATCTGACTCATTTAAAAGTTTTAACCTTAAGCATAATATTTACTGTATTCTACAATTGAATAAAACAAACAAGAAGACCCTGAAAGATAACTTAAATATAGATTTTTTTTTAAAAAAAATCTACTTTTAAAGTGCAAACAATTAATGTTGACGTTGATGTCGGGTACGGACACAGGTAAGGCCAAACAGAATAATATATGTGGTTCCCATCACATGGATAGGAAAAATTAGGTAGGTAGGTCGGTCATCCATATTTTATTTTATTTACAATTTTATATACCCGTCTTCTAAAAAGAAGCTCCAAAAATTAAGATTTAATATCAGTTATGCTTTCCAGCAGTTAGAAAATCAACACATTGCCTCAGATTTGCCATGTACATGTACATGTATATTTACAGAATGTTTTAAGAGAGCATAAATGAATTTTAGATGATTGAAATACAATAAAATCTGATTTGACATCAACATTTTGTCTTTTATTGATTTTTTTTCAACAAAAATACAGTTTAACTACAAATGTAAATTCTATCCACATCTAAATATTATTTCAATGAAATAAAGGCCCCAATATTGAAGGCTTTAGTGGACATATACAGCTATCTATTTACTGTTCAACTTATTTCCTCTTGCCATACTGCTGTTTTGTTACAGACTTCTTGCCATTCCTCTCAATCTTGACAGAGCGGGAGTACAGTTTTAAATTTCTTTTTTAGCTCTGGAAGAGGATTTGCATTTGGTTCCCCACACCAGGCACACAAGTCTTTGTGACCAAGAGATGCTCCATAAAGATATGAAACCATCTTCCCAATTAATAAAGAAACGGTGGTGTTTTTGAAACAAACGCAGTGTGAAGTGAGTGAGAAATTAACAGACGATGTACTCTGATTCATCAAGAGGCGAACAGCCAATCAAAACTCACGCAGCAATCACATGCATTGAGGGTTGTTTTGATGGACATGGACACGATGTATATGGCTCGTTGTTTGTCGCTAGTCATAAATCACGGTGGTCAGACAGGTGACAGATGTTGGTAAACATGAATACGGACTAAATACGGAGAAATAAATTCTCTCATCATCAGTCATTGGGAATTTCGAAGATAAGAGTCGGCAGTCGGCCGGTTCATTATATTTAATTTATTTTGACAAACTGATAAAATGTCTACATAGTCGGCATTTTCGTCGTAAAAAAATTGGGTCGGTCGGGTGACCGGAACCACACGTATTATTTTGTTTGGCCTAATGTTAAATGTGGTGCATTCAGGTGGTGGGCAAGGAGTTAAAAAATAAAAGCAGATTCATAGATAAACCATGGTTGAGCCACAGCTGATTTGTTTTATTTCTGAGCATTATATTCAGTCACAGATGTCGTTAGGCAGCATTGATGGTGTGTGTTTTTGCCAAAAATAAAGCCCTTAAAAGTGATTTACCAAGTCGACAATTTCCCTGTTTACTTCATTTTTTATTCCTGTTTAATTCTCAATAAAGGTTAATTCCGCTTTAAGGTGACCACGTAAACACCTAATTCCGGTTGAAAATGAAAATGATAATCCTGAATTAAATTTAACTCCAAATAAAGTCACTGGTTTATTCCCATCTTCATTCCTAAATCAATAATTTTTCTTTCAGTAAACAATTAATTTTGTTTTAACATTATTCCTGTCATTCTGCACATGCTCCTGGTCTCATCACTGCCAGCCCATCATGAATATGTTAATTCCTGTGGTTGATTCAGTCGAGCTGCTGCTTCGTCATTATTGAAGCAGCAGTAAAAATAATTTAGAATTAACATCATGTAAATGTAGCAAATGTGTTTAATAACGGGTCTGGTTGCGGATGTAATATACGTGGGTACGAGCAGGTTTGTGAAGTGGACCGTGTAGGACTGTAACCCCAGTACTTTGGTCACATGACTCTGTGATGCTGTGCTTAAGAGCGTCTCGTACTCGTGCAGGGGCAGAAAATGGACTGATTATCAAAGCTGAGATTTTAGATGCAGTCTGATCAAAATCTGATACTTGCTTTTTAGCTGCAGTCGAACCAATATCTGATGTCAATATCAGATCAAGACACCCCTAATTAAAACAATAACTTAAAGTCTGATCCGCTGAAATAGTTTTAAGTTTGGAGTTTGATGCTTAAGTACAGAAAAATGTAAGAACCTGTCGTCTGTGTGCAGAGATAATATGGGATGCAAGGATCACATTGTGGTTGGTGTAGTTAACTTAATTTCACTGTCACAGCTGGACAAAGTGTTATCACTGATCCATAAAGCATGTTAACACTGGTGAAATGCTGCTATTGCTATCAAACCCAGCGTTTTAGTATTGCACTGCACCAAATTTTTTCGCTCAATTCATCTTTTTCTTTGACCTCAGTGGGAGAATATCTTTGTTGAAATCACAGCCCTGTGGACTCTGAGCCTCTTTGTGAAGAATGAAAGTTGATCCTTTGTGAGGAAATATCGAAAATCGAAGAGTAGGGAGATAAAAGTCAGATTCTTTAGGGAACGCCCCGTCAGTGCAGAAGGGACCACCCACTGACTGTTGTCGTGGAGACTCGCTCGGCAATGTCACCTCCACTTAGGAGAGAAGTGCTGAGGCAATGACGAGAAATGAAAGTGACGTGTGAAAAATGACTTGTGAAGAAAAGCCAGAGGAAGAAGGTCCGCTCAAAGGAAGTTGAGATTTAAAGCTGTTTTTGTGGATTCCTCTGAAAAGATGGCACTTCATGCTGCTAGAGTGATGACAATACATCTTATTTTTAGTTTTATGTGTTCTTGTACATAAAATTGAAAACGGATGGTTAATTCTGGATTTGAAACTATTATTTATGGTCAGAATAAAACAAATACCTGCCAAATAATAAGGTTTTCTAAAAGCCAATCAATCAAAACAGTTGAAACAATTATCCGAAATTAGAAATTTTACAAAAAGTATACAATTATACAAACTATTATTAAATAGACCAGTTGTCATGGTTATTGTATGAGAGGTTTCTCTCGCAGTGTCTGGATGGGTTTCCTCTGGGTGCTCTGGTTTCCCCCGTCACCCACAAATATGTTTGTTAGGGTATAATCCTCCAGCCAGGTGATTCTGACCATTAGTGACCATTTCTACAGCAGGACATGAGTCCCCAGGTGCCGCCCATGGGTGCTCACCGCTCCTTACAGGGGCCCTAACGGCATCAGAGGATGGGTTAATACAGAGGACACATTTAGTTGTACAGTGTATAATGACAAATAAACTACTAAAGCAAATGTGAATTTAAAACTAAAAATGTGGGTCATTTAGGAACACTCATTTGTCAAATTGTCTCTGAAATGTCCCACCAGAGAGATTTCAAAAAACATTTTTTAATCCATCAAACTCTTTTATTTATGTCCACATGAGTATTTTGCTCTGTTGTTTAGTCTTCAAAAGTAGTATTGTGATATTGCAGGTCATATATTTTTTTAAATTATTGATAATGCTGTTTAGTTAAATAATGGTTATTGGAAGCATCCTAAACTCACCTTTTGCTGTCTGAAAGGCTGATGTTAGTTCCTTTGTGAAGATTCCACCAACATAATGTTGGAGGATTTAGTGACTGTCCACTACGCAGTCTTTTCACAATTAATAGAATATTAAGAGTACAAGTACATTTGAGTACAAACTTAAACTGTAATCTCTGTAAAACATAACTTTATTTATTGATTTTTGTAGGGTTTTTTTTTCTCTGTATGGGTAAAGCCACATTATAATTTTATTTATCCAAGTCCTGCAATTAAAATTATTTACAGGAGGAACATTTGTGATAAAGCATTAGATGGTGTTCTGATCAAATACAAATTTGTTTAGTATTTGTGGTGTCATTAAATGTTTCCAGGGAAAAAAAAACTATCACCTTGCTTATAGCAATGCGATATATTTTGATGCATCGTATCATGATGCTAGTATTTGGATTTGTATCATGTTGCTTGATTCTTGCCAATACACACATCTATCACATACTGTCCAATAAAGGGCTGAAAGTGTGTGACAGGTGAACAAATGGACCGTTTGTAAAATATTGACGGGTGCAAAATGATGTGTCACTCAGCAGACTTTGTACATGTAGCTTTACTTCTTGAAGTCATAAATGTGGAAAGGCTTATTAACCACCTGTGAACGTCTTTTAACTGTGTTTTTGTGAAGAGGACCATTAGGACACTTCAGTCTTAGTCTCGTTGTGCCACAGTAGCCATGACGGCAGGTCCGGCTCCAAATACTTCAGACCTTTATTACTAGAAAGGACTGGAACACCCCTTCTTCCTGTGAGAAGCAACTACTGCAAACAGCGTCGAGGGGGGAGAATGGAATGCCCTCTCATTGGTTGAATACTGTCATTGACCTGAATGCCAGACAGAGAAAGCACTGCCAGGCGATTTTTTTTTTTTTTCACCCTTTAAACACCCCCACTTTTTTTTTTTTTTTTTATAATCCTCTTTTACTTTCTCTTTCTCTTTGTGTGGTGTTGAAAGAGCTGTGACCCCCCCCCCCCCCAGTGAAGGGAGTTGTGAACTGCTGGTGGAGCCCAGCTCAGCAGTCTGTCGCTGGCTCTTTTAACTCTCAGCAGCAGAATGGAGGGTTGGAGCGTGGGGGTGGGGGGGTCACGTAGGGCAGGCACTGTCAGGCTTTTCCCTTTTTTAAACCCACCCTCTCCCTCATCCTTTGTGTATATTTGTTTGCACCCTCACAGGAAAAGTGTTTTCTGTGTAACCACCTGTCTGTTAATCAAGACGAGCTGTGTTAGTGGGAAAGTCACTTTGATTAAATGACTAGTGGGCAATGAATAATTCTGTGTATTGGTTCCAGTTTTTACCCATAGTTGCCCGATACACAAATGATTTAAGTGGAGACTTTTCAGATTTATTTGTGAATAAGCGATCCCTTGTGGATTTCATTGGCATGTCGAGAGTGAAGGCACGTACGCGGCCAACCAAATGAGCAGCTGCGTACTGTAGCTGCCGCTGCGACGTACATGATCACCCACAACAGGAAGGACTCGAGTTGGAGTGGCATTCCCATCACTCTGCCTAATGAGGAAGGTTGTCAAGGAGACAGAGGAATGGCTACGATGGATGAGGTGAGGCTCTGTACTCACATCAGTCCAACAATTTACATGAAAACAGTCGTGTAAAGCGTCAGTACGTGATGAGTGTAGACGAGACCTTTGTGCTTTTAAACTCAGCCAGGATCACTATTGTTATGACGTTTGTCCCAAATTTCATTTTTAGGGCATCAACAGTAGACCATGACCAGAGTACATACACAGCATGGTCTGAAAAGGAAGTATGAAAAAATCTAGTGTGTTGTGTTGGCTACTGTTGAAGTAAGAAAGAATGTTTGACTATTAAAACTAAACACTGGTCGTGCACCTGCTGAATGACTGTTCAAACAGGCAGACATTTGTGTCCAGGGCTGGTTGTTTGTTCTGGTTTGGCTCTATAGGTGATGGAGTAAATGACTATTTATGTAAACTATACAATATATTAGTAGTTTCTGGAATGTGGAATGGACATTTCATGTTTGTCTTAAACAAAGATTCATTTTAACCCTTTCCAGGGCAGTTATAGAAATACTGGTTCCTGGTTTATACAACCCTTTTTTCATCCTTGTTAAAACGTATAGTTTATGTTATTTTCCTCATTGTTTATGTAATGAACTGAACATTAATTAATTCTGCAGTTCTGTCTACAGCCATGTAACTTGACTATGACCACAAGTCCAACTTTTGTGCGATGGTTAACGTCTTCCTCTGCCTTTGGTCAGAGGTGGTTTTGTCAATGCAGAACTTTTTTTTGACCATTGTGGGTTTTGTGGGAGAAAACTGTTAAACATACAGCCCTTCAGAGTCACAGCTAGTGATCTAACTTTTTATGTAAATTTGCCAAAGCTTGAATGCATTCTGTACGTTGCGGAGGACAGTGATTGACACGGCTCTACAGCCCCTTAACCTATCGGGACACGGAAAACAGTCTGACATGGCTGACAGTTCAATTATACCAAAAAAAAACTGTGCTGCGAAAGGTGAACAGTGTTATAGCGAGGGATCACTGTACTCTACAATGCATTATTGGAGGACATGACAAGAATGTATGACTTTTGAGAATTTTTTTTTTATTATGTAGAATCTCAAGGTCAATGAAGTTACCATGTTTTGTTCCTTACAAAAAGTCCAAGAAATGTAGATAAAAAAATAAAAATACAAGTAAAACACATGTAAGGTGAAAAGACTATCATTTTTTGAACATTACAGCACCAAAAGTGCAGATCCACACACCTGTCCACAACATCATCCCTTTGAACATTATTTTAAATGAAGTCTGAGGCAGTGGCTCACACTAGTTTTTGCAGGAACTGTGCAGCTAAATTTGGTGACATGTCAACTGTCAGTTTCATTTATCATTCCTTACATTAGTATCATTACATCACGGTACTGAACAAATCAGTTTCACTTACTGTTCATACACAGGTAAACTTTACAGACCCTTCAGTCCATGTTGGACCTGAAATTGTTGCCTCATCATCATCCTCACTGTAACTGTAACTGTTACTGTCTTGTAAGTGGAAATGAACAAAAATAGTCACTTACCCAATAAAGGGTTAAACAGTGTCAGTGTAAATATGGTGTTTAACATACATTTTCAGAAGAATGCGACCCATTTCAAAATTATGTTAACATGTTGTCTAATTGCACTGCTTGAATTCAACAAGTAGACTTTGAAAATACTGCTTTTTCAAATAGTATTTATTTCAGGTTATTCTGTTTTCCTTTCTAGTTTGATAAATGTATTTCCTGATGTCTTTACAGTAAACTGAAAATATCCATGGTTTATGAGCCAATGTCATTTTTTTTTCAGCATTTTTTTACATTTTACCATCCAAAAAAACAACTATTTGAAAATTGAGAAAACAAGTAAATGATCAACAAACACTGTGATAGGTGATTGAGGCCACCCCTTCCCCCCAGCTTCAAACTAGCATGTTAAGAGAATACTGCAGAGTATTTTCCAATAAGTCGACATCAGGCTTTCTCATCCGTCGATCCATTCACAGCAGGAGGATTAAATTCAATTTAAAAAAAAGTAGAAGGCGGGGCCAATCCAGCATGTGTAGCCTGAGGCGGATGGAGTCCATGGCGTGCTCACATACCTTCTGTCTCCTGGAGGAGCTGATGTCACCATCTCTCATCTTGTCATAAATCTGCTCTCGTCTTCTACTTCCTGCACTTGCCAAAGAAACAAGAACAGCTGCTGAGTTTTTGTGTCTTGACCTGCATATGGAGTCTGCCCTTTGACCTTCTTCCCTCTGCTGCAGTTGTTGCTGTGGTAACGGCATAGTCTCGTTAAACTTAGTACCTTCAGTTATGGTGAACTTGACCTAAACTCTCGAAGTGTTGCTCAACTCTCTTCCTCCTCCTCCTCCTCCTCTGCTGTCCCTGCCCGAGCCTGTGAAGAAATCCAGTTTGACAGCTTTAGTGACGGCAAGCAGAGGCACATTCACAAGTACGGAGCTGTGCTGTACAAACTGTTGCATTTCAATTTCTGCAGCTTATTGTGCAGACAGGAAACAGACCTCATTGCAGAGTGACACACAGCCATAGTTTTGGCTCTGACTGAAACTGTATGAGTTCTGATTTTGCCCCAGAAATCTGGCTAAGCCTGGTGGGGGGGGGGACTAAGAAAGCCCACCGGTGGCCCACTGTGTTTGTGTAAAAAGAAAAAAGGTAGAAGTTGACAGGAAATATAAAATTATGACTATTATATGTTTATTAGCAACAATTACACCAACTGTAGTCTAAGAAAAAGGCACACAAAAAATACAATTAAAATAAATAATATCAATGGTCCCTATTTAAGTGATCGACCAGTGAATCTAATGATAAGGCAGTGGTTTATGAAAATGACTGTCAAGGATATGTTGATATTCAATATGTAAACTGTTTGAGACTGTCAATTAATACTGGAATTGGTTTTCACAATAGATGTATAAAGGAATCAAAGACGTTTCTAAAACCGTCCACACAATGGAAAAGAATGGATTTGAGGCAAAGTATAAGAGAAATGAATATAGAATAAGACAATTTAAACTGTTTAGATACTTATTTTCAGATCATGTGAGTTGTCATGACTTTAATAGTAAATAAAAAAATACATGTGTATGACAGAATCCACACAGTGGTCCACACAAGTATAATAAAGATTTGTCGTGTTAAGGTTTGATTATGAAAAATTGAATTTCAACTTCACGTCCTAGAATTTTTATTTATTATTATTGGCTCATCTGGACAAAGTCAGATGAACTATTGCTATCAGGCTCATCCCTCTGTACGTCCACTGTTGCCCATAATTCACTAAAATCTCCCACATTTCTTAATGAATTTAAATTCTGATTAATTCATTAGATAGATCTAAGCACTGGGCACAAAAGTTAACACTTTGTCAAAATTTGCCTTTGTAAACAATTTGTTTATTTTTCCAGTATCTCACTAAAGCCACTCCTCTTCCCTCAGTTCAGTCAGATGTTACCCCAGAAGAGCTTTGGGGGCTTCCTACACCATTCACACTGTTTTTGGCATTTTTTGATAAAAACACAGAGCAACACCAGCAACAAAATTTTATGATCTATTGATTGACTCCCTTTTGTTGAGAGCAAGACCTCACAGCTGTTAGGTCCGGATGAGCACAGGGACATTGACACTATCTTTTCAATATTGTGTTCTCGACTGGTGGCAATCAGGAAGCTTGTATCACTCCATATTAAAAATAAGTAAATACAATACAATACAATTTAAATATGCTGTATTTTTTTTATTCTATTTTCTTTTTCATCTGTTATTTTGTCACCCCCTCCAGCAGATTGGACCTTATGGCCTATAGACAGAGCTATAACACTGCACTGTTAGCATTGGCTGTAACATTAGCTAAATATTGGTGACACTTCTTATTTAATTCCATTCCTCAGCTCTATCGTCTCCACTGTCAGTGAAGCTGAACATGAAGTGAAGACCCCTGTGTTAAATTTTCCAAATTATAGTGTACAGGCATTTTCATTACACCCTCTTTTTTCTTATCCGTGCTGTCACTGTCACTTCCCATTTGAATCCACATTAAGTATCGGGGTGCTACAAAATATCCAGGACGAATACAGACAACCCCGGACAACTTTGTCTGTGACGCATTGCGTTATTGGATTAAGTTGTTCTCATGCTGTCAGGTATAGACAGACCTTGCTTTTAGGGTTGAGGTGATGTAAAATCCACCTGAACCCCCCCCCCCTACATGTGTTCGCTGATTGAGCATAAGATACAACATGTCGCCATACCATCAGATAGACCTATGGTTGAAAGATCAGAATAGTGTCTATTATATCACTAGTTGTAATGTGTATAAATTTCTTTAAAACGAATAAGCAAGTGATGCTTAGCCTGATGGGGGGGTTGGGCGAGGCCTGGTGTACCACCAGGTCTATAATGCACTGGGGGGAAACATTGGCATGAATCCAGTAATGGCTGTGCTGTCTCTGCGGTTGTGGCCTAATTGAAGTGGAATTGAATACCTGCAATTGGAAAAAAAAATCCGACGAGTGCTTTAGAGCACTTCCATTTGCATTTTCATAAAACTTAGCCTGCATGGATGACATCAATCTTCCACCGGTAATGGAATCTTTTTATATGACCTGATTTGCACAGTTACACTTCTTGTGGGTCATAAGTCTTTTTTGTGGTTGCACTTTATCTGCCCTCTCATTAAAGAATAAAATATAAATTACTGTGAGGATGAAGAACTATACACCTGTGTAAAAGTGGATGCAGAGACAGCAGCATATGCTTACATACTAAATAAATATGAATAGATATCTCATGCCTTCCAAAAACTCAAGAATTAATTCATTATCGTATTTTATTTATAACATAGAAACTCCACTATCACTATTGTATTACTATATCTTAATACAGTGTGATTTTATTAAAAGCGACTTTAAATATATATTCTTGAGCTATTTATATCTGCGTAGTGGATGAATTAGATTTAACTTTTTATAAAATGTTTTTTTTCCTTAGTAAAGGGCTCTGTAATCTGGCTTTTATTAAGTGCTGTATAAATAGAATGTATTGCTAAATCATAGTGCCCTACAGTAGAAACATAGTATATCAGATTTTTATATGAAACATACTTTGTTTACTAAAGTTTAGGCTGAATAATTGCCAACACAAAAGCCCAATAAAATGACTTTCTGTTGTATATCTCTGAAATCTGTCCGTTATCTTTAGAGAGCTCCATTTCATGTGAACCATTTGACTTCCTTTATTTATTCCAGTGATCTTGTTTCCAGCTGTAGACTTGGCTGTGTGCTAAATATAAACTGGATTGCTCAGATGGTTCTCATACCACGAGATTCACAGTAAAGGTTTTCACTGTGCAGCATTGAGCAAAATCCCATCAGACTTTTACTGATCACTTCACAGACATTATTCAAATGGAGACTTTACTGCCTGTTATTTCTCAGCAGTTAAGTTAGTCCAGAAAAGCCATGTCAGACCACCTCACCTAAGGCCTGGGAAATAGAGCATGTAATCACCCACTGTTGGTCTAAAAACTAATAGAAAAGGCTTTGCGCATGTGTGTAGGATGAATGCATGTGGAATGGGCACACACATTGATTTTGTGTGTGCTTTCTACCAAAAATATCACCTTTGAGTGCTTTGTTTGGGCTGATGTTCATATTATCATATTATCATGCACTAACCAGTGTTTTCTTGTGCTTAAACTGACATTTGAAGAAATGTTGGTTGTGTTTTTTTCCCAGTATCAGTATCAGGGTTTTGTTGGTGTTGTGACTGCTCTGTTTTCTAACACTTCAATGCACAAATATCAGATTTATCTGTAACCTTCATCCACAAACAGATTAATTTAAAGCCACTTTAGCCACATGATATTTTACCACAAACACATATTCATCTTGGTTATGTAATTTAGCCTGTGATTGACTGACAACTTGCCCAGTGTGTATCCTGTCCTACACACCATGTGTGTAAGGATAAGCTCTTTAAAACCTGAATGAATGGATGAATGTGGATTAATATGTAGTTTAACTTGTCACAAAACTAAGCCTCACACACACTCAAAACTCAGAACGGCTTTGTATAAAATATGTCGCACAAAGACCACCACTCTGATCAGTTCTGTATTATTATTATTATTATTATTATTATTATTATTTGTAACTAAGACAAAATCCCAGTTCACCCTTTGGCCCCTCTCCCTTACCCCTCCATTTTGTACATACACGTGAAGGGATAGTGCTGTCCCGTTTCTCAGTTAGATGAAGGGGAATCCTCAAAATGTAGATTTTCCAGGACCACACGATGACATCTCCCCTAATTTTGTTTGGATCACTAGCAACATAGAGAAATGACAAACATGTACAGCAGAGTGATGAAGGAAATTCATAAATGTACACATTTTCTTCATAAACCACTTTATCATTTGAGTGACGTTCAATGCCGTTTCAATGTGTTATAGATTGACCTTCAGCGGCTTATACTTGATAGCTGAAAAAAAAAAAAGACCACAGTCCATAGAAAAAAGATGGTTACAGCTGCTGATGACATGAGGAATACTATTGGAAATACAGTCGTCGCATCTGTTCATAGTGACATCGATGGCTGCTGATGACATAACAGGTCATGAAGGGTTGTCCCATTTCATAAGAGAATGTTTCAACTGCTATCCCTCGCAGCTCCGTGTCAAGGGGTGGTGGGCTAAGGGGTGAATTGGGATTACTAAGGCTGCGTCCACTCACTTTTACCTCTAACACTGGCTTTTGCACAATTGTACTGTGTGCCATTATGTTTGAAGGTGACTTGAAGTGCTAAAAATCACTTCAAACTTTCCCTTCATACCGAGTAGGGATGAGACCCCCACTATGAACAGAGTGGAAAATCATATTACCCAGAATACTGTGCGAATCCGGCAAAAACAAAAAGAGACTTGACAGCTGTGATTTATGTCAAACAGTCTGACATGATTGACAAGACTGACAGAAAAGTTTGATGAACACCAATAGACAGCTGGACTGGTTTCCTATGTTTCTATCACATAATCATTGCCTTGACGTTTCGCCTGTGAATCACATCATTAACAACAAAATAAGTAGGACAATGTTTGCTGTTTTATCCCAGACATACAATAACAGGGAATGAAAATAAACTAATAGACAAACCTGGGTCGATGTGCTCAGGGTGAGAAAGCTGAGGAGGGGTCTTTTCTTTCCTGTACTTTTGTTTATTTACTAGTGCATGAAACAGGCCTTAAAGGTTAGACCCGAACCAGCCCAGGCCCGACTCAAATGATCAAAAATTATACCCAAACCTGCTGCGTCCCGTCGGGTTTGGTCAAATAATCCCAGCTCTATATTAAAGCCAACATAAGAGGCAGCATTATGTCTAGTGATGGCATTTTCACACACTGTAACATCTGTACCTGTACATCAAAGAAAGTCATGTGTGACGTTATAGCGTGTGACATGTTTTTTTGTTTTTTTTTCCCCACATTAGTGTGTCCCAATTTATAGGAAAAGATTAGACTTCTCACTTCATTTTCGAGGGATGACTCTTTTGAAGTCCACTCCAAACGAAGTAGAAGTGTTAGTAATGGAAGACTACTTAGAATGTAGTGCCAAATGTTTCATTATTATTGAGATGTAATTTTTAACTGCATTTAGCCCAGTAGTTCCTCATATTTAATCAGCCATTGACTCAGTTGACTATGATTTTTGAGTGGTGACTCTGAAATCTTTATTTTCTTCTTTGTTTAGTTATTTTTGCTCTGTATTGTTTTTAGATGAATTGATTTAAGATTTAACTGCTCAAATAAAATGACTAAATGAATGGTCATAGTGTGTAGCTGACAGTAGTTATCACAGGGTGTGGATGACAGTATTGCTATTATTACATAATCACCTGATCCTGATTATATGAACATCATCATTCAGTGGGACAGTTTGAATGGTTTCTATTGGTCAGAAAGTTTTCATCAATATTGAGACCTTTTCCACATGTTGAACTTTGACCTCTGGTCACTACTATTGCTGTGGTTTAATGGCACTTGAATGGAAGCTTAGCACAAACTCTTAACCTTGAGGAACTTGCATCTAATATGATTTTGTTGTAGATAGTAGGTGTATAGACCATTTTAGTAAGAATGCATTGTTTTGTTATTGTAGCTATTATTATGTCATTTCTTTGTATATTTTAGTGAATGCATTTGTATATTCACAAAGAAAATATGCAACACTTTCTCACCAAAATAACAATAGACTCGTACATTAATAAAGCTTAATCATGACTTCTGATCCTCTAAAAGTATGTGGTGATGTATTTATTTGTAAATACCGTACATTCACATATTTTAGAGGTTTACCTTTGACTGGTGTATTTATGCCTCCAGCTGACATCTTCTATAACATTGACTCACCAGTCAAACCATAGACTTTGGTTAGTTAGTGAATAGACACTTGTTTTTACTTATCATCATCATACAATGTGCATCACTGGAACAATATAAAAATGAAACAACTTGGGTTCATTCTGTTCTTCACATTCACTGACCTACTTAGTGTTTCAGCTACAGAACTCTCAGCCAGTCGACTAACTGCAGGAAGCATGTTGTCCCCCTGGAATATGTTTATTTGTGCTTTAGAACATAACCACTGTGAACCAATCAGTTTCATGTTACATAGTTGAACCATCTCTGCTCTGTTCAATTGTTGAAGCCTTGAATGCAAAACCAGTAATGTCATTTTTTAAATATATGTTCCAGTGCGCAAATGATTATTTTCTCGACAGAATGTGTTATAAAACTGATATTTAGTGTTATACTGTTGATATTGATGATATTTAGTCTGGTTAGTGTTGTAAAATCAACAGAAAATGAGATTTGATTTTGGCATTTGTTTATCATACTTGCACAGGATAGTTGTTTGTTGTGTGCTAAAATTGTATTCGGGTTCCCATGAGGTTTTGAAAAGTCTTTAATGTACAAATCTCCATTTTATGCCTTTGAAAGTCTTTAAAAAGTATTGAATTTGATATGGTAGGTCTTAAGTTGTGTTGCCATAACTTGTTTAATATGTTGTGTTTATATGTGTCTGGGAAATGTCCAAGTTGCAAATAAAGTAACATTATTGTACTTGCCACCAACTGTTCTAACTTAACAAATTTATATTGAAATTAGGAACCAGTTATTACTAATTTTGCAACCCCCAGTGACAAATGACTCATAAGTCATAAATCAAGATGTCAGAGTAAATTAATTAATTTTCCTCAATTCTAGACTGTGAAACATCTATTAAATTCTTTTCCAAGTAGTCTTAAATGTAACCTCTAGAAACCTGTAGGAACCTTGTCGCAGATTCCCTGCCAGCTGCTCCGGTGTGATTCTATCTGTTTGGACGTTTCATTTTAGCTCAGCCCTGTCTCTGTTTCCTCCTCAGGGGGACTCCATGAAAGATGACAGAGGAGGTGATTGTTGTAGCCAAGTGGGACTACACGGCCCAGCAGGACCAGGAACTTGACATCCGTAAAAATGAGCGTCTCTACCTCCTAGACGACTCAAAGACCTGGTGGCGCGTCCGCAATGCCTCCAACCAGACGGGGTATGTGCCATCAAACTACGTCGAGCGCAAGAACAGCCTGAAGAAAGGCTCGCTGGTGAAGAACATCAAAGACACACTGGGTAAGGAGGATTTACTTTCAGTCCATTTGGAAGTTAAAGGTCTCCTCTGTGCTCAGGCTGTCACTGTCTGTAGAATATTTTTGGTAAAAGTGGAAAATCCCAGCACTTCCTTTTTCAGTTCACTCTGCTCCCTGTGGTCATAAGCAGAGGCCTCTTGGAGTGCATGCATGTATGCTAGTCTCAATTTTCCCACAAGTAAAATGATTCCCTGGCTGTGTGTCTGTCATAGCAAGGAGCTGTCATTGTGCACCCTAGGGACCCTGTGGAGTTGGTCATCACTTTATCTGTCTGCACACTGTCACTCTGGTGCTCTAGAATGTATCAGACTGTGCATGTAGCTGTAGCTGTCAATTTACTAAAGGCGATCGGTGCGTTCTGCAAGAGATATTTGATATATATTAAAATCCTATTGAGTTAAAGTTGTCATACAATTGGAGATGTCTCAGCTTCCCTGTGGGTGCTTTCCAAATAATCTATGAAAATTAAAGAAGCAAACGACAAGAGCAACATATGATGACTTTCAGTTGACAATGACTTATGCAGAGGCCTCCAGGAAAGAAGTGGCGTCTGTCATGCAGCAGGTACAGAATATTCACGATATCATTTTGTTGCTGCTTTCATTAAGCTCAGGCAGAGTCAGTGTCACCACAGTGGTCGTCAGTGTGGGAAGTCATCACTAGATTTCCAACTCAAGCTACAAGAATGTTGGCAAAAGTTTGAATGGCTGTAATCCTAGCCAGGTCTAACGATGCATATTGCCAACAATTCCTCCTATCATTAACAGATATGATGAATTAAAACATTTAATACAAGCTAGGAAGAGTAACACAGCTTCTTTCGATTTGTATCTGTCAAAACTTTTACATACCTCGTCACAAATCCCAGCTCATTTGTAATTTGTTTTACTAAATGAGTCATCTTGACCAGAATTTCTATTGCCTGTCTCAGAGGATTGTGGGTTAATTTCTGCTTATTATACAATTCAGTTCATTTAGGTTTCCAGATTCATATTTTGTTTTGCTGTATTTTTAATTTAGATGGTTATGTTCAGGATTAAACAATCATGGTTTGGGATGAAGTACAACATTTCTAACATATTTGAAAGCCTTTCTGTCAAAATTCAAAGCACTAGTTGGTAAATGTCACACCATAGTTGGTTTATGCAGTGTGTGTGTGTATGATTAAACCGCATTGGTGTTAACAGACAGCTGCAAATGTCATACGTAATAGTAAAAATGTATAAAAGCTTCCTCCTTAGGTGTTGAAATTCACTTTAAGGTGTCTTTTCCACAGACGTTCGATAAGTATGAACAGCTGCTGCAGTAAAAACCAGGAAGTACCAATCTGCTGAGTCTATGAAGGTGTAAATTAATATTCTTATCAGTATCATGCAACCTTATATCATTAAGGAACAAGTATATCGAATTACAAATACAGCTGTGAAATCAGTTTGTGCTCGTTTGGCTTATTTGACGTGTTTGTTTGCTGTGTAGGACGACTGTGGTTTTATTCCCTCAACTACAACCCCAGTGGTGCTGAAAACTCTTGGGCGCCAGTAACGATTAAATTTAAAAAAAAAAAAAGCATCCATTTTCTTTAGTAAACGTCCACATCTCAGTCTATAAAACCATCTTCTTCCTAGATCATATTACCTGTACACTGAGGTCCATAGGATATTGGAGGAATGGTGGAACAGGGATGTGAAGCATCTCAGAGACAGAACTTTAACACAGTATATTTGATCTTAAACATGATCTACTGCCATGATATAAACTGTGTATAAGTATGTGTGTATCTATAGACATTCATGAATTGTTCAAAATTTAAGAGTTGAAGTAAATAAGTGTTCATTTGTTTCAACTCCTTTGTGATCACATAAAGAGAATATTTGTCATATTTTCTTTAATAAATTATTGATTACTGGGTATTTGAATTCTCCTGTCTTCATACTCAATTTATTTATTCATTTTTACTAAAAAAAAAATTGATTGACTAAGTTTAAGTGAACTCCAAATAACACAATGTGAGGTCATTAAGATAAGAAACTTTAACATTACTATTAGAGCTGCACAATATATTGAAGAAATATGATTATCTTGATAACAGAGTGTGCAATATTCATATCAAAAAGATGTGCAATAATTTATTTTCCTTTTTTTTTATCCATTAATTTAGTTTTACACACCATGGGGTACCAGAGTGGTTTTCTCTACCACTTTAACATACCAGGTTTTCTGACAAAAAGAACTGAAGTACTGCCACTGCTGCTGGTTGAACCCACATTTACATGTTATTAATGTTGAAAAAATAGGAATATTTTTGGAGCACAATTTTTTGGCAAACTTATATTTGAAGATTTTATTTTTAGATGCAGTATTTACCAAACAGGACAAGCAATGGAAGTGTTTTGTTGAAGCTCTGGTACTCTCAGGCACGTCTGTTATCATGAAATACATTGATGTCATTTACACACTGTTATATGGGAATAAAATGACAAAATATTTGACTGTGTCTGAAAGTCAACCGTTGCAGCATCACCAGGTCCTTGTACAGAATTCTGTCATTTATTCTACTAGTACAGTATTTTGTCTTAAATTATAAATGACTGAGTGGACATACAACAAATGGGTTCATTTCTCTTAGTAGATGAAATTGGCTTTTTTACGTGAACAATAGTATCATTGTTGCAATGTTGTACATCCATATCACATATCACCACATTTGCCAATATCATTCAGCCATAATTGCTATGATAATATGCTGCAAAATTTTGACAAATGATCTCATAATTTGCACTTAATATGTCAAGGCTACGTACAACCATCAGACCTAATTAAATTTTGGTGTTAACTATTTGGAGGTGGTGTAGGCCTAATTAAGTCTCAAAGTATCTGCAGTGTTGATGTATAAAAGAGCCACCACAGTACAGATATAACAGCTGCACAATGGCACAAAACATATGTAACAAAATGAGATGACAGTGGTTAATAGATGTGTGCTAAACTGGGGTATGCGGTTGGTGTCAAGGCCGAAGAAATGAATCTGAAAATGATGAGCCTGCTCCACTTTCCTAAAGCGGGATGGGGAGTAGGAAAGAAACTCATCTGTTTTGACAGTTTTAAATGACTTGCTGCTTTTTGTCAGGGTGCAATGGGAGAGAGCTACAGATAGAGGGGAAAATAAAAACATCTGGCGGAAATTCTAACAAGACAGAATGATCAAGAAGTGCAATCGTGACAAAAATAGCAACTGTGTGTAGCTCTAAAAGGCAGCCATATTTAGAGGAGTGAACAGAGAATACAAAGGGAGATGAAGGCAGTCTGGTGTAATGTGCTGACTCCCCCCAGGCTGAGGATACAAACCCTGAGGGAAACGGCAGCTCTATGTGGGCCAGCGTGGCACAGCCTGCCACTGTCACCCTCAGCAGCGCTCATTGTGTGCATCCTCCCTGTTATTCTACACCCAGTACTGTTTCCATTAACCCTGCTCTGTCACTGAACTCTCTACTTTTCTATGATCAGTAGATTGATTAGTGGAGAACTCGGCAGCCTAATGGTTGCACTAGAATGATGGATTCACTGTGCCCAAAAGTATTACATATTGACTACAACATTACAGCCTAGTTCCATTTCAGTCTAAGTAGTCTGCGTCCGTGCCTTGACTCTTTCAGTGTTAAAAGCTTGAGCAAATCCAATAGGCGGGAACATTTTCATGATGAGGCGATGAGCAATGGCTGAGGTCAGAGGCTAATGGATCTTATTCACACGTTCAAATCCAGAATCTCATTGGCTCAGAGCTTGATTACTTCATCCCTATCTACAGATCTTTGTCTGTTTCAGCTGTGTAATAAGTCAGCGTTGTGCTTATGGTGCTTGCAGATAGTCTGTGTGATCACTGTTATCTCCAGCTTTCCTCCTCATTCATTAATTTTAATGTGGTTGTATCATCGACATCCATCCAGGCAGAATTGAATTGTAAATGGCAGCATGCTGCTTTGTGCCCCAGTTTTCTCTCACAGGCACTAAAAACAGTAATGGCAGGAAGAATTTAGAAAAGGCCACAGTAATTGCTCGATCTGGGTCAGTACTCACCGATGGTGTGTACACTGTTGCTGCTTTTGCCACCAACTGTGAACGACTGTGTGGGTGAATGTGAAGTTGTGCTTGCTTGGCCAGTGTTACATATTATATATTTGTGCAGTCCAGTGCTACTTACTCAGTTCTTTTAATGTCAGTCAGTATTGGAAGTGTAGGTGAAATTGGCCTGTTTCCTGTACAAACAAGCTGTGACATGAGACAAAAATTATGTAATTTTAAACCACATGTGGTGTACAGTTCAAACTAAAAGCTCCTGGATAAGAGCTTAGGTTTCTGTCAGTGTCTGAAAAATCCTCTGACTAAAAATGGTTCAAGTGGATATCAGCAATAAAAGTTCTCATCATTTTCAGCCAGGAGTATTTAAAATCTTTTATTTATATATATATATATATATATATATATATATATATATATATATATATATATATATATATATATATATATATATATATATATATATATATATATATATATATATATATATATATATATATATATATTATATTTCATATAAAAATGTTCCTCTCGCCCCACCTGGGCGGTGTCTCCTTCAGGCTCGGGTCCTCTACCAGAGGCCTGGGAGCCTGAGGGTTCTGCGCAGGATCTTAGCTGTTCCTAGCAATGAGCTCTTTTGTACAGAGATTTCTGATGTTGTTCCTGGTTTCTGCTGGAGCCATTCTCCCAGCTTGGGGGTCACTGCCTGTAGTGCTCCGTGGTACCACTGTTGCCTTCACCCTCCACATTTTCTCTAACTCCTCTTTCAGCCCTTGGTATTTCTCTTCTCTTCTCATGTTCTTACTTTCTGATGTTGCTATCACTGGGGACTGCTACATCTATCACCACCACTGTCTTCTCATGTTTATCCACCACCACTATGTCAGGCTGATTGGCCATCACCATCTTGTCAGTCTGGATCTGGAAGTCCCACAGGATCTTGGCCTGTTTGTTCTCTGTCAATATATATATATATATATATATATGTATGTATATATATATATATATGTATGTATGTATATATATATATATATATATATATATATATATATATATATATATATATATATATATATATATATATATATATATATATATATATATATTTAAAAAAAACATTTTAAAGTGGGGATAAAAAAAAAATCTGAGTCTGGGTCTAAAATTTAAAATTAGACTTTTTAGACGTCAAGTTGTGTACTTGTATTACATCAAATCTTTCCAACCTCATCTAGGTTCAAAGAAACCCCTATTTTTATGCAATTTATGGGCTGTTCTTTTTGGTCACCTGTCGGTTCTTCACAAGGAAACACTTTAAAAACTGGAAAATGTCCAAGATGTTACTTTGTATGACGTGCAACCAGTTGGTTATGCAAGATAAGAAGTTAATAGGTGACTTGACATTAGTTGAAGTCAGTTATTATTAAAAGGTATGTTAGACACTTGCAGCTTTTTCATCATAATATGTGTCAAAACCTTAATGTACAGCACTAAAGTAAATATGAATAAAATGTCACTGAATCACCCTCATCTTTAAACATAGTTTTGGGCAGTTGCATAACAGATATTTCCGTTGGCAGTGATGGTGAAACCATTCCCATGATCTCACACCATTGTGTCATTTATTACCGTTTTAACTGAAAGCACAAAGGACATTCTTAACTTTAAGTATTCAACAAATACATTAATGGGCAACTATTTTCATAATCGGTTTGAGACGTTTATGGGAACATAAAACATACTTTTATCCTTTCATTTTAGCTCATAATAACTCAAGTGGTCTGAGAGGAAATAAGAGTTCTACTAACTTCTGTGGATGGAATAAATAATATTTTCTCATGTATTTACCCCTCCTATGACGGCAAACCAGATGTCTTTGGGTTTATGGACCGAGAAAGGCTTCTGATCATATCAGATTATAAAGAACTCTGGCATATTTCTCTTTTTGTTGACATTTTTATAGAACAGAAACCCAATCCCTTAACTGAGATAATGGGGCAAATATATAGATGTTTTTTCCCTCTATCGAGCCATTGACATTTTTTGAAAATGGATATTTGATCAGTAGTAAATATGTTCTAAGATATTTGATCAGGCACTTGTGTGGTTAGCACTTGAAATTCCCAAAAATGTGAGAGTACTATGTACACGTGTATTAATAATTTAATTCATATTGCTGTGCAAAAATCTTAGTTATATGACGTTCAATTTTTAAAAAAATACAATATTTAAGGCAAATTTAAAAAAAAATTGCCTTAAATATCAGCCTCAAAAATTGTCTGTAGATATCAGATCAGCTGACCAAATTTATTTTAAAAAAAATATACATCGGCCTTAGAAAAACCCATATCAGTCGAGCCCTGGAAAATACCCATGAGTTGCAACCTCAGCTTTCACCACAATGCTGGTGGATTTCCTGTGGCTCTTTATCCATACTTCCATTTGCATCTCCTATTAGTTATTTTGCTAATGAGGGCAAAATGTCATCAAATATTTATCTAAAATGGCTTCAGTTTATACTCTCAAACTTTTCTGTTCGCATCATGTTCTCTGCTTTTTGTTCCAGTTTAACTATTGTGACTGCCGACAAATATTTTTAGTTGCCTGATGTCTTTTTGGCAGGTTTTACTGGTTTTATAAGACTCTAGGCATGTGTGAAATATTAACAGTAACCCTGCACCAGTTATTTTAGGGACCACATACAGTAGCTTGTTTCTGATTTACTTCAAGAGCTCTTTTAAATGGTTCCACTAACTTCCACAGTGCTTCATTTAAGTGCCTGGATGTGCTTTTTTTTATTATTATTATTACATCCACTTGCAGTACTTGTGGATAGGGTGACACCGTGAACTCACAGTAAGCTATAGAGTGAAGTAATGTGCTGCAACATGTAGTCAGCAGCACTTTCATCAACTCTATATGCTGTGAGTTGAAGCGCTCAGGGCTTGGAAATCTAGTTTCTCTCCACAGGATGAAGCAGTAGGTGAGGCCTGGGAGTGAATATGTGGGAGGAGAGGATATAGCCCACTTCTCCTCTAACCAGTAGGCCAGCTCCTTGAAGTGGAAATGAGTGAAGAATAAAGGTGTGTGTGTGTAGAAAATGTTTTCACTTGGCTTGAGGGAGCGTGATGCATCACTGCTGTCAAGTGACGGGATTTTTATTTTTTATTTTTTTCTCAGGGGGACTACCTGAAGTAGGTGCAGGAGTCAACCTTTGTTTCTGGCTAGTCAGGAAATACACAGAGCTATTAGATATGTTAGATATGTAGTCTGTTCACTTCTATCCATAAACATGATCTGCTTGTTATTCCCGTCTCATCCCTCTCTTTGCGTTTTTGTCAGCTGTGGCCTGTGATGTGCTTCGTCTATGTGTGTGAGGAACAGCTGCCAAGGGACCCCTCGTCTTTCTTCACCACTCTCCTCCTCGTCTTCTCTCTGCCAACAAGTTTCATGCTACTCTGTGTGAACCCAACAATTCTCCAAACAATGTAGATGATCTATTCAGCAGTGACATTTCAGTGGCATTTCAGCAGCAGGCTCTGTGGCATAAACTGGCTGATTAGCTGTCAAGAAAGTCACATTCAGAAACACTCTCACTTGGTTATTAGCAGTATGTTCATATGTATATTCCCGCTGTTGAATCAAAGGTTTAAGTGTTGTCAAACACATAGTGCATCATTATTATTGTAGCACCAAACTGAAGTGGGGACCTACTTGGTTATGTTCTATGTAGAGACTTTAGAAGTTTAAGGTCTAATTGAAGTATGCAAACACGTGTTAAAAACCCAGTCTCTGAAAGTACACCAGTGGAAAAGTCAGAGATGGGTAAGACAGGTGCCGACTTTGATCCTAGATATACCTGTCATTATCAAGCCCCCGGTGCCTGCTCCACTTCTCATTCCCTGCCTGCACCACCTATTTTCATCCTTTTGATTAGAATAGGTGCACATACAGCATGTGTCCACAGAATATTAAGCAGATAATGAGCAATCTAATGTCTCTAGGTATGAGAATATGAATCATGGAGTGTTCACAGCAGCTGGGCGTGAATATATCCATGCTTGTTTTTTTATTAATTAGACCATTGGCACATCGTTCACTGATGAGATCTCTAATAGGACTTCCTGTATCATCTCTTTTTAAAGTTGTTTTCTTTGCTTGTGAGGGACTGTTAGTGCAATTTGCGGCCTCAATTAGTTTTCTGCTGACCTAACCTGCCTCATCCCCCAAAGGACACGTAGTCTTTCCTGCTTTTGAAATGTGCTTTCAGTTTTCACAGCCTCCTCAATCTGCTCACACAACAATATAAAACTCTTGATTAGATTGTACATTTAAAGTTGCCACAAATATTTTGATTAAATTTGTTTTAAAGAGAAAAGGTTGTGTGTCTGAGCTGTCGAAAATGTTTCTCATGATGCGATGGAGACCGGGCCAGAGCTAATATTAATGCTAGCGCACATCTGCTGATGAGTTAACAGCAATTTCTTATCCACAAAATGTATTTTAAATGTTGATGTTATGTTCCATGTGCGGTTTTCATTCTGTAGTTTCACTCTCTCACCCTTTTGACATTGAAAAAAATACATGAAAGAAAGTTAACATTGAATTTCAGAGAATTACGAAAAAAAAAAAACTACATAAACACTTTCCTACAGTTAATAGAAGTTTTAGACACTCACTACTGGAGCACAGAACTTTGTGGGTGGAGTTTTCCAACCTTCTACAGGGTCTGTGTCACGAAAGTTGTGCATTTTGGATGGAAAATCTGAGGGTAACTTTATATGAGTCCTGTTGTGTTTGTTCCGAAAAGAAATTTGACACTTGTCCCATAAAATTTTTCACTTTTAAGGGAGGGGGGGTGGGGGGGGTGCACAGACACCACGGTTATTAAAAGACAAAAACTAACCGCAGTTATGGACCCAAACATGCGGGCATACCAACCCAGTTATGGAGCGGAAGTCCCCCCCCCCCCCCCCCCCCCAATCAAACTGTGTGTGTGTGGCCAAGTCCCACATTTATCGTACATTTATTGTTATGGAGGTTAAACTGCCCAATTTATCGCAATATTCATTTCAGGTCATATAGCCCAACCCTAGTGCTATAGTCGTGTTGTGCTGATTTCCATCAAAAGTAACAGAAAAAGTAGTGAAAGTCTTATACATCTTATACAGCGTTTTCTTATTAGTCGCAGATTTGTTGTCACTTCATTAAAATCCATGTGTTCAAACATGGACGACTTATTGATTCATGTCTCATCATGGTTTTTCTTTGTGATTTCGCTGCAGGACTGGGAAAAACTAAGCGGAAGACGAGCGCTCGTGACGCATCCCCGACGCCGAGCTCAGACACAGAGTACCCGTCCAATGGCAGCGGCGGTGGAGGAGGGGGTGGGGGCGCGGCAGAGAGAATCTACGACCTCAACATCCCCGCCGTGGTCAAGTTCGCCTACACAGCAGAGAGGGAAGACGAGCTGACCCTGGTCAAGGGTTCCAGGGTCGTCGTCATGGAGAAATGTAGTGACGGCTGGTGGCGAGGCAGCCAGGGGGGCCGGGTGGGGTGGTTTCCTTCCAATTACGTCCAGGAGGAGATGGGTGGCACAGACGACAGAGGGGAGGGGGACGCCTCACAGGGCTACGGAGGCTCTCAAGGGACATTGGTGGCCAACGGGCGGGCAGGCGGAGGTGGCCGGGGCGGAGTCCTACACCTGGTTCAGACGCTCTACCCCTTCAGCCCCGTGACGGAGGAGGAGCTGAACTTTGAGAAGGGGGAGGTCATGGAGGTGGTGGAGAAGCCGGAGAATGACCCCGAGTGGTGGAGGTGTAGGAACTCGCGTGGCATGGTCGGCCTAGTGCCTAAAAACTATGTGATGGTGCTGGACGAGCGGCCCGTCCCGCCTTCCGCCACATCCGGCTCCCCGCAGAACCGCTTCATAGCACCGTCTCGCATTGGGAAGTTCGCCGGGAGGGACTGGTACTACGGCAACATCACCAGACACCAGGCCGAGTGCGTCCTCAACGAGAGAGGAGAGGAGGGCGACTTCCTCATACGAGACAGCGAGTCATCGGTGAGTCATGAGACCCTGGGGTGCTGCAGGGGAAAATAAAGATTTAATGAAGGCACGCAAGGGATGAGCTAGAGTTAAAAATACAAAGTCACAAATGTGCATCAGTTCTGCTTTCGGTAAATGTTTGGAGTTCATCTAAAGGGAGATTATAACCTCAGTGACATTTCAGCAGATCAGTATAGATTCAATAAGTAAGATGTTTCACTATGTTTAGATGAATCTACTTATTTTAACTTTATTTTTTATTTTATTTAGTTTTTACTTGATTTATTTACTTATTTTTTACTGTATTTTGATTTTATTCTGTTTCCAATCACATTAAATACTCACTAAAAGCTAATTATTATTTCCTCAAAACCTAAAATAAGAAACATTTAACACCTATTATTAGTCCTATTATGGATTAGACACTAGTATTTAATCTGCCTCCCACTTAATTATAGTGACATTTGTAATATTTTTTACATTATTATGAGTTGGATTATCTATTTGCAGAGAAATTGTTTTTGAGAAACTGTTGCAAACAACTGACTTGTATTCATTATTAATCAAAATAACACTTATGTTTTAACTTCAGTATTTGGCTTAATTGCTTGATTTCTCTAGTCGGCAATAATTTTAGAGCAAAATGTACTTATACCTTTATCTTTTTTTGCCGATTTCTGAGTTATGAACAAGTCAGTGTTTACCCATTAGCAGTGTATTACACCGGGGTTTTTATTCTATACATTTTAAGTGATTGTCAACATTACTGTAAAGAATAGTAGATGTTTTTTTTCCAGCCAATTGGAGGTGTAAGTGATGAACGTGGTGAACAGTTTCATCCAGATGTTGTGAAACAAAAGAGTTTAACCTAAGAATATATTTTTTTAACTGTTCATATGAAACGTTAGCAACTCAAGAACAAGATGTTTTTGCAACAATGTGGAGTCTGAAGGTTTATTCTTTATTGGGATTAACAAAAAACACATATCTATCAGTAAATCTCACCAATTCCACATGTTTCCTTTAGATTATGAAAACATAAGAAAAGGCATTAGTACTAGATTAAAAATATTTTTTACGTGTTTACTGAAAATCGCTGGAGAAATTCTAGTTTAAGATATGGATTCATCATCACTGATATAGTCAAGAACTGTTTTTTTATATCCTCAGCAGCAGAATAAAAGTTTGGGGTTTTTTTGTTTAGTGTTTTCAGTCACTGCTGGAAAAACTCAAGTTTCTTATCTTGGTCTAATGCTCAGTTCATCCATCTTCTTGATCACATCTCAGACATTTGAACTCTGCTCAGGTCTGCCCATTTGCAGCCTTTTCCCCAGAGCTGTTGTATTAGTTTGTCATTTCATGGAGCTGTAGACATCCACAGTCTACTTTATTTTGATTTAAAGGTTTTGGAGTCAGAGCAGTAGATTTTTATTTTTTTTTTTACTCAAACCAAAATCTGACTTTTTGCAGTTTGACACGTCTTTAAACATGACACTATACTGCCATCTGCTGGTGGATACTTCTATATTAACCACAATGACATGTTCTTTTCCTCATTTAATATTGATGCAAACAATCGCCTCCCCATGATAAACCATGAATAAAAATATATTTTAACAGTGTTTTGCTAATGATCTTAGGTTTTTAGTATGATTTTTTTTGGGTGTTTATTTATTTATTCTTCATTATTTATTTTAATTCTGGTCATTCTTTCTTTCCTTTCCTTTTTATTTTACATGTTGAATGACAAAGTGAACCTTGAAAAAAAAGAAAAATATCAGTGTCCCACTTATCAGATTGGCTTTGATTCCAAATGTAACCACATATATTGCATACATTGTTTGCCTGTTGATATTGTACGCAAGATACAGTTAGAAACTGAGCACTTAAAGAAAGAAACATAAGAATTAGATCTGTGGTAGAGGGTTAGTCAGATACAATATTCAGTATGTTTACATGTACTTAGAAAAATTGGAATAATTGCCTTAGTCTGACTAATATTGTAGTTTTGAAAGTCACATATACACCTTAGTCAGACTGTAATTGAACCAAACTGGAGATTTTTATGGTCTTTTTTTCAAGCCAGATAGTGTAGTTCTATATCCAGTTATTCTACCATGTATACACCAACCACCGTTACCACGACGACCAACTGGTCTGGACACACCTAGAGACACAGTGATCTGTTGAATTGTCCTACTTCCATGAAATATCCTACCATAGGATGAAATGACACATCTGCCAATCTGTACTACCTCGTCAGAAAATCTTAGCATGTGCTTTTTTTTTTATTTATTGCTGTCTTAATGTTTTTTTCTGCAAGTAGGACATTCAAACACTGACAATGACCTGATCAGAAATAACACATACATGTATGCAGGATGTTCTGGACATTTCATAGTTTCATTATTCAAAATGAGCCAAGAAGAATTGAATAAGTTGATCAGAGTCTCAAACAAGATTCACACACAAGGTAGAAAAAAAAAACCATTGGTTTAGATTGAGGTGAAAATGTTACCTTCACTGGTTTTAGGTCAAAACAGCTGATCAGTAGGACAAAAATCTGACCAAGTTGCAAGAAACGATGTGTTGTGCACAAGCACAGTGGGGTTTGATAGGAAGGATTTACAGAATGAATGACAACATGCATGTTATGTGTAATAAATCAGAGTTTACAGTACGTATGAAATGTCCTGAGCTGCTGCATGTGTTATTGTCCTACTTCTACTATGTCTGCTTCAAATCTATTTGTTTACTGTTCTTCATCTATGGCACCAACATGAAAAGGCATGTAGCTCCACTTAGTAATGTACCTCACTGAATAATTTGGCTGTGCATGTAAACTGACATTTCTGAGCATCTCCAATCCTTAGCAGTGCTTAGTTCGGCTATTGCCAATAGTTCAGCTTCGATGTGGATGTAAACAGTAAACATGAGGAGACGTGGCTAATTCCAGGTCCATCAAGTCAAAGTCCTGCCATATATTGGTTCAACTTGTTCATTGAACCAGCCCATTTTGATGAGCACAATGCCTCATCCAAGTAAATGAAATAATTAGTGGAATCACCTGTGTTCAGTGAACAGGTTTAAACCAATACATGAACCTGTGGGTGTGAGTGACATCCAACTTCTGTATGTGCAGTAGAAATGGTTGTGTGTATCTTATCTCTAAGTGGTGTTTCTCCATTTATGTTTCAGCCCAGTGATTTCTCCGTGTCTCTGAAGGCGGTGGGTAAGAATAAGCACTTTAAGGTGCAGCTGTCAGATGGAGTTTACTGTATCGGCCAGAGAAGGTTCAACTCCATGGACGAACTAGTAGAGCACTACAAGAAAGCTCCCATCTTCACCAGTGACCATGGAGAGAAGCTGTACCTGGTCAAAGCGCTGCTGTGATTCACACATGGTCACATCTACACTGGATCTCATACACACAAACACACACACATTATGAACGTCACTCCTTAACTGTCTTAATCAAGCCTTAGCTCTGGACCCTCTTGCTGTGGCGTCATGGGAAATAACACCCTCTGCTTACCACATCCAGACCCTCAGTCCAGTCTGTTTGGTTTTATCTGTCTCTCTGCTACGGTGACTGAACGAAAAGGCCACATATTTAACCCCCAGATAGCGAGTACTGTGTCAACGCTTATCCTTCGCATACGATTCGGTACATTTTTAGTCTCTTTTGTAGCGAGCACATCCGCTGCAGACTAAAACACCCGTGGCCTTTTTTTGTTTTTTTTGTTTTTTTTTTTTTTTGGGGGGGGGGGGGGCTCTTCTTCTGATGTCATACATAACGTCCATAACTGACTACCACACACATGTAGGTTACACCATTGCTCTTAATCAACACAGGAGGACATGACCTCTTTAAGGACCTTACTTGGATGTCCTGTCCAATTATCAGCCATTGTTTTATTTTCGTCTTTTGTTTTTAAAAGATGTCAGAATACTTTTTTGTTTATTTTATTTTTTTTTTAAAGCTAATTTAAGTTTCTCTCTGGAGTTATTAATCACTGCGCTTACATACGACTTCACTAAGTGACCAGAATCACTCTCTTGCCTTTGTCTCTTTTGTTTTCACCATTCCTCCTCTATAATTTCTCTCCCATTTGAAGTTTATTTTTTCACTTTTTACAATTTCCTCCTTGTTTCTGTATTCACAAACTGATGTTGATTCAAATCTTCCTGTAATATGTGGGGAGGGTGTTCATGCAATAGGGGAGACCTCTGATTTCCTGTAGAGTTTGAATGTTTATCAGTGTAACCAAATGTGCCACCCTGTACCCATACTACTGGCTCCAGGTCTGCACTGCACTCACTAAACTTGGCATTCATTCATGCTCATGCTTTATATTGTGTCACATTGAACATGTTCCTGTTCTGTTCGCCAGTATGTGTCCGTAGCTACATAAGGATACTGACTGAAGAATAATTACAAAAAAAGAAAAAAAAGAAATAACTTTTGGTAACAACTCTTGACACTTGGTCTGCTTTAGCTCCTGCAAATAAAAGCAGTTATAACAACAACAAAAAAAAGTACGTGCTCTGATCTAGTATTTCTCAAAGATGAATAAATACATCTTTGTAGATTTTGTGAATATTAGAGAAGTTTTGCAGAAAAGTAACATTAAACATGAAAAACTACAATGTTTTGTGATTGAGACCCCAGTACATAAATGCACCATGAAGGGACAACATTCACCTTTACATTAAGATATCTAGAAAAATAAAAACACACACACACACAAAAATTATAGACCAGCGCTTTCAGCTTGTGTATCGTTTTGACGAAGCGACGACTATTAATGATCATATTTCACTGTTAGGAAACCAAATACACTGTCAGCTGGTTTAAAAAGTCCTACCAAACGTTTCTTTTCTTTTCCAATGCTTGTCTGTTTACCAATGGAAGTGTTGATGATGGGGTTCCCAGCTTTTATATGATATATCTGAATGTTATTGAGCATTGTTATTTAATTCTTGTCTCCACTGTATGTATATATTCAAAATAAGATGAGGTGCATATATGAATCGATAAGATCCAACTATGGTACTGTATCACCGGCAATGTGATGAGAATTGAAATACTTTTGTTCAATAAAATTTTTTGAAGAATACTAAATTAATTGTTGGTTTTGTCATGTTTTTTGGTTAAATGTAACTGTGGTATTGGACCTGAACACAGACCTGGACCCAAATCATCCAGATGAGGAGCGTTATTTGGATTCATGCTTTAACTCACAGGTGTCAAACATGTTCGTACAGTACGATCTCAGACAAATCAGTAAAATACTAGGATTATAACAAATAATGAAAGCTCCAAATGTTTCCCTATGGTTTAGGATTTTTTCTTTTTAAAACTGTTACAATTCTGTATGAAGTTTGCAAATTACTCTTGCAGTAATAAATCTAAATAAAAATGTTTATTTTTTTAATTTAATATTTACACATTCAGTGGCACTTACAGATCAGTGTATTTACAAAGGCACAACATACTTGGTAACAGGCTTCTGGAACTGAAAAATAATAGCATTTAACTTTATGGTCAAAAGTACTGGTCAAGAACGACATTTTTGGACTTTGCAAATGCAAATTACCTAGATTTAACTTTTGCAAAGTGATATATTTATTGTAATAGTATCCTCTGAATTTTCAGTAAAACTCAGATATTATTTCATTTACTTAAAATGTAAATGTTCATAAAATCTCAGTTAATTCTAATGTTTTAATTCAATTCAAATTTATTTATAGAGCCCCAAATCACAACAGTGTCATCTCATACAGCTTTACAAAAAAAAAACACTCAAACACAGAAATAGATAAAAGTCCCAAGTATCCCCTGTCCTGAGACACTCCTTCTCGGAAAGAAAAAAACTCCAAAACCCAGTGGGAAAAATGATACATCTTGGGGAGAACCACCCTGAAGGAGAGATCCACCCCCATGGATGGACAGACTATAGATGAACGTCCACATGTTATCAAATTAGCCCTTTGAGATCCTGTGATGTAAAAGGCAATATAAATAAAATGCATTATTATTAGTATTATTAATAATACATTTAAAGTTATCAAAACTGAAGAAAATATCATTCATTATCTGAACCCGCTTTATCCTCATTAGGGTCGCGGGGGTCACTGGGGGCCTAATCCAGCTACAATGGGCGAAGGCGGGGTACACCCTGTATGAGACGCCAGTTCATCGCAGGGCTGAACATATATAGACAAACAATCACTCTCACATTCACACCTATGGCCAATTTTAGATTAACCAATTAACCTATCAGTGCATGTGTTTGGATGGTGGGAGGAAACCGGAGTGTCCGGTGAAAACCCACGCGGACACGGGGAGGACATGCAAACTCCACACAGAAAGGTCTGGTGTGGGATTCGAACCAGGGTCCTTCTTGCTGTGAGGCACGAGTGCTAACCACTGCACCACCATGCCGCCCTGAAGAAAATATGACTAAGCAAAATATGTGAACATGAAAACGGGTATTTATAACCACTGTCATTTATCAAACTATTTTATTTTAACTGTTGAATCATGCAAACAAAATATGACACCAGTTCTACATTAGCCACAGAGTCTCTGGACGTCTAAATGATGACAGTGAAAACCTGAGGAACTGAACTGTGTTTTATCTTGACTGAATTATTGATTTGAAAGTTAACATTTTAGATCAGCAGTACATGTTTTGTTTTTGTTTTGTTTTACTTTAAAACTGAAACAAACACACCACACTGCAATCTACATCCTACCAAGTGTATTTTTCTCACTTCTAGTCACACTTAAAAAAGATAGAATCACCTAAAGAGACATTTTCAGTGAAAGATAACTTCTTTTTAGACAATAGATCTGGAAAATCTTATTGATCCTTGATCCTGTTAATAATATTGCTGCTGTATTTTGAACCAGTTGAAGCCTTTCAAGGAATATTTAGGACATGCTACAAGTAAGGAGTTGTAATAATCTAATCTAGATGTAATAAATGCATGAATATTCCTAATTTTGGCCATGTTGTGCAAATGAAAAAAGGCTGTTCTGCATGTTTAGTTAATGTGAAAGATATGGATCAAATAAAACTCCTACATTTTTAACTGTGGCACTGGATGTTACGTTGTCTAAAGTAACTATCTGGTCAGTTAGGGAGTCTTTTGCATTTTTACAGCCCATTATAATGAAAAAAGACATTTTTTTCAGGGTTCAATAGAAGATAATTCGTACTCATCCAAGTCTTTATGTCTTGGACACAGTTTATCTATTTGTCTAGTCTGATCAGGTTTAATCGATAAATAGAACTGTGTGTCATCTGCGTAACCATGAAAGTTAATGCCATGATTTCTAATGATGTTACCTAAGGGGAGCATATACAACATAAACAAAATAGGCCCAAGGACTGACCCTTGGGGCACGCCATAACTAACTCTGGAGAACGGCAATGATTGTTGATTAATGTTAACAAATTGGTATCGATTAGATAAATATAATTTAAACCAGCAGAGGGCTGCTCCTCTAATACCTATATCACATTCTAATCTGTGCACTAAGACACTGTGGCCAATGGTATCAAAAGCTGCACTAAGGTCTAATAACATCAGGTTTGATACTAATCAGTCATCAGCGGCTAATAATAAGCCATTAGTGACTTTGACTAATGCGGTTTCAATGTTATGATGAGCACAAAAGCCAGACTGGAACTGCTTGAATAAACTAGTAAAAAAAAAATAGTAAAACACTTTCTGGAACCATTACTTATGGGAATTAAACTACTCACTACAATATACAGAGGTTAAACATACACAACCACACAAACATTTGGACATTTATTTCTAGTCATGAGCTGCAGTATCTGTACATGACCACTGGGTGTCACTATTGGTCTTCATTGCACAACATGTGGCATCTGGACACAACCTCAGTAAACCATCATACAGATGTGACATTTAAATGTTTAGTGTGTGTGTGCGTGTATTCCTATCTTTATGGGGACATTGATATGTTTGCACAGTCACACCATGGGTACCTCTGACACTATGGGGAACAAAATTCAGGTCTCCACAAGAGTTAAATATAGAAATGATGTGGCCCTAGAAATATATTCATTAGGTTTTTTTCAGGAAGTCCCCATAAAGCATGGGGGAAACAGGTACAAAAGGAAATGTGTTTTTTGAAGTGTTGAAGATTTGTTTATATTTGTTTAAATATTTTTAATGTATTTTTTAAATGCTTTATTAGGTTGTTGTTTTTTTTAATAAATTTTTTATATTATTATTTTCTTGTATTTATATTTATTTTAAATGTATTATTATTTTTATTTGTTCATTCATTTTTATTTTTTTTATTAAATTTTCAAATTGTATTTTTTTTTTTTTTTTTTTTTAAAGACGATGCATTTACACTAACTTCCCAATGGCAACATGATTACAAATGAGACATGTAAATGAGTATGTGTGTGTGTGTGTGTGTGTGTGTGTGTGTGTGTGTGTGTGTTCATGTTCTCCTGTGAGCTCAGTATATGTGCAAGTAAATCAAGGCTAAATAAATAAGAGCAGTTTTGATTTTTAATTCAAGGTTGTGTCAGTGAATCCAGTTAATCAAGATCCAATTCCATTTATATATAGTTTTTTTAAAGTAGGAAAACTGAGACTTAAAGGTGGAAGATCTTTTTTTGGGAATTTTTTACCATATTGTTTGAAAACCTCTTCATGATCCCATATCACACGCTGAAATAGAATGTATGCAAAAAAAAAAAAAAATTTTAGTCCAGTCTAGAGGGTGGAACCAGAGGCAAACTCCAGCCAATCATTGTACTGATCATCTTTACAATGATTGATTTGTTGATACGTCCATCAAATATTAGTCCACCCCCCCACCCTCCCCCTTCTGCATGTTCACATAAACAGCTATGGTGGAAAAGACGACAACCTGCACCAAAACCAAAGTAAAAACGGTGTTTGAAAAAGCTACGGCCATGAGGAAGATGAGCGAAGAACAGAACAGGACAAGGATGGTAATCACTACGGTTTTCCAGCGCTGGCGTCAAATGAAAAAGGAACTGATGCTAATGTGACTATGTTTATACTCCATAGGTAAGATGGTACCATTATGATTCTATAATATTTGGACATACTAATCGCTTATAGGCATCGTATTCACCCCGTCAGTGAGAAAATGTCACATATTGACCAAACAGAATGTTCCAGCAGGTTTTGCTCAGTTACCAACACTGTGTGTAAACTGCTGCTGTAACACTATAAACTATTGTCCTTATCCCTCAGTTTTCCCATGGTGTTTATTTCATGCTTCTAAACCTTTTGTTAGCTAAGCTTCATGTGACACAAACTGATAAATGTTGCTTATTGTTTTATTATTTAGGATGATAATTGACGTAGAGTTCTGGTCAATGCTTGTGAACCTCCAGACAGCAGCGTGTTAATGTATTTTTGAAGGCGTGGTTTTGAGGGGTGGGCTGACGAAGACGCATGGGTGTGTATACTTTCAAAATATAGCTTACAGGAACTGTTTTCCAAGGTCTCCAACCCTACCTTTAACTGCCACAGGATCAGACGCAGACAACTGTGATGGAAGGAAAATTCTAAAGTTTTACCTGAAGGAAAGAAACAAAGAATCCAAGTAAAATGTCCAGCAAAAATCTGATGTGCATAAAAGTCAAAGTCAGGGACATATTATTAGGTACCCACATGATAAGCCAATAAGTCAGATCCCTCCATTGGATAAAAACTGCAGGATTAATATGTTTCATCTCCACTTATTTAACTGTAACTGATGCACTGAGTACTATAGTTTCTCATCAGTTTGATAGAAAACATAAAGAGTGGACTATGTTTCAATGGGAGAGGGTCATGTGGTCTAATGAGTCCAGATTGACCCTGATCCAGAGTGATGGATGCATCAGGATGATAAGAGAGGATGAAGGGGTTACCCATCCTGTTTAGTGTCCACAGTATACGGCTGTGGGGCCAATGTTATGACACCTGAACAGTGGATTATTTTTACAATGATATTCAAAATGACAGTACCAGGATTCATTAGGGTCAAAGGGTGTACGAGATGTAATTTTCGTACATGGTTTGGCTTTCAGAACCCAGACCACAACCCTATTGACTCATAAAGACCCTAACATCCACCAGTGGCCAAAAGCATCTACAGGTGTAAACTGTGTTACACCTGTTAATCCACTAGTCCTATCAATACATAGAAATAATTGGTGTAAATACAGATTATGTTTTCATGGTCATCAGATCTGACCCATTTGGACTGTCAGAGGCTCTGTAGTGAACGTGGAAATGTTCTTTTACAACATTGATTCACCAGTAAAACCCATGGACTTGGATCAATGGCAGTAGATAGACAAACTTGTTTTATGTTCAATTAATGGTAGGTTTGACTTTTATTCAGTTTTTGATACTTTATTTTATATAAAGTATCAAACAAGTAAACAAAATATTTAATTATTTTGATAATTCTTAACTTTAATATGAATTTCTATGACCATCTACATTATCAGTACAATAATACTAGAAAATATCTGATTTGCACTAAAAAGTTAAGAATGGTGAGTTAAGAAATGTTAAATAGAGGGAGAAAACTGAAGCATTCAAGGAAGTTTTATTGTCATTCAGTCATAAAAAAAAGAATGAAATTAGAGACCAAGGACCTGTATTAGCCAAAGACATAAATAACAAATAAAGGAATTTGTTAAAAACTACTAAAATCTGAGGCTAGTAATACCATAATTAAACAATAAATAAAATACACATCTAAAATAATAAAATACTACCGCAGAAGTAGTACTGGGTCTTTATGGGTTAAGAATATTTGGGATGTGATAGACAAAAAACAATGTTAGAAAATAATAAATAAATAAATTAGATGTAGCTCTAAATATAAATGTGATATTTATTGTGACATCTGCATAAGATGTCCAACAAACTGTTTTAACATTATTAATGCATTTTACTGCTGAAGCTAGTTTTTCTAAAGTTCATTTTAATTTTGTGTTTTTCACTGTATTTCTTACATTTAATTATCCGACTATGCACGCATGAAAAAAAACAAAACAAAACACAGTGTCAAACATATCTGTGGAACATCCGAATGTCCAAATTAATCAGAAAACACATTAATACAAAGAGATTTAGCAGTTCTTTTATGTTTGCTTTTTAGAGTTAATGTGAAACAATACATTTGATCAAAAATCTTTCACTCCATGGTTTTGTTGAATATATATTTCTAATTGTACTGTTTTTACATTTACACCATTTATAATCTCTAAGTTCTAGATCCTTCGACATCATGTCACATTTTTTTGTTTCTACATTTAAGCCTTAAATAAACCTTTTCTTCTTCTGTTTCATAGTAATTCTCTGCTCACCTAAAGCTCTATTTTCTTGTTCTAATTTGGATAAGATGCTAAGATGCTTCCTGGTATAGATTCTCCTACAGCATCGATGGTCACAGGTATTCATAATGAGCAAATCCCTGCCTTCGTCCCACTGTACCCATCTGTCACAATGATCATTTCTCTCTCCATTTCCAAAGGACCGCAGATGTTTCACCGTCTGCCCTGCAACCTAATTTGCATTCAGATCCACCAAGCATCCTCCCCAGTGCATGGACAAGTTCCCTTCACGGCATTAGTCTCTGGCTTTAAATAGGCATTACCATGATTGTCCTTGGAAAAGAACAGTGAAGAGGTTCAGTTTCCTTCTCAGTCTCACAGCTGTGACTGGGATCCACAGCAAATCCATCTGCTGAAGGGTCTGATTCACCCAGGTGCAGTCAGTCAGGGCCAAAAAGGACCCAGAGGTGGTGGAGTTAAACAGTGATCCACAGCCCTCACAGATCCTCCAAACACCATCAGTGGGAGTTGAATGTCCAGGAAACGCTATGTCCTGTTTATACATATCTGTCTCAAACTGGTCACATACATCAGAATCAATGTATGAATTAAAATGACTGTTAGTTTTATGCAATAGTCCAGTCAGATCAAAATATTAAGGGTGTTAAACTCACAATTGTGGCCTGCAGGATGTATAAGGTTATTCTCAAATTGACTGCATTTTACCACAATGTTAATTTACTGTATTTTCCACACGATAGGACGCACTGGATTATAAAGCGCACCGTGAATGGAAAGTTTATTTATTTATTTTTTTTTCCATATATAAAACACTGGACTATAAGGTGCATTAAGTGAAATAAAACAGTTAGATAATTCAATCGTGTTAAACTTTATTAACTCTCTACGGGTCTATCTTATTTGAAAAAAAAACAGCTTTAAAAACTGTTTTAAAAAAGTAACACAAGCGTCTAACGACATATTGTACCATACATTTTAAAGAATTTAGAATTTAACTAACAGATATTCATTTTTGTGGGGGTTGAACCACATTTCATTTGTAGTCGTTCATTCAACCTTATGTTCATCAACTTTTCAGAATTTCTAAATAACATGAATATTTTTTTTGTATGTTTCATGATTTAAGAATAATTCTGAAATTAAATATTTTAAGTGTTTTTCAGCCAAATATCTTCATGGATAATTAAGCCATTTTTACATTAAAAATGAAAAAAAAAAAATTAACTGAAAAATATATATACCCTAATGGGACAAAGTCATTCATAAATGATAGTAACCCCCCAACAAAGGTCAAAGGTCAATTTTGTAAAGTGATCATAGGAAATTTACTTTAAGGCTTAATAAACTAAAAATCAGAGGTCATTTGTTTTGTTTTTTCATGAATTTCCTTAATGAGTCCCATAGAGGGTTAAACACCTTCACAATATCTCACCTTTGTTCAAACATTAATAAGCATATTCACAATAACTCCCAACCTTGTTGAGTTGTAACACATAACAAAACACACTCTTCGCGGCTGTTTATTGCGGCTAAAAATGACAAAATATTTTATCAGAAGTGCCTTTCGTTCATACGAGAATTGAGTTTTTATGGAACATTTTCGGATCTGATTGTGCAATTTACTACACAACACCTTCTCATGTTTATAACAGTCTAGTAACTGTAAGGGGAATACCATTGTTTTTATCATCTGGCTGCATGCAAAGCTCCTGTGTGGAGAATAAATATAGATCTATAATTGAATGAAGAATAAATGCAATAATATGATTAGATAAGAGTCTAAATCATATTCCCTATCCAACCACCCAAAAGTCAAGATTCACATGAGCCGACCCATTGAGAATCCTCCCAAATCTCCCAATTAGTCACTACACTGTAGATTTTGCAGTGTTAATTTGGAGACAATGGGACCAAATACACTCTAGAAGAAGTTAAATAAACTCTCTAAGTGTTGATTTAACACTGCTAAATTTACTGTGTATGCATGTGGGTATTCGGCTACCAGTTTTTTTTTGTTTTTTTTTTATGTGAATGTCTTAAAAGTGGATTCCGCAACAAGTGGACCGCACGGTGCATTTTTTTTTTCTCAAAACTCTGCTAAGCCTAACACACACACACACACACACACACACACACACACACACACACACACACACACACACACACACACATACATACCATGGTTACACCCTTGACAAATAGCCTTATACCGCTAAATAAAATGTTATTGTTTTCACAATAACTATCAACATTATTCAGTTATAAGACATAAAATACAACACAATACATTCACTTTTTCCGTTCAGTCCTTATACACACAGAGGGGGACACAGAAGTGGGTTGCCAATATTAGAAAAATGTCTTTGAGGCAATAAGATTTATTCAAGAAAACAAAGTGAAGAGAATGAAGCAGCAATCAAAGCTATGTTCTGAGTGAGATGACTGGTAGGGCTGCAAAGACATTCAAAGAAGGAGAGTTCATCAAAAAGCGTGTGTAAAGTAAAGACCCCCCATTTTTAATAATAAAAGTTAATTCAATAAAAGTCAGGTTCATAAAAATTCCTGCAAAGGTTGGTGTGAATGGACTATATGGACAGTAATAGTCCTCCAAATGTTAGGCCCAAATCTAAAAGTTACTGAAACTGAATAGAAACACAATGTTCCATTTAGACATTAATGTTGCTCATGGTGAGGAAATACTTTTCTATCAGAAGGCACCTGACGACTTTTAGTGGATGAGTGGGAGCTTTTTGTTTGTTTATCGAGACACCAACAATAAACACTGTTGCTATGTCGTCAGAAAATGTCCTTCATCTATTATACACTTTATACAGGCTTACAATTACATGCTACCTGAGCTATTCAGTAATGTTTTATGTGTGACAAGTGGGCTGTGGTAGTCAGAAGTACAAAGCCACTAAATGTATTATTCATCTCCTGTTCTTATAATAATAACTACATACACAGTTTGCATAGAAGATCTTCTTGACTGTTAAGAAAACCTTTTTTCTAAATGTTTCACGTCCTTCTTAATTTACCTAGCTACTGAATACAGAAATCAGCAATATACAAATTATTAATCTAAAATGCTTCCACTAAATGTGTGTTATAGTCTAGTGTTGGAACTGGGAATTCCCAAATGATGTGGATACATGAACTTACATAAATATTGAATATGTATAGTTTCTTAAACACAATTTTGTCATCAAATGTGAACATGCATGGATGGTGTAATGTTTGCTAGAGGGCAAATGAAAGATGTCTATTCAAGCTTACAAAGTCTACTGACTTTCATTTTTCGAAACAAGCAACGGCACGAAACCTAACTGGATGCTACTCTCAGATGGTAAACACACAGAGTAAGAAGGGGAGGAGGGAGTGTTCATTAACACATTAATTCTCAGAGCCAATCAGAGACGCCTCATCACTGCGTCATGGACATGTATGAGGAAGTACCGGTAAACTCTGTTGTTTGACCTCAAGTCAATTTTCGACCCTCCGAAAACAGCTTCAAACAAAGCAATCGGGACGTTTTTGTTTTTAAAATAGAAGCAATGAACAATGTATTCAATAACAATGAAGAACACAGTAATATAAATTAAATAACCATCCAATGACTCCTTTAAAGCAAGAATCCCATCTCCAGACAGCCCCAAACCTCTACAATGCAACCACAACAATATCATCTGAAACTGTTCAGAACCAATATTTATCTAATAATATGACAAAAACATAAAAACATTTGAATAAAAAAAGCATCACAGCCTACTCTTTAGAGATGCTTATTATTTATATGCAGAATGGAACGTCCTTTCTTTTCACAGGAAAACGTCAATGGCTCTGAGGTCATCTGTGTATTTCAGTTCCATTATAAACTTCTATATCCTCCTTATCATCTACAAAGCTCTATATAACCTTACCCCTTTCACCCCACTTGCATCCTCCACTCTTCTGATGATCACCTTCTCACCCCCATCACCCACACAAAATACCATACACTGGGTAACAGATCATTTGCCATCACTGCCCCAACCTTCTGGAACTTCACATCTGAAACACTAAATATGTTTCCAAATTATTTATTTGGAATAAAATAATTGGGAAACAAAAAAGCACTCTGAGAGCACAGACCTCTGCCAAGGCAATCTATATGACCCCCCCTCTGTATATATGTATATGTATTATGTAGTATATGTATATGTAGTATATGTATTGTGTATTATGTAGTATATGTATATGTATTATGTAGTATATGTATATGTAGTATATGTATTATGTAGTATATGTATATGTATTATGTAGTATATGTATATGTAGTATATGTATTGTGTATTATGTAGTATATGTATATGTATTATGTAGTATATGTATATGTAGTATATGTATTATGTAGTATATGTATATGTATTATGTAGTATATGTATATGTATTATGTAGTATATGTATATGTAGTATGTAGTATATGTATATGTATTATGTATTATGTAGTATATGTATATGTATTATGTAGTATATGTATATATATATGTATATGTATTATGTATTATGTATTATGTAGTATATGTATATGTATATGTAGTATATGTATATGTATATGTAGTATATGTATATGTAGTATGTAGTATATGTATATGTAGTATGTAGTATATGTATATGTATATGTATATGTAGTATATGTATATGTAGTATGTAGTATATGTATATGTATCAAGATGGAAAGTATTACTTAACAGAAGTTACAAACACAATAAAGACGTTGTACCCCGAAGAGGCAGGGTGGTGGTTGGCAAAAAAAAGAAGAAAAAGAAGAGTGCATGTCGTTGTTCTGTGTAACAAAATGACCCAATTATAAGTAATTGTTTCATTGTTGTCTTTACATTAAACATAACATTGTTTTATTTTAATAATATAAAATAATTAATCACAAGTAAAAATGCCAGTTTCATAAAGACCTACACACTGTATATTGTTATGTCATTGGTTTATGATGTTTTGAAGCCACTTATTTGTAATTTTCATGTTGGGTTTTTGGAGCTAAAGGTGATTAAAAGCCAGAAGCTGCAGGAGTGCATGGATTCATGGGTGAACTAATGCTAAATGTTAATTTACTGACTCTGTAAAATGGTAAACATGATCAAGCGCTGCATATCAAAGCTACTGCAGTCTATTACTTGCTGTTAAAGTGGAGTTGTTTATAATGGAAATTTATTCATTTAAATTGTATTAATGAACACAAACTTTTAAATACTCAGCAGGTGACCAAGCTGTCATAGAGACACAGCATGACAGACATCAAAGTTTCTATTTGAGATCTAATTTAATTAAAGCGCAATATTTAACGGATGAACCACCAGATCATTTACACTGCTCTAAATGAAAACACCAGTAGAACATAAAGAGTGAAACTTTCACATGTTTAAGTCACTAATAAAATAAAATATGTCAAACATGGGCTGGAGTTTCCAAGATATTTGGATCGGAATGGGAAATTAATGAGAGAATGAGTTTTACGGAAAACAAATATTTGTTCCCAGATCTACTTCTGCACATTATGACACAGTCATTTCACATCCTCTTTCTACTGGAGGACTTATAAATGTATTATATAAAAGTCCAGAAAACTGATATATAGTTGTGATAAAACATATCCATGGGAAACATCAACACTTTAGTTATTTATTTTTCAGTTCATCTTATTGAAGTATGTTTGATTTGCTGGCGTTGATCATTGAAGCAGATCACATCTAAAAAAAAACAACAACAAAAAAAAAACCCATAAAACAGTGATATCTAAGGGGACAAATAAAAGCATGAAGTGGCAATGGAAACCCTGACCAAAAAGAAGTTTATTCAAGTATATGATAAGTATACTCATGTTATACTAAAAAGTACACTTGAAGATGACTTTTTATAAACTATATATTATATACTTAAAAATAGTGGAGTGAAGTATACTTGGCTTATACTGAAAATTATAAACAAAAGTCTAGAGCTAAGTACTGTATATTAATACTAAGAATTAGAATTATACTTTAATACTAAAACTTCTACTATACTTTTTATGTCATTCTGCTACAAAATTCTAATACTTAGTAAATGTTGTTCCAAGTGCACAATAAGGTCGAGTCATTGACCCGTGCTTGACATTGAATTTATATATTAATATAAAGCTTTACAGTAGATAATATGTGTGGTCAACTGCATTATCTTTATGTACCACAAAAACAGATATATTTCACTTTATTGATCAAGTTAATCCCTTTCATAAGGGTTTGGCAATGGTGTCACTATGTACGTAGCATCAGCTGTTTCAACAAGAACACATTTTGTTTTAATCATGTCAGACCACACAGCATAAAACAAAGCATGCAGCACTGTTGTATCTCTTCTTTAGTCTGTCATAGTTTTGACTGATACACAACTCCATCAACCAAAAAATGGTTGTAAGACCAAAAGCAGTTGCTTAGATTCACACACAACTTTCCAATGACAAGTCTATATGACTTTTTTTATACTTGTTTGCACTGGGGTATGACGCAAAACTCTGATATTTTCATTTAGTATTTCACAATTTTCTGTTGTCCTTTTACTTAAGTAGAGTTCTTCCACAAAAGATTGAACCTTTTCATGTTTTGGGTGTTATGTGTTCTTAGCCCTTTCTGTCTTTTCTGTCCACAACAGAAATGTTCTTTTTGTGAGATGACCAGGGCCGTGCAGAAACCTTTGGTAGGTCAGGGGCTCCATTTAAAAAATAAAATAAAATAGGGCACGTAAAACTATATTTTCAAACAGGTGAACTTTATTTAAAACTATATTTCAATAACAACTCCATAATGTCTGTGTGTATACATGTGTGTGTGTGTGTGTGTGTGTGTGTGTGTGTGTGTGATATCCCTCCTTTGATGCTGCATATTGGTCTTCAAAGCAGCAGTTTTTGGCTTGCCATGTTCTTAAAAATGTCTACGCACATGCTTTTGAAGGGTTCACTGAACATGTGAGTCATGAATCGGGGCTGCAAGGTATTTATTAGGGCTGGGACGATATGCTTTTATACTGATTTGAATCTTTAAAAAAAAATGTAGGTGCTGATTTGATTTAAATTGCAGTTCTTCAATATTCCTTTATTTTCCCCCCAATTTTACACTTGCCTTTTAACACCAGACCACGTGAAGAAGCTGATCGATGGAGCCATATTTCACAAAAAAATGCACTTCGTATGTGAGTCACATTTATTCAGCAGAGATTATCCACAGCAGAGATTGTTGGAAAATCTTTGGGTTCTGTTGAAAACTCATTAATTTTTCAAGATACAGGTCACATCCAATACATTTTTTAATCAACTGTATGTATCTCTGTTTCAACACTGGATCTAAATCCGTACAATAAGCACTGTCTTCAATGGTTTCCTTCATAGTGCCATGGTATTCAGCCATGGTTACTTCCTGCCCTCCAGCTGAAATCGCAACGTCATCATAGTCACATGATTGCAACCCACCTATTGCATACAAAGGGATTTGAAAGACGACCTTTTAGCCCACCTCCCATGCCTATGAACCGTGACTAGACCTATACATATGATGAATAGGGATAGCGCAGCTCGGCTACCTCAAACAGGCTAACTCATAGGTCAGCGTCTGTCTTCTTTTAACTTCCACATTTGTTGGATAGTGATAGATTCCCTCCACACCACCACCCACTGTTTCAACCCTGTAACACCCATTCGTACTTGGGCTGTGGTACACTGTGTGAACACAACATCTGTGGGGATAAGGTCCATTTGGTAAATTGGCAAGAGTGCATTCGCCAATCACACGAGGGTGCTGCAACTTTATTATCCTGTTCAGAAAAAAACCCTGTGGAGGATCCACTTATCAATTCTGCAGTTTTACTGTAGTGGAGCAATGACCTTTGACCTTTGTAATCACATCATTTTGTCAGTGAATCACAGAACAAAGGGTGTGATTACTTATTTACCTGGGCACGTGATGATTAAAATTCAAATGATTTTCAGACCCTGAAGTGTTTACATTCAATAGAAGTCATCACAAAACAATTGAAATCCCATAAAAAGAATATGGATGGAGACAGTGCAATGATTTGTCTTTTTAGTTTGGACATAGTTGATTGAGTGGTACGTTCTTGCATCTTTGGCAGAATACAAGTCAATTTCCTTTTGTCCTTTCATGTCTTGTAGCTTTTGAATAAAATAATGCATTCCGAACAACAAGATTGACACTAACAGCCCTAAAATTGCCCATGGCGGTGAGGAAATAGTGGAAAACAATCCAGACAAAGTCATTACATCATATTGAGGCCCTGAAACAGCTGCCTTAAAAAAAAAAAAAAAAGAACAGCAGGAATAGAAATGATTGACAGATCACACTAATTCGATATGAAGCACTGTAATGGTGGGTTATATAAAACCTCATACAGCCAGGACCATTTAGTGCAAATCTTGTTCCTGCAAAAGAACGATGTGTTGATAAAAATAAATGCTTTTACCTTATTTTAACACTCATGCAGTCCATGTTTTCAGCTTACTTTCTAAAAACAAGATGAGGCTTTTTTTCTCTACAGCTTACTTCCCTTTGTCATCTGGTTGCCAGAATGTGGATTAAAACCATCCCATATGTTGACTGATGTAAGGAATGACAAAGTCACAAGGAGACCAGAAGGAGATGAATATGTCCAAAATATATTACATTCCTGATCAAGCAGCTGAAAAATTGCAAGAATTTACATTTTGCACAGTTGGATCTTAAACATGTTCTAAGTAGAGTTTTAAAATCCAAAAAGAACAAATGGGAGTGAGACTTTTCTTTTTTCTTTGAGCAAATCATGACCTGATGGCAAAGACAAAAAGCTTTTCTCTCTTTGAATATGATTGGATTATTGATCTGCAGAAGCGATGCGTGTGCCAATGCACCATCGTTGCTGAAGTTGGACGCAGTGTGACAGCCATTTTGAATCCACTATCATCATTTTTGTTAACTTCCTCTGCCATCCATCCCAAAAGGTTCTCAGTTGGATTTAGACCAGGGACCCACACAGGATTGTCCAAAAGATTAACATTCATCTGTTCTCACTTCTTTATCAGGTGGACTTTGTGAACGTGTATTTTTAAACTTGACTTAGAACCTTCTTATCCCAGCTACTTATGGGTACAAATTATTATTATGCTTACTATTATTACTATTATTGTTGTTATTGTTATTATCTGTTTTTATGTATTGATTTATTTGGTTTTGTGTTGCTTTCAAGGATGTCCGTTTGTCTGGGTGTATTTATTCATTTTTCAGATCCTCCAGGAATGCATTTTCAACACAAATTCAGACAATCCCCATGAATTCAGCGCAATGTTGCAATTTTAACCAATCACTGTGATTTTCACAGAAAATGTGACCCATTATTTGCTACATCTTCAGCTACTCCTTCCACTGTTTACCTTACAGTATGAAGCAACATGTGCGAGGCCAGCAGTTCACATTTGACGACAAAATGATGTACTAGTACAAATAGGTACTAGTACGTTTTTGCGGCATCTTTGTCATCCAGGTAATATTTTGTTTGCCATATTTGAAAGGTTGTCTTAATATCTCCATGTCTTTGTTTTATTTTTGTCAGATAAACTGCCTCTACTACAAAGTACTAGTAAAAAAAATTTGTTTTTTGACTGGCTGAGACATTTATATTATGTTTTATAATGTTGTGAGGTCATATGAACTTTAACCTTTGAACCACCAGGTGCATTTATAAAAAAACAAAACAAAATGTTTTGTTGCCTTTTTGTAATCCTCGTAATCATTTATTTGCCATCTCAGTAAAAGGTAGTTTTGAGGACCATAGCACAATGACTTTTAATTCATTTTCCAGTAACTAAATATGTGAAATATTACTTAATTCTGATTACAAAAAGGGAAAATTGCAACTATTTATCACAAATGTCACTTCCTCCCACAACGAAAGCCTAAAAAGCACTGTAACTGTCAGTGCAATTTTTTGGAAAACCTCATGAAGCATCAGACATTTTAGGACAAAACAATCTCAAAAAGGCCCCCCAAATCCTGGAGGGACAGAGTTTTTTTTACTTTCTTGGTATGACAAATTAGGTTTGTATATGTGAAAATGATAAGTGAAGTGAATTGATCCAAAGCACTTGATTTTTTTTCATATATTATTTTGACAGGAAGTTAAACCATAGACTGTTTTGTAGAGAAGAGGTGGGATTAAATAAACTTGACTTCTTCCCACTCCTTTTTGTACATGCAAATTAAGCCCTGTTTTGTTTTGTTTTTATGTACATGTTATTTTTTTTTGGGGGGGGTTGTTTGTTTCATTAGTGGGGACAGATCGGGATTGTTGTGTTTGTTGCTTATTCAACATAAATTGAACTGAATTGAAAAAGATGGGGTACACCCTGGATGAGTCACTAGATGATTACAAGGCTAACATATAGAGATAATCACTTTGACATTCACACCTATGTGTAATTTTAAATTAACTGGTTAACCTATCAATGAGTGTCTTTGGATGATGGGAGGAAGGAGAATACAAGAACATACAGTACAGACTCCACACAGAAAGATATAAGTGCTCATCCTTCGTGCTCTGAGACATAAATGTTCTTCTTAAGACCCTGCAGTACAAAATGTCAATACTATAAATTTTTCATGTTTTGATCCAGAGTTTGTGTGTGTGTGTGTGTGTGTTTCTATACATACATATATGGACCATTCTACTGAATTGATTCAAATTCAGGGTTGGAAAGTATATGACGTCTTTATGCTATTTTGATAAAACTTTGACCACATCCATGTTGCACCACATCTAAAGAACACATATTTAGTAAAAGTCTAGTCAATTATCTTTTTTTTTTATTTGCATATGGTATTGAAATACATTTCTTGGCCCAAAATGTGCCTTTAGAATTAAGATAATCAGATTACAATATAACATTTTACCCATTCCTCTTTGTATAGGTATTTTTTTTTTTAGAAATTAATATAGGTGGTTCCCACAGTTAAATAAATTAAAATGAATATTTAAATGTTTTTCGTTATATTGAATTTTGATGGTGCATCAAAATCAAACACTATTTTTTCCTGTAAAATGTATGAAGATATTGATTTCACCATTAATGAAAGTTGAAATTATGCACACACACACACACACACACACACACACACACACACACACACACACACACACACACACGCACACACACACGCACGCACACACACACACACATACCCAACCAACCAACCATTATTATAAAACACAGAATGATAACTCATTATCTTATTTTTGACAAAATAGCTGGTGTTTCCAGTCATGACAGCACTGTTTTGGTAGTGACCATTGAGTCCGTATGTACTCGTCATCTGAACCTGCTTTATCCTCACTAGGGTCGTGGGGGTCACTGGGGGCCTAATCCAGCTACAATGGGTGAAGGCGGGGTACACCCTGTATGAGTCTCCAGTTCATCTCAGGGCTGAACATATATAGACAAACACTCACTCTCACATTCACACCTATGGACAATTTAGATTAACCAGTTAACCTATCAGTGCATGTGTTTGGATGGTGGGAGGAAACTGGAGTACCTGGAGAAAACCCACACAGACACGAGGAGAACATGTAAACTCCACACAGAAAGAAAGAAACTGGTGTGGGAATAGAACCAGGGACCTTCTTGTTGTGAAGTACGAGTGCTAACCACTGCACCACTGTGCTGCTCTCCGTATGTACTTATGGTCACTATTGCAACAAAACAGCAATTCTGAACTATAGCGGCTAAATATTAACTCAACATGCATTATGTTGGAAATATAATAAGCACAGGATCAATATAATAAAATTATTACTTATAAAAGACCACAACTTTCTGTTTCCATTTTTCTGCAATGACAATGAATAATTTATAGTTGAGTCAGAAAACTGAAAAAATAAAATGTTCCAGTATAGACTAAACCAATTTATATTATTATAGAATGAGAATATTGGTGTAGATATAATACAGTCTTTCAGTGCTGCACGTCAGCTGAGGGCCTTTATTGAACACAATTCCTTTCTTTTGAGTCCATATTTCTTGTCTGGGTCTTTATTGTCCGTCATTCAAAAGAGAAAAATCATTCCTGTTCATTTAATGATAAAAATCCCTCTCTATGTCTGCTTGTTATTCAACTATTTTCTACTTGTATTCTTTATTTATTGATCAGGCTGACAACCTCAACGAGATTGTGTAGGTTATATAAAGGCAGAGGTGGAAAGTAACATCAGTGTCTATTATGCATCAACTTACACTGATATGTTCATTAAGTTGAACCTTTAACTGACAACAATGTTTTCACCAAATTAGTTGTATTTTTTTTATTATTATTATTATTTAAATTGAAAATGTTAATTTTTTGTCTGCCCTGCACCATGCTTCAAAAAAGGGTCAACACAGAGATAAAATTAATAGATATATTTGTTTGATTCAACAAGTATTAGAATCACTAGTAAAATATGAAGGGGTCATGACCTTAAAACAAGCACTGACCCAAAGCTACACCTGAACAATGTAAGATACAGAATATTCATTCAGTTCAAAGTTAATATTTATCAATCTTAACTGTCAAATAGTGTAGGTTCTTGACTGTGTGCAGAATATAATCCTGCAAAAACATTCAGGGATCCATGAAATATGAAATAGTGAAAATAAAATAATCCATTGTTGGATATGTGTGACATTCAAGCCCCCAGGCAGCACTGAATAAGAGACTACCATATGAGGCATAAAAAATCTGCTTATGTAATACCAAAAACATATGAATGAATATTGTGTATTCATGTAATAATGAAAATAAAACAAACAATGAATGAAAATATGGAAAATTAACTTGATTTATGAGGCTCCCCAGTGTTTATTGTATAAATGATGACTCGTGTCTCTGTGAAACCTTACATTAATAACATCTTCACATTAAGAAGGAGATGGGACTTTTTCAGTCCCACAGAAGCTCAGAGATGGTGTTGAATCATATAACATATTCCATGTTTTCTGTACATGTTACAAGCTTATGTTTAGAAATGTGAGATACAGCATCTCACCTTTTGGTTTGTCTGTACCCACCACTGTATGTTAACATGTTCCTGTGGGTTAGAGGTTGGGATATCCACCTTCCAATAGCAACAGTGAGACCCTGAAGAGAAAGGAGCTGTAATGTTATACATTCTGTTGCAGACATTAAACACGGATTTCTCCTTTGAAGCAAACACCTGAGACCATTTAAGATGTTATTTATTCTATTTAAACAACTTGTGGGTTAAAAGTCCTTTACATGATATGACTGTACAATGGCTGTGAATGGAAAATGACAGGATAAAAATCCTTCAGAGAGTGAATGTTGCCTTGCATTATGAAAACAGGAAACCATATGAAATCATATTCAATTTATTCATCATCCTTGAACTGAAGACACAGCTGTGTTTATGAACACGGTGTCCTAGTGCACAAGGATCTAATGTTCATATCCTATGGACACTGAGCTCTAAGTCTTCACATATTCTATTAATAAAGCTGTCATTTGGTTATTATGCTCACTGCAGGTCTGTTTTCTTATTCAACCATTAAATGATGTGTAATACTGCCATAAAATAGGCAGAATTTATTACCCCACCCTTGAAGGGGAGAGGGATATTGTATTTCAGTCAGTTTGTTTGTTGGTCTGTCTGTTTTTAAGCAGGTTTACGCAAAAAACTACTTGACCAATTTCCATGAAATGTTCAGAAAAGGTGTGAGGGGGGGTCCAGAAAAATCCCATTAAATTCTGATGAATGTAGGTCAAAGGTCAAGGTCAAAGTCACATTAAATGTGTTTTCACAATGATAAGAGATAGGGCGAATCAGATCAAATGTGTGCAGGGGGGGGGCGGGGTTTGTTGTGACTGGCACCACTTGTTTTTGGTTGTTTTTCTTTGTCTATTTATCAGCAACTTTCCATGAAAACTACTGAACCAATTTCCATGAAATTTTCAGGAAAAGTGTGATGTGGTTCAAAGTAGATCCCTTTAAATTTGAGCTGAATGTAGGTCAAAGGTCACAGTCACCAAAAATGTGTTTTCACAGTGATAAGAGGTAGAGTAATTCAGATAAAATATATGCAAGGGGGCGGAGTTTGTTGTACCTGGCAACACTTGTTTTTGTTTGGTTTGTTTCTTTGTTAACACAAATTCCTATCAAATTGGGTATATATACATATATATATATATATATATATATATATATATATATATATATATATAGGCAATGATCCAGAATAGAGGTCGTAGTTAAAGATTGTTACTTTTTTTTAATCTTCCCATTTAATTATAAAAGGTGAAATACATGTAAGGGGTGAGGTTTGTTTCCCCGACAACACTTGTTTATACGTGTTTTTTTTCCTCATATTTGGTTTTAAATGTAGATATTTGAAAGAAGAACAAACATATCTTTGAATGGTCACCTCTTTTTGTTGTGTCAAAACCACCTTTGCTTTTATCTCCAACAGGTAGAAGAACTCTGTACTTCATTCCTTTTACCAACTAGACCCATTTTGTAATTTTCTTAAAAGAACCTGATGTGACTATCCCATTAGTGCTGCACACTGTCCACTATCCTTTCACACCCACCTTGAAGTAAGAAATGTGTGAATGGATGGTGAAAATAACTTTGTGCCCTATGGTTGAATGTTAGCTCAGTCTGTCTGGACACCAGGTGTGAAAACTGTCTGGTGCATCTGCCATATCCACACTTACTCTTCCCCACCGGGTTTGGCTTTTCTTTGATTCCTTTTTACCTTGGAAATGAATTAACTAAAAGCTGCAAAATGCAGAAATGTGTGACAGCAGGTGTGATAAAAACACATATTAAAGTCAATTAGTACTAAATGTGATTTGTAAAGCCATCTGAGCTTTGTATTTGCAAATATGAGGCAAAAATCATGGACAATACACAAAATATATACTTAAATGAATCCTTTATATACTCAGAAATATTGGGGTTTTAAAATGTTCAAACTTAGTGTGTTGAAGGACATAAGACTTTATTACTTTTGTAAACTTCAAAAATTTTTATGGAGAAAATCAAAGTTAATTTAGTTACTAGTTTAGTTGGTTATTTACCCGTGACAAAAAAAAAGAAGTAAATATTTTTTTTTACTATAAAATGATCAAATGGACAAAGTTGTTGAAATACTTCATGTTTTTTCTTCATGTTCAAGGTAATATTTAATAATGTATAAGACAAATGAAAGGGGGGGGGGGGGGGGGGTTCTGAGGAACGTCTGAGATATGCAGTGGACGGTGGAAAAGCAAACATGTCCGCCCTCTTGTCTACCTCTAATCAAGAACTATCCTGAGCTCAGTCTGAGACGGATGACGACTGAATCACATCAAATTCTTCTGCTGATCAGGTAAGACGTGGATAAATCAGATAAAACTAACATCTGGAAGTTTTTAATTTTCCATTTCTACATAAAGTCATGTTTTACATAAGAAACTGCAGCTACACATCTATCTATCTATCTATCTATCTATCTATCTATCTATCTATCTATCTATCTATCTATCTATCTATCTATCTATCTATCTATCTATCTATCTATCTATCTATCTATCTATCTATCATTTTAACCCATAAAGATCCAGTGTTCCTTTTTTGACTGTTTCCAAATATTTTTTTCTGTAGTTGAAACTTTTTTATGTGATTTATCCCAATTTCTTATAATATTATGAAATGTATTTTGCAGTGTTTTAGTGAAAATCCGGTGTGTTCCTATATTTAATTCATTGATGATGTAGATGTTTATTAAAGGCCAGAGTGAGTTCAAAGGTTATTAAAAGACAAACTGACAAGAAATAAAAGTGCAATTTCTCTAATTTTGACAAAATACAATTGCTACTTGTACAAGTGTTTGGCTTCTGATGTGGGATTCTCGTAAAGTCCTGTCCTGTCGTAACTCTCATAAAATACTGGACAGTTTTCATAAAATGCTCATTTGTCTTTCTCATCATCTGATTTAGGTTCTTCTTCTTTAAATCATTATGAATGTGTTGTGAACTAACCCATCAAGTAAAGTGTTATCATTATTATTAATAATAATTAATATATTATGGTTGGTATTGCTTGTAATGTTGATATTGTCCTGTAAGGGCTTTCTGCGAGACCCCTGGTGTAGTGTGACATAGTGTGACAAAACTGAGAGGCAAAAAAAAAGCACTGACGCACTGAGTTTGATGCCAAACCTCCAGGATAATGGCACTGTAGTGTCGGTTCATTAACTGTTATTGAAGTGACTGTCTTAAACAAAATAAGAGAATCTATTTTTGTCTGAGGCAAAAGCTCTTATTTATGGCAGTGGACACGCAGAATGGATTTCTGGTACAGAATCGTACATCAGGAATTTGTTTAACAAATTGTATGACGTTATTAAACCTTGTACTGTATTATGTTTAAAAAAAATTACATTGATTATGTTGAGGATAATTTTGACCTGTTCCCTTTAAATCCACCTTATTTTAGATTATATGAACATTTAGAAAAGATACATACAATAAGTTTTTAAATTCCAAAACTAAATTTAAGAACAATTTCATGAAACTTTTATCTTCACAAACACTTCTCTGATTCATCATCATCATCGGAAACTTAAGAATCTGGATCATCAATAACATTGTCCTCTGTCTCTGAAATCTCTTCCTCTGCATCACTGTCCCAGTTCAACATCTGTGATAAAACCTCTTCAACAATAATCTTTCTGGAGCTCATTTTTGGTGTTTGTCAAAGAGATGACATGAGAAAAGTGACAAGAACAAGGGACAGAAAGTTCCTCCTCTACACACCTGGGTCTGAACGGCTCTTCAAAGGAAATCAAAATACAAATAATTGGCCAATCAAAACAAAGCACATCAAAGAGACATGTTTATTTTAGATCTGAGCAGATATTTACCAACATTAAAGTGTCCGGGTCAAAATGACCCATAACATCATCTTTGTTTACAAACACTGCACTGACACTACAGTACAGTACACATCAAAGTGTCCAGACTTCACACACAAGTTCATGACCTTAGATGAGGAAAAGTCACAAAAATTAATGAAGAAAAATAATATATAACCTGTACTTTGGTCAACTCAAAAACTGAAATGGGTCAAATTGACTCTTAACATATTACAAGGGTTAAACGTCTTGTACAAAGACAGTGTCGTGTCTATTAACACAGGGTCATAGGTGTTGTTAGGCCAGAGCAAAACCACTGTACATGTTTGATAATTCACAAAATGCATTTCCATTACACTTTAGCACTATACTTCTATATAGAAAACTCTCCCTGAACCAACTCATGAGAGCATTTTAACATTTCTGACAGTTTTCACAACATTTAGGTTTTTCTGATTACAGTTTTACAGTCCAATTTACATTTTGCACATTTATGAGGATAAAGGCTTGTGGTCAGACTCCATGGGTTTTACTGGTGATTCAATAGTGGATTTTCCATTGGACATAAGTACAAAACTTTACCAATATTTACTAAATGTGGAAAAAATCTGAAGTGTATAATGTCAGTTTTTCCATTGAATCACAAATTAATCGATTTGTTTATTTATTATCACGAGATGACATGAGAAGTCATTCCATAAACACAGTGATAAACAAATATCACATTGATTTACAGATATATTATTAATAATAATAATAATAATATTAATATTATTCTACAGCCCTCTAGAGCGTTGCAACAGCCCCCGTTCACTATTAATTGACGTTCCCAGCGTTCTGCGGGTGGATTCTTTTTTTTCGGTAACTGCCTGCTGCGCCATTAACGCCCGCTGCCAATGGCAATGAGTTTTGTCACTTCAGATTCTCGGTACCATAATCACTCCGCAGGTAGTTCGGCCGCTTTCAAAGTAAATATTTGCTATGTTGTAATGTCTATTTTATCCAGTCATTTAGAGTAGTAGCAGTAATAAGCTGTAATAACCCCTAGAATATGTGGGATAATGTATTGCCCACCACCTTCGGGGTGTTGTTCGGCCCCGTCGGGAAATATTTTTCTGATAGTAACGCGTGGGCAATACATTATCCCTTGCTTATATATTGCCAGTAGCTGTTTGGGTCTTCATGGGTTAAAGTTCTATTTTTGTGCTTGTTTTTTCCTTCAGATCCCAAAAGTATGCAGCGTCTATACCTGCATGCTCTGTTCTTTTCTCTTCTGCTCGGCTTCCCTCCTCCTGCAGGTATGTGTCAGCAGGTCACATATGACATTATCACATGAATGAACTTGACTCAGCGAGATACAGTTGTTCTGAAATGACAGAGGAAGCAGGAAGTCATTTTCACACTTCAGTCTATGTTGACAGGAGCCGAGGAAAGCTCTGCAGGCGAGGGGCGGAAGAAGCGGAGCTTACCTTACTGGGGTTTGTGGTCATCGGATTTCTATGGGTGGCTGGAGGAGCTCAGGGCCCAGTCAGCCTATGATGGGGTCCAGGACCTGGCTTGGACCTTCTGGGCTCACTTTCCCATTGGTAGTGAGTTGGGTTACGAGAGTCCTGAATCCGACGCTCAAGCTGAGGAGTGAGGAAGAAGATACATAGGAAAAAGTAACACCTTATCAACACATTTGCATTAGAATAAAAATGAAGATCGTGATAGTTTTTTTGGAGAAACATTAATGACTGAAAATAACTGTCAAATAAATCGATGTGGACAACTATTGATTTTTGCTTCTCTGATGCATTTTTTATGGTTAAAAGGGTTCTGATCAATACATTGTCTAATATGCAGACACATGTGTGGTCAATATAAATTGTTACATAACAATGGAAAACCAATAAACAGACATACAAAAGACTCATATGTTCCCGTCTGGTTTTCTGCTAGTTTATCTATGTTTGGTCAAAATAGCTCAAACTGGACTAAAAATAATAGAGAGATATGAGCATTATTCCAAAATGATATTGTTTCAACACCATTTGTCATCACTTGTTGGGCCGGGCTAATTCAGAAATCCCATAGAAAAAAGTTTGGACTTCATCTCTAAAATATGTCACAAATAAAGTGTGTGAACTCTCATAAAAATGTATTCACTGTTACTATCCTTCTAAGAGTTTTACTGTAAGAATGAAAAAGGACTTGACTCTTGTTCATCCCCAGAAACAAATGTACATTTATTTTGCTTTTGTAAGTTTTCTACTAAATTCTGGAAAGACGTCTTGTCAATACTATGCAGAAATGTTCATTCATTGGGTTCATTAGGTACCATAATAATGGTACAGTACTGCTTTCTTTGAGCAGTACCATTCATATGGTCGAGCCCATGATAACTGACCAAATGATCAGAACACATCTTTCCTCGACACATATCCAATATAGTTTTTTTACCCAGTGGAACACTATTAGAATTTGTTTCCTTTTTTTAATCAGATTTGTTGAAAAATTTCAATTTGTACATCTATAGTACATTGGAATATACATCCAATCTACAGGAGTATAAATCCAAATCAGAAAATGGAACATACGTTGGATTAAAAACTGTCTCGAGTAAAAAAAATTGCTACGACTGAAGAAATGCATTGTCAAATGCTGGTGCGTCCGGTTTAAGATCACCTCAAGTTGGTCTGTGAAGGTGTTTAACACTTAAATAAAATCAATCTGGAGACTGATGTTTTGACTGTGTTATCCTTTCAAACAAAAACATAAATTGAGATCGATCTTATCGTCCTGTAACAATGCAGACACCTAGACATAAGTTGTGGTTTTGAAAAGACAAAGGAAATAGTTTTGTACCAGAGTATGAGCCAGTGTGTCTGTTAACCCCAGATCTTTTTGATGCTTTTTCCAGGTCAGTGTCTTGGACATTCAGGAACGGGTGATTTGTCAGATTCAGTTTTTGTAGCGAGAATAACTTGTAAATGGACAAAGTTTTTTTTTTTTTTTTTAATCCCTGATGATGTGTCTGATTTCTGTTTTTCCTTTTATAAATCTTCCTTCCAATCCACAATGGACATATGTGCTTGAAGACAGAAACCCACCATAAGAAAAAAAAAAGAAAAAACCCATAGATGTCATCTGCCTCCCCAGAGGTATCCGATATACTGGATGAACAAAAACACAAGGGAAATTATCTCTATAAGACATATCTGCACTGAAGGAAAGGACTTGGTTCTTTCATTGAACTGTGACATAAAGTGCTCAGTTCAGTATACGCATCAGCGTGACCTTTTATTTCATTCCCACTGTGAACACTTTAATTACGGGTGAGTCAGGGACTAAACAGCTGGGAAAAATACAGGCTTCATGAACAGGATTTGGACAGTTTTAGCAAAAACCTCAAAGCTGGAACAAGGAGGATGAGAGTTAATAGATATGTTTATCCTTCTCTCTCCTCCTCTACATCCGAAGGCCTTTTGTTTGTCACCCGTCCTACGTCCTTCTCAGACCCATCACAGGAGCAGTTAGCTGCCAGACTCTGGTTTCCATCTTTCTGGCTCAACCTGGGAGAGACAGAGAGGCGGTCAGTAGAGCCAAACCAAACACTGCCCTCTACACTTCACATTCAAAGTCCAAACCCAGAAATATTTTCTGAATACAGCCTCTGGAAAGTTACAAATTCCAGCAATGGGCAACTAATTAAATGACAATATTTACAATGGGATAAACGTCTTTCACTGTAAGTATCTGTTCAATTCTACATTGATTTAAATTCTATTAGAAGTGTTATTTCACAAATATCTTCTTCTTTTTTTTTTTTTTAACTCGGACCCAAATATCCACTGGCGACCAAAATTATTCACAGTTATAAAATGTTAAATGACTGTTGATCCAATAACCCTTTTAATCCATGTAAATAATTGGTGTAAAATACAGTTTGTCATCATTTCATGATCGTCAAATATGACCCATATTTGGATTCAGAAGCTCTGTAGTTACCATAGAAACACCTTCATCTTCTACAACATTGATTCACCAGTAAAACCCATGGAGTTGTATCAATGACAGTGGATGAAGACACTTATTTTCTGTTCAATTAATGATATATTTTGTAGCAAAAATTATTGTTTTCCTCAGTTTTGTTTTGGATGTAATAATCCTGCATTTTAATCAGAGCTTTAATGAACATCTACATAATCAATACATTAATCCTGTAAAGCCTGAATCACTAAATAATTGACAGGAAGTAGGACCGGTTCTGGTCAATGTGGTACCCTAGGCGAACACCCCTTTTTCCTTTTTGTGTAAACATAGTGTCCTACATCTGATCGAGTTTGGACATCTGACTGTGGCGTCCATGGTGAAATGAAAAAACTTGCACTACGCCTCGCCCCAGCGCATTTAAGGGCAAGTAGAGGCGCTAATGTGATTAGTGGAGGTATGAATCAGCTGTGTTAAATCCATTGTGCGCCCTTTCTTCTTTCTCATTCCCACTTACACCAGTGGGATGGAAAGGGGGAGAACTTGCACCAGTGTGTGCAGCGGGCGAAACTGGCAAAACTCTTCTGGACACCCCTCTGGTGAATGATTCCGTCACTCTGGTGGATTATCTGTGTATTTCATGTACTGTAGCTAATTCAATTAGATACATGAATAATAGAATTAGACTAATGGTGTACATCAGGTTTTTCAAGAAAAAAATATCAGTGATCACGTAGAGGTCTTCAAAACCCATGTATCAAATATGATATATTTAGTGTTATATAGGATTAAATGCAGGAAAATATTCACTTAAAAATACCAAATACAGTGCATAATATTCAAGTAAATATTGATAAATCACTCGAGAAAGGTTAAACTGCCACAAAAGCAGCACTGGATCGTTATGGGTTAAATAGCATATAATTCAAAATCCAGAGATACTCAGATAATAAAATTGACAATCAGCAAATATTCACATTTAAAGAGCTGCACATGTTTTTCCTTTTCATTCCTGAATGACAAGTACTTTTTGCCTGATTGATATGTGTGTAAAAGTGTAACACTGAGGACTGAAAGTTTCTAAGAACATAGTGTACTCCAACAAATACAGAAGTTTGTTGTACAATAAAGCATAATGATGCTAAAAAATTTAATCTATGCATGCAAATCTTTGTAAATTGCACTAAGCACGAAGTATTTCATCTATAAGTGAATGTCTTATAGCTGCAGCTTCATTTAGAAAAGTTCACATGCAATTACTTAGAGCTACTTTTTCCTTTACTGCAGAGGTAAAAAGATCACGATCACTCTGAGTCTCTGTCACTGTATGACCGAAATGTAAAATAGTCACTGAATACATTTCCCATCAGGTATGCAGGGCAGGGACGGCTCTATGGTAACTTTTACCGTGTGTCGAAACTCTACTGGGAGGTTGAATAATTGTGTAAAACACACTTTATACTCAAACCACCCCCTGGGCAAATTGCAATCATCATTTCCAAGAAATGAAAATGTAGCAGTAGCTTGATTCAGAGGCTTTTAAATTATTATTTTTTTTTTTCCAAAATCTGTTCATGAATACAGAGGAACTGCTTTTCAGTGCAGCTCATGAATGTAATATACCTGGAAAACACATAAATATACAATAAGGAGCAGTAAACTTCCCAATGTTCCTGCAGCCAGAGAGGTAAACCACATTCCTTTGCCACGGGCCACTTTCCACTGTGGAAAGTCTGAGTTGACGCCCACTCGTCTCCCCAGTTGTGCTCAGTTGTTGCGTTTGAGCAGCTCTGTGTGGACTGAACGGGTTCAACATGGCATCCCAGCAGCTCTATCTGAGGTTCATGGGGCTGACTGTACTGCTGACACTGTTGGCTCTTAAAGGTGAGATCTTTTTTTTTTTTTATTTTTCTGCTCGATTTAAGACAACATGCTTTAGAGTCCATTTGTATTCATTTCGGTTTTCAGGGTCTATTTGTGCAGAGAATTCCATCTTTCTCCCTATGAGTGTCTCTGCGCACTTTGAGCTTTGACAAGGCAAATTAAAATGAACTGCTGAGGAAATAAGGAGCCTCTGGAGAGACAATTGGAGAGCAGCCATACTGATAGACTGGCTTGTTTAACTGAACTTTACTGTGTTAACTCATGTGAAAATAACACCATATTGTACATCTTCATGAGCAGCAAATCAGAGCTTCATGACAGTAACTCACTCCTACAGGAAAATAAAAAATACTTTCAGCCACATCTGTTATTCATAGCAAATAAAATCTGCTAATGTACATTCTAAACAAAGGCGTTTGTATTTTGTGACATTGTTCTACGAGCTAACTTGATTTGATTTATTACTGAAACCTTCCCTGATGTCAAGACATGTATTACTTTAAGATCTCTGCAGGATGTGAACAGAAAGCTACAGTTAAGAGAAAAAGATTCTGCAGGAATCCTTTGTTCACAGGTCATTTGCAATATCAACATGTGCTAGCAATTTTCCACAACTCTGCCCCTGTTTTCCTGCAACAGAAATGAATCATGCAGATGTTTAATGCTTCAACAAACACAGAATCATACTTAAATTGTGCATATGACTGAACTGGCCACGAGGTCCAACACACCTCATTAGTGCAGTTTGTATGTAAGCATTCCACACACATAGTAAAGCTCCACTGCTCTTATGGGAAAGAAAGTCAGCAAGAGGAGACGTGCTGTGGCAAGTATTTACATGCAATCTGAACTCAAGCCAGTTTCCTTGGATGAGCGCTGCAAGATCTCCCCAATGCACTGTTTTGACATTTCAACCTCTAATATAAAGAGACTACTGTTCCGTAAACTGAAATATTAAACACATGGTAACAACTAAGGGTTCACTTGAACCCTTTATAAGCCACTCATTCCAAGTTTCCACCTTAGTGTGTTAGTATCCCTCCTCTTACCATAAAACATCCAAGCAGCACTTGGTAAAAAGTCAACACATGCAATAAAAGGACTGTTATGCGGCCATAAACTGACTAAATAACTCAGACAGGGTATATACACCAATCTTTAAGTTAAAGTTACTACCATTTAATACCTTTTTTACTACCTTCAGGTTTTTCTTTTTTTTTTTTTTTTTTACAACCATCACAACACACAGTTGCAAGTGTTAATCAGAAACCTATTGTGATATGTACGTAGATTTTAACATCCAACATTACATTACACTTAACATTATCCAAAGAGACTTAGTTATTTAGCTACAGGGGAAAAAAGATTTATAATATAAAGACTTTTCTAGAACTCTGTAACACAGTTTTAAATCTAGCTGCGAATGACAAATGTAGGCAAACTTTTTTTATTTAATAAAAATGGAAAACTTCATTGTTAAAGGAAAAAAAAAAACTTGTTTTTAAAAAATAATGACTTTCACCAAAATTAACTTTTAATGGCCATTAAATGTTACGTTCTTTATTACTCTTTAATACTTTTTACAACCCTGCAGAGACCCTGTCATATTCATTATTTACAGCCTCTTGACCCCACTGAGACATAGAATTAGACCCATATTAAAATGATCAAAAATAGTCACTTGCATGATAAAGGGTTTAGGAGGGAAAAAATACAACTTTTCAGAGTGTGTAGCACATAAACACTCACCTTAAGTGGTACTTGTACAAGTCTGTGGTGGTTAATACTACATTAATGTAGTTGTTACTTAAGGAGTGTGTGTCACTGAGTAGAAGTAATTTACCTTCAGTTTACAGTTTAGGTGCTCCTCATGAACTCTCTTGACTCTCCTTCTTAGAAGCATCCAGTGACAGCAACAGTTTGCACAAGATCTTCAAAAGAAGAGATGGTAAAAACCACACATAAAACACTGAGGTATTATCCTACATTTGTAACATTTATGTAACGCCTTGCTTTATTTTTTTTTAATCCAGTTGCAGGAGCTGGCCCTTCCAAGGCTTCTGTTGCAGTCCCTCCCTCCAAAGCTCAGGAATTCCTGGCAAAACTGAGCAGAACCAAGAGGAACGTTTGGGATCGCAGTCGACCAGATGTACAGCAGTGGATTCAGCAGTTTATGTACATGGGCTTTGATGAGCAGGTCAGATGTGTATGTGTGTTTCAGTAAAATTCAGGCTTCAAACTGTCTATTGACATGATTCTGTAAAAATAATGCAGATGTAAATACAAATACAGACAGCAGATAGGTTTACCTTTTTGCCCATTGTAGTATTTATACCGCACCAACTTTAGCTTTGTTGTGTTTAATAAATATACATTTCTCCTTCTCTTTGCGTCACATACATGAAAATGCAGTAAATATGCAGAGATTTAAAAGGCACAGAAAAACTGAATTAAATAGGATGTAAAGGTTAATATTTAGTGTAACCCCCTCATCCCATGACAATAAGCAGCACACACAGAAACATCTGACATCTGTTGAATTAAAACTGGTATAAAACATGAATGAACTAGGCTTCCACTGTCAGAAGCCATGGTTGGGGTATATCCCTGAATGCTCCCGATCCTTAACCAGACACCTATGATGTCATGATGCGTATATGATGATGATGTGTGTCCCCAAGTCATAACCTGCTTAACTTGCACTTGATTTGAAGTCAAACTAAATGTTCCAGAGATATGAACAAAACAATGTTGTGGGACTTTAAACTTTTAAGTGACCACTTGTGGGCAATTTAGAAATGGTAAATCATCCAAACTATAATGAGTTCTTTCCCTCCATTATATTCATTAATATGGAAAACGTGGAATTTCTAAACTGAATATTTATTTATTGCATTAATTATATCCCCAGAGAAAGCTCACTGCTGAACAAAAGAGATAAAGATATTAAACGCAATTCAAGTTTACACTAAATACTAACTTGAAGTAGTGTTTGAACATGTTTTTATGCTGTACATGTGATATGTCTGCAAAAGAATCTGCCCACAAGCATGAATAAAGAAACCATGAAACTATCTCCACATTGCATCTTAATACAGTGCCAGAGAAATACAGATATACAGTCACGACAGCTTTACTAACCAATATATAATGTTGGCCTAGGACCTTTGCACAATGCTCTCTATATATACCTAAAGTTTTTTTTTGTACCATTGATACTTGAAATCATCAAGTATTAATCTACCCAAAGCATTTCCCTGTAGTGGGATAAATAAAGTATATTATTCAATAGAAAGTATTCACTTTATTCCCATATTTTTTAAATTTTTAACAGGCTGTGGCTCAAGAGGTAGAGCGGGTCATCCAGTAACCAAGAGGTTGGCAGTTTGAATCCCCCTCCACCCTAGTCATATGCCATTGTCCTTAGGCAAGGCACTTCAGCCACCTGGCCTCCAGTGTCACTCACACTGGTGTATGAATGTGGTGGGTGGAGTGGCAGGCAGCTCTTCTGTCAGCCTCCCCCCTGAGGCTGATGTGGATACAGATGTATTTTACCATCACCAGTGTGAATGTGACACTGAATAACAGCTCTATAATGTAAAGCACTAGGACTGTTATGAAAAGCACTATAGAAATCCAGTGCATTACTTTGAGTGCTGCATTCAATCAATCAATAAATAAACCTCCTTAAAGTCATATGAAGTAACTTTCTGAATTTCATCCTTGCCTCATTTGTCACTTCAGCCCTCATGTCAGTTTGATAAGTAAATAGATTTTTTTTTCCAGTAAAGTTGACAGAGTGGTCATTCATTATTGTTTTACATTGGTTTGTTGGGTAACAAAAATTTATTTTTTGGTATTCTTTTAAAGTCAAAAGAGGCTCTGAAAACCTATCTTCTTTAACCAGATCCCTGATAGCAAAATATTTTCCACTCAAATTGAACAGCTTCGATAATTGTTCTGAGAAAATGGATGACGTCCATGGCATTTTGTGCATGAATCAATTTAGAAATGCAAAAGCACAAACAAGCTTCTTTGATATTTATGAAAACATGGCTTTTCAGTTTGTACTGCCAATCAAACATTATCAGAAACATGGTGGTAGAACAACAGCTGCTATAAACCGATCAATATGGAGGATAAACAGGACTCAAATAACAGAAATACCAAGCAAAGAAGAAAAACAAAACAGACTTTAGTTATCTGGACTTTAAGTAGGTGAAGCAAACATGATAAAAGGTTTAACTCACTAACTCCTCATCTTGTGTTTCATCCAAAAAACAGATTTCTCTTAAAAAAGGCACAGTTACTCTCACAACATTGACTGAATGAATAAATAAACATTGAACTAAATATGACATTACTTGCATTTCCTCACACATAAATCCACTTATAAAACCCTCCAGCTTTCTGTTATGTCAAATTCACCAGAGACAGAAAGAGAATGGAGGGAACATAACAGGTGAGGAAGGGTGAACGAATAAACCTTTCACGCCCAGATTCTTGTCAGCTGACAGACTTGGTGAATCCACCAGTATAATAGTATTTCTCAGAGCAGCTCTGTACATGATACCACCTGTGCATGTGTGTGTTATTCTCCTTAGAAGGCCAGAGCCATCAGAGATTTGACCTTTTCACTGTTTGCCTTTAAAGAATGTGTGTTTGCTACAGCTGTGGTTCCTGATAGTCTCTGCGGACCTTATCAGCTGCCTCAGTGTCCACTTCCTTAGAAAAGCAAGGTTTCCTAATGAGTCCCATGTATTGATATTCCTCCTCAGAGGCTGGAGGCCGACCTGTCCTATTGGATGGACCACGCACGTGCCAATGACCAGGGGCGGCAGCACCACTATGATGAAAACTCCCCCATTGGGCCACGCGACCCTAACGCCTATAGACACGGAGCCAATGTCAACTACGACTACTATTAATTGCTCTGATTTCTCCTTGTAGATTTACATCTGCTTTGCAAGTGTCAAGTACTCTACTTCCGGTTTCTTTTACCCTGATAAATAGCCAATGTTACCATGTAACCCATTCTAATCTCATCAACCTGCTTTACAAGTGAAATTTTGAGGCAGCTGATTTGTATGTATGACTGATTTTAAAGCATTGGAGCTTATTATGCAAAAAATACTGTAAATAAACTTGGCTCTGTACTGCTTGAGCCTCAGTTTTTCCAGCCAAACAAAGAAGTTTAACAGTTTTGTCACACGCACAAATATTTCCCTCCCTAGTTGTATTACAATATATACAAAATATTGTAAATATTTTTTTATTAAAATAGCGTCTTCACCTGAAAATTCAAACTGCACATCCTCACATGAGATTTCACACCCGTGACAGATTTAATGATGCTGTTATTAGGTTTCCCAGTTCTGCAGTGTGGTTGGTACATTATAGTCGACAAGGTAGTGAAATGTCACTTAGAGGAGGAATCATCCAGTGGATTGTAGTCTGTTTGCTTAAACAAGTCTCTCGAGTCAGAATTTTAAATAGGAAAAAGCACAAAAATCACAAAAAAAACAACATGTAGGCTGGGTTTGAGTTTTTTTTTTTTTGTTTAACTACTGTCACTCTTTGAACCAGGGACGTCCCATCAATACACAAGCTTTAGGAACAGAGTCTTCATCCCACAGTGCAGGTGCAAGGTAGTATCTTTTCAAAGAGAGAGTTTTTCCTTAGATTTTTGGGTTAAAAAAAAAGAAGAAGAAAGAAACAGGGAAAGAAAAAAAGACACGATATCCCCAAATGCAGTCAGTGTATTTCAGAGATGTGGTCTCTGAGGATTCCTAACATTCCTCTGTGCAGTGGGAGAGTCAGCGGTGGGAAGCCCCACCTCAGTTGTGTCTCGGTCGACCTTTCTTCATGCGAGCAGCTTTAGGTTTGGGGATGTACTGGTTGTTCGCCTGGTGCTCCAGTTCTCTGTTGAAGTACTGGATGGTTTTATTCAGACCCTCCTCCAGTGGCACCTGTCAACAGGACAAGATACAAGAATAAGATAGTGTTTTATTATTTTAATTCTCCAAACTTCTTTATTTGAGTACAAGATGAGACTGAAAAGAGATGCAGTCAATTCCTCAATAGTGACATACAATAACGGAGGAATTTTTCAGAGAATCTCAAAACAGGAACAGTTTTTTTCCTCAGAAAAGTACAAGGCAGGAAATTAAGTCCTATAAAAGATTTAAAAAGTATGCAGTCCCTTCAGTGGACAAAATCGAAACGTGACCTTCTATTTCATAACCACATACAAGCCCTGCTACACTCAGTAAGTTTACATGTACATCTAAGTCCAATTTTTGGCTGTAATTGAGCTGATCCAAATATACATGCAAGCGATCATTACAGTAAGAAAATCTAATTATTGTTCCACTTCAAGACCCTACGCGGCGCTATACGCCCTTTTGCCTTAGCATTCTTCCGGCTGGCACCATAGAAGAACAATGAGCAAACAAACATGGCAGATTTGAAGCAGACGTATTAGAAGGACAAAAACGCTGAGCGAGCATAAGGTCAACAACGATGCAGCAGCTCAATATATTTTCTACATACTGTACACTGATTTATTACACATGATGTGCATGCTGTGTCTCTGGTCACTTCCAGAAGAAGGCGTGTCCAGGCCAATTTTAAGGTTGGGTAATGTTTACAATTTGATCAGAACTGCATTATCTGTCTTAGTTACTCCCGACTTCTCAAACTCTAGTTTGAATCAATTATACTCCGACTAAGGTGTATACATGGTTTCTAAAACATTCAAGTGAATGTAAACGTACTGACTAACTTCTCTTCCGGCTTCACTTCAATATTGAATTTTAGTTCTGTGTTGGGAATATCGCGATGAGCAACAATACAGGCGAACTAAAAATCCATCCGTAGCATCACCTTTTAGTTGATTGTAACTTAACAGAGCCAATTTTAATTCTCATTATACAGCAGTGGTTTGGGTGAATGAATACAGTGAGATGTCCTTAACTTTGCAGAAAAGCTTGGATAGAAGGACCAATCTAACAAAATGTACTGTATAGGAAACACTTGAGGTGCTTAACTAGTTTATCAAGCATGTATATTTGATTCCTTAATCTTTTTTTTGATTCCTTTTTTTTTTTTTTTTTTTTTTTAGGTACCCCATGTGGTGTGCCTTTAAATGTTGCTGCTCCTCATGACAGACAGTGATATATTTAGATGATAATTTACTTATTTGAAGTGCTAATATATCAAACGGAGTCTACAGTATGTCGACATAATGATGCATGTGTGAATATTTAAGTCCACAATATCACACTTACCACTGGCTCCCAGCCAAGCATCATCTTAGCTTTTCGGATGTCTGGTCTTCGTCTCTGAGGGTCATCCTGAGCCTCTGGAAGGAACTGAATCTGACTGCGGCTCACTGTGAGCATGTAAAGAGAAGCATATGTGATATTCTGATATTGGCCTGAGCATATAAATCTGACATAATATACATTAGTAACACCTAAATGAAGACAAATTAGCTGGGCTAACACTGTTGATGTTGCATAAACAGTGTATTGACATGAAATGAGTCAGTGATATTGATGCCTTTGTGTCAAAATTTGGTAGCTGTGAGTCTAACTCCCTCTGCCACAGTTATTACTGCAAGAAATTACAAGAAAACGTCATTCTTTATTCTGCTAGTGGAGATAACTGAATTTCTATGATAAAACCTTGAAAGGTTTTCTTTCAACCACTTTCTTGCAATCACTCTTTTACCATTCAGTTAAAAGATTCATTGTCTAATATTTGAAAGTCCAAATACAGCAGCTGCTAAAGATCTTTAGCCAAGATTTAATAATAATAATGGATTACATTTACTTTTGTGGCTACTCAAAGCGCTTCACATTAGTGACCCGTTATTCATTCGCTCTCACATGCACACTCTGGTGGTGGTAAACTGCATACATACCCAAAGTTGCCTTGGGTGTGGCTGCCATTTCCTGCCTACAGCCCCTCTGACCACCACCAAATATTCATACACCAGTGAAAGTGACACTGGAGTCAAGGAGGGTGAAGTGTCTTGCCAAAGGACATAACGGACTGACTAGGACAGAGGGGGATTCGAACCACCAACCCTTCAGTTGCTGGATGACCCGCTCTACCAACTGAGCCAGCATTAAACTTTTGTTTGTTAAAGACATAAAATGCACCATGTGGTCAGGGGTGGACAGTGATACTTTGACCTAAAAAAAAATCGCTGGAAATTATACATCCAGACAAGTTATATTGCTGTTTCTGTCCTTTGATTTGTATTGATTTAGTGAGTATTACTTCATCACCAGAAATGGAAAAGGTTGTGTTTGTATGCAACCTGTAGTTTTTGTCAGTTGTGGTACCTTGCACTACAACACACAGTGAAAGGTACTGCACAACGAACAATATAATATGATGGGTCTGGGAAAAATCAAGTGCTAAAACAACTGTTAGAAATGATTTTTGGGTGATTGTATCGCTGTTACTTTTTCAAAGTACTGTGCACAACACTGAGAATAAGTGCGTATGAGGAGACACACAATGGAATTATATGGAAGACAATTAGGCAGTCAAAGACAGGCCGCACAGGGACTAAGGTTTGATTACATTGACATTTGTCTGTCTGTGTAACAGCTTACCAACAAGACTTTTGATAAGACGAGCAAACTCCAATATGGTGTGCTCCTCTGGGTTTCCCTGAAAAAAAAAAACAAACAGATTTCATAAGCCTTGGTTACTTCTGTGTTGACATTTCATTTAATTTTTTTTCTGTTTGCATTTATATGAACTCACCAGATTTACTGGACTGCTGATGTTACTGTTCATCAACAACACCAAACCATTCACAAGATCACTGGAGAACAAATCATACACAGGACAAACAAAGAACAGGGAATTATCTTCTTTTCACTTTCACACTATACACTTGGTTTGTGTTCATAATAAAGCTCCAAGGACATTTTCCTCACAGTAACATAATGTAACAACTTGACAGGTCATAGAGGAATAAGGTCTCTTTGATTTCCTGTACATTTCTACACAGTATGGTCATGCATACACTTGAAGTCTTATTTGAGACTTTATTAGATATCTGAATTATTTTAATTGAATTTTGATGCAAATGTATACAGCTTTACATGGAAACATGAATTGTGTATATTTGTTTTAACAATACAAACAACCCGTACGTAAAAGAAAACTATACACAACTATGCATGTATTTATAGTTTGTTTTTTTTATTGTATTTGGTACATTCCAGAGGTCCTGCAGACTAAATATTAGAAATACACATCAATGTCATGTTTTTTTAATTCAATATGACTCTATAACTAAAGCCTGAGAACAATGGTAGTTCATCAAGTCTTAATGAGCCCCTTCTCCCTTAGAGACATCAGCCTGACTCAGTCAGTAACCATTAGCTAATAAGAGATGAAATTTGACCCTGAAGTTTAACATTAAATGTGTCTTGAGAACATTATTACTCCTTCTTGATGAGTATGGCTCACAAAAGTGTCAAGCTGCATTAAATTACATGGTCAAAAATACCCCGAGGACACAATTTGTTAGAATCAGAAACTATGTGAGGCTTATTAATGAAATATGCTCTGGCACATGGTCCATCCAAGTAATAGATATCTTTCCATGACGGAAAAACTGTATACACACACACACACACACAATGGAAATCCTTTGTTTAAATGGATCTTTTAATTAATAATGATTGTATTGTATGTATTTTTGCTTAGATCAAGGATGTATACACAGCATCAAAGCATATTCTTTCAAAGAGGCTCTATGACAAAAATCCCAAAAGTCACTGTTAGTATTGGTATAAACAAAATTATTAAATACAACTACAGTTACAGGTCTCCATGCACTTTGCACGACTAAAAGAAGACCATGGCTTTCTACTGGGAATACAAGTTTTGATGTAAATAGGGTGGCAGATTGAGTCTTTGAAGAGACAGGACCTTTAAATGATGCATCTCTGGCTTCTTTTCTTCAAAATGATCAAATTATATCATTATCACATGCATACAAGTTGATTAATACTCTTTTATCCCACATTTTTGATATTCCTCATCAAAAAAAGGCAGATAAGAAAACTGGCATGTGGTTATTTTTAATGAGCACCTTTAAAGAGCAATATTCAGGTTTTCTCATTTGTATTATCTACAATTACAAGGTCTGAGGCTTCAGGTCATGCACTTTTAGTGGGGATGCAGCAATCTGATAAGGCTTTTTTTCCCCTCTTTCTTCCCATTTTACAAGTCTTTTTCCCTCTTTATTTAGGTGGGGCAGTATGAGGGTCAAAAATGATGTAATTAGAAATAAATAAATAAATACACACATGTATCAATAAATAAATGTAGAAACAAATAAATGCAAAAATGAATAAATAATTCAATGCTTATGATTTTATTTCCATATATTAATATTTATTTATTAATTTCTCCAATAATACAGGTTTTTTAGTTGTTATATTTTTATTTATTGTTTTGGGAGTAATAATAGACAAGAACTTAAATTGGAAAACTCATAAACTACATCCAAAAGAAAATTTCAAAAAATATAGCAATAATCAATAAAGCTAAGTGGGTACTCAACTATAATGCCCTCTATATTTTATATTTTAGTTTGATATTTCCTTATTTAAGTCTGGGGTAATAACTATACGAGTTCACTACATCCATTGATAATTCTACAAAAGCGTGCAGTAAGAACTATACACAAGGCTGATTATTTGGAACACACCAACACAATCTTCGTGCAGTCAAAAATTCTAAAACTAATTGATTTGGTGGATTTTTTCACAGCGCAACTGCTTTTCAAAGCCAGTAAAAACGCCCTTCCAGACAATATCCAAGGCCTATTTTCAGAAAGACAAGATGAACGTTACAATCTGAGGGGACGGGGTAAACTTGTTCCACCAGCGATAAGAACTACAAGAAGAAGTATGTGTGTGTCAGTTTGTGGGGTTCGTCTGTGGAACAGTTAAAAGAGTTCAAACATCCATCAATTTAAAGCTAAGTATAAAGAGAGTATTTTATTGCAGTATGGTGCAGGAGGAAAAGTCTCACAAGGTCATCCAAATTAGTTTATTTGTTCTCTTACCATTGCTGGTATTTGTATATTACCATTGCTGGTATTTGTATATTACCATTGCTGGTATTTGTATATTACCATTGTTGGTATTTGTATATTACCATTGTTTCAATTAAGAAATACTATCACTGATAGCAATATATATATAAATCTATGGGTTCTACTGAAACTGCACTACACTGTTTTCTATGTAACCTATGGTTACACTGGTGTATATGATTATATGTATTTAGTTTATTTGTCTTGTTTAGGAGTCGACTACTGAGTTGTGTACATTTTTTCTTTTAAGCTCATAAGAACAAAGGTATCAAGAAATGTGGTATTCTTATTGTGAATAAGTCCAGGGGTGGGATTTAATACGTTTTCTTTGTCCCACTCCTTTTCAAGCACCTTTCTTGTTTTTCCCTATTTGTTTTGGTATTCTGGCCGCATGTATTTTATATATATATATATATATGTGTGTGTGTGTGTGTGTTTATTTGTTTGTTTTTCATATTGAATTGATGTTGAATGGTGAATGCCTGAAATGAATAAAAATAAATAAATAAAAAATTGTAAATTTTTATTTGTGTTTTTATTCATTTATGCATTTCTGTTTTTCCACATTTATTTATCAATGTATTTCTTTGTCCATTCTGTCAGTGGAAATGTATCTATGAAATTAAGCAGGCAGTCCTCACTCCAATGTGAAGCAGGATTGGTTTCATAAATGTGATCAGATTGACTGCTGCTGACAGCCCAAAACTACACCATGGTCAGTCCCAGAGATTCAGTCTTTGGTGGCTGATGGATATGGAGGACTGAACCTGCCATAATTAAAAATTATGGTGCACGCACACACAAACACACACAGACACACACACACGAGTACCAGATTTCAGGTTGTTTTTAGGTCGGTTTGTGTGTTTGTTTGTTTGTAAGCAGCTTTAGGCAAAAACTACCAGACTGATTTCCATGAAATTTTCAGAAAAGGTGCAAGGTCGTGCAGAATGGATCCCATTACATTTTGCTGAATGCAGGTCAAAGGTCATAGTCATAGAATATGTGTTTGTGTGTGTGTGGTGGAGGAGTTGTGCTTGACACCACTTGTTTCATAAGGAAAATGCAAAAAAGCCAAGGTCACTTGGTATCAGTGGAAACGGCCAAGTTCAGTAGTAGGTTAGCCAAGTAAACCAATCCTGCATCAGATTGGAGTAAGAACTTCCACTGACAATATATAAAAAAAAAAATATATATATATATATATATATATATATATATATATATATATATATATATACATATATACACACACACATATATATATATATATATATATATATATATATATATATATATATATATATATATATATATACATATACATACATAGGTAGTTTCTACATATATTTCTGCACTTATTTATTCAAGTATTTATTTATTTACTCATTCATTTTGTTCTAATGATTTCTTTTTTTTGTCCCTCATAGAGCAGTGCACTTTAATGAAAACATTTATACATTCTATCTCAGAATAAACATGTAAACATGCCGGCGTTGATGTCAGTGCTAATTTTGACCTGCAGTCTCCACTTAATAAATAACTGATCTGTACCATACAAAGCAAGTCTTGGTGGTTATGCTGATCACATGAATCCAATGACACTGAGGAAAGGTACATTGTAAAACACATTAAATGAACAGGGCTTTTATTTAAGTGTTTAATTGAGGGAAAACAAACAAAGCAAACTTGATAACCAAATAAATAGGTAACAGTTAGCAATTACAATATTATTCATATTGATCACTGATGACCTTTTCACCAAGTCATTACAATTATGATATTATACTGTTGTTAAATAAATATCTTAATAGCTATTTATAATGAGAATGACGTCAAACAAGTTTATGTTCTTATTATCTTACCTTACATACTGAAAGGCTCTTGTTTGGGAACCAGTACCATAAACCTAGAACAACAGGTGATTGATCACAGATTAGGTTACATTCTGCTGCAAACTACCTACAATATTTCACCAAACACATATTTCCTGTGATAATATTCATCTCATACATATCGACATCTAACTAAATGGTCTAAAAACCATTTAGGGTAATTGGTAAGGTTTCTGTGTATCCTCCGTGTAAAGAGATGAGGATTGGCTCCCCAAGTAATTCAGTAAACATCATCTGCAAGGACCAACCACCAGAAAGACCAACAACCTTCACCTATCTCTGAAGTACCATTACCATTACTAGAGGATCAAAGGAAGTTGTAGAGGCTAGTTGCAGAAAATTGCAGGTGTATTTTTTTTTTATATGTTGAAACCTGTTTGGAAATCAAAGTACATCTTGTTGTGAACGAAACTGAGAATCTTCGACTCGAATGTGAAATCCATTCTCCTATACAGTTCAGATATGTGGTGGTTGACCTCAAACATTGAGAAACTACAGACATTTGTAGGCTCTGATAGATCCTTAGAATATTGTGGCTAAATAGAATGATCAATGACAGGCTATGGCATTGCACGGAACAGGACAGGATCAGATGGAAGAAACGAAGATGGACTGGGCACAGTAAAGCCGTGTTTCCACTAGTATCAGCTTTACTATTCTACTTGCTTTGGTGCATTTCCACTATGAAAAAGGACCCAGTCCCATCGTACTCAGTCCTAGATTTTTGGTATCTACTCCACTAAGGTTCCAAGTGGTCACAAGCGATACTATAACGTGACGTGCAAACAGCATAGACACAGAGTTGTCTCTGCATCAGTGTGTTATCAATGTGTGATCCACCATTTAAAACAAAAAAAAAAAAAAAAAAATAGATTCAGAGGTACAGTAAACAGAGCGGTAAGTTTGATGCATGAATTATCAGAACCTTAGTCAAGATGTTTTTCCTAAGTGTTTTTCTTCCCCTTTAGACATGAAAAAAGCAATGTGATTGAAATCTTTTTCATAAACCTATTTTTATGGAGTTACAAAAACACCCACTAAGCTGGACAACATGCGTTTAAGCCTTGAACCAAAGAAACATGTATTTAAAACACTATATCAGAACTAGGGATGTTAACTGATAATGGTTGACCGCACCAACGTTGTCCGAGCATAATTTTCTGTTGTGGTTAAAAAAACAAAAACAGCCTGTATCTGTCATTCCACTGCACACACTCTTTTGCATTATAGTGTAGGTTATAAAGAGGAAGCTTTGTGATCTCACCATAACATAACTTTAAAAATGATGAATTTGAGCATTAGCAATACAAGACGGAATTTATTAATAGCAAAAGCAGAGCTCCCGCAGAGCTCAATTAATCTATGTGGTACGACCATTTTGCTCAACATGTAAACAAAACAACAACAAGGGTGACGTGAGGTAGAACTTCTAGAGCTAGCAGCTAGAGACTGGGACAGCAAACTGGCACCATGAAACCCAAAAGTACGGTGGATGAATTGTGTTATCCATCTGACAGACCTACTTAAAATGACCTGCAAAACTTCAACGTGGTTGGTCGTGGAGGTTGAGACATTTCCGTCTTTGGTGGCTGACCAAAAAAATAATTGTGAGCTTGACAGCGCCTTGTGATGACGGTGCCTCGTGATGATGTCCAGGTTAGCAAAATATGACCCCTTTAAAGTGTTTGTGCTACCAAGACCCACCCACTGAGTACATCCTCATAATGCTAATATTGCAAAACACAAAGCATGATCATTAGAAAGCTTAAAATACTCACTGTAAGAGGTTCTCCCTGTAGAGCCTGTAAGATAAAGTTGCTGACAACCCGTCCATCATTCATGTGCATACGGGAGCCAAACGTGTTGAAGATCCTTGCCACTCTCACTTCTACTCCCTCCTGTGAACAGAGAATATCAAATTGAGTGATGAACCATTCATCGGCTGATTGCAAGTATAAATACACCATAGTCTTTCTTCTTCAGGAAAAAAATCATTAATAATATTGCAAGTAAAACTGGAAGTAGCCAAGTGCAAATAAATAATCAGAGCTTCTGAATTAATCAATACGATTTGTGTGCACAAAGTAATGACCAATGTGTAAAGATAGCAAAATAATAGCAAAGCGATTGCAAGGGATGAAAAAGTGCTGATTTCTGAACTCTTCTGTTCAAATATTAATTGTGTATTGCAAGTTTTTCTTATGTTTCAAGTGGGACATAGCTCCTCAAAATTTTTGCAAGTTTATGTTCATAACATAGCTTAAAATAAAATAAAAAAAATACATGTTTGTTTATTATGATCACATTTTTTTTAAAATTCACAATTCTTTAATTACAGAAACAATCACTTATTAAAAATAATTAACACATAACTAGATATACTAAAATGTCAACTAAATAAGAACCACCTAATTATCTAAAAAAAATAATAATAAAATGACCTTATTAAAAACATTTGGATTTTGTTCTTTTTTTCCATTTGAGATCATCATGACAGATATTTCTGTTTTACTAATCACATCTTGTATGGAAAATAAATTGTATCTGTGTCTGAGAAATCACTTCCAACTTCGTTATTACAGAAACACCTTTGAAGGAAGTCTGTCGATTTCTTTTCATATGACTTGATCCAGATTATGTAATTTCTTCCTAAAGAAAACACTGACAAGACTCCAAGATATGTTCCATCTCCTCTTATGTAATTTTTCAATATACCTGTAAATTAGTGAGTGGAGTTTGTATTTATGGCACTCTCATGTCAACAATGTTGCTACAATATCTTTACAAATACCTTTTGATTTCCATATCACTCAATTGTATATACGATATTTAGAAGAATTGGTTTGTAAAAATACCATGTGGAATTATGGTGAGGTGGATTTTAGGCCTTAAAACAGCAAAAATATCAAGTATACCTGTCCATGTTACCCTGTAAAGGTAACTCCAAAAGTCCCTCAGATATATATTGAGTCAATTGCTTTTTCAGCTTGATCAACTTGATGAATGGACCCCCCCCCCCCCAAAAAAAACCATAGAGTTTCAAGCTTTAAAGCTACCGCAGTCATCCGAGTCATACCACCCTCTCATACACAAGCAATTTCCCACAGTACAAAAGGGTTTTTGTATGGAGAGTATATTTTTGTACATTATGTAAGAATGGTCCACAGGAAATTAAACTGACCTCTGTTGTCAAAACCAGCTTACCAAGCAAAGTGGCACTTAGCTACTTATACAAGTCTGTCAACAGAAAACTGACTGAATAAGGTCACCAGCATCATGGATACTCTCAGTGATCTCACAAATCTAGTAGACTACACCTTGTAAAAGCCATGGCCTTCTTAAGTCTGCCTTACCCATCAATACATACCAACTCTGGACCAAATTTTAGTCATAAAACATGAATAAAAACATGAATATTATGTAGATGATTCTCTTGAAAGAGCTGAATATGAAATTCATAAGACATAACCCGCGAATGTATTCAGAACAAGGACAAAATGAGGACAGTATGATAAAAAGGCAGCTGTGTGGTTTTCACAAATCGTATGAAGTCAGAGGTGGTTTGTACACCAGTATACCTTCACTTGTACAGCCTACACTTGTCATAGAACAGGATAACACCAGAAAACCAATTATAGAGGCAAACCAGACTATGGAAATATATCAAAAACAATAATCTCCTCTACTGGCTATATCACCCAAATATGACAGAATGGAAAACGCAGTGCTACTAAACTTTACTTGTTTGTGTATCACTGCAGAAAATGTGACCACAACCTGTTTAAACTATGATCTAAGCAGTTTCCTTTTACCAGTAAACAGACATTTGGTCTTGAATATCAGGGCCTGAACACACTAGCTGATTACATCTTGCAGGTGTAAGTTTGTCCCATTCTTTCTGTGTTCTTAAGGTGTGGAAGAGCGCATAAACATAATTGTTATATTTTGCTTTTCAAGAGCTTCCAAACATTTCAACCGAGAAAAAGTTGGGAGAGCAGGCAGAGAAATGTAGCACCCCCCCCACCCCCACCCCCGTCCTCCTCTTCCCCAGCAAGACTTTTGTAATGTATGCAGAATCTTGTATTATTGAAAACATGTACATGTGTTGCTCCAAAAACTCAGCCTTTTTTTTTTCCTCAGCATTAGTGGTGCATCACAGAAGTAACAATGACTTGTTAGAGGTGCTGGCACAAGCCCAGACCACGATAGACCCTGGCCCCTGGAGTCACTGCTGGTAACAGTTGGTCCTTTCGGTTTTTCTTTCAGATCAGTGGCCCATTGCAGAAACCTCTGAGCACAATAATACTGGCAATGCTTCTGTGGCTAATTAACATAAGGCGCAGTAATGCGTGAATCCACAAAAACATATAGTTCCATTAGATATAGGTGAACTGTTCCTTATACAGTATCATATACTGGATTGGAGGAATCCAGTGTATTCTTACACTTCTGATATATTCACTGACTAACTGCACATTCCCTTCCCATCTTTCCTTCTGAAGGACTACACCAGGGGTCCTCAATCCTGGTCCTCAAGAGATACTATCCTGCATGTTTTAAATGTATCCCCCTCCAACACACCTGAAGTATCAGGTGTGTGACGTATCAGGCTTCTGCAGAGCTTGATGAGAGGTTTATCATTTCAATCAGGTGTGTTGGAAGAGGGATACATCTAAAACATGCAGGAGAGTAGCTCTTGACCAGAATTGAGCACCCCTGGACTACACCTTATCTAAATGAATCTTTTATTATTAGATCTAGTAATCTGTCTAAGGAGTATTAAATATTTTATAGTCAATTGCACTGCCTTAAGGTAATTATAAATTAAAAAAAATAAAAATGTATATATATATATATATATATATATATATATATATATATATATATATATATATACATATATATATATTGCTCATAAGGTGAGTAACACTGCTTACAATTGTATTTTTCGCATCTCTTGTACAGAGTTACACTTAGGTGTGGCCAATAGCTAATATAAAGGTAGCAAAGAAAATGTTGACATGTTTTTGCCAGCTCAAAATGACTTGCGATACAACAAAGAGAACATGCCACTGGCATTTTACACACAGGTCTGAGCCGTGGTGAAGTCTGCGCTGTCATCTCTGTACAATCAGTTGTCTGAGTGATGGAATCCCTCAGGACATGATGATGAGACTTAGTTTCATGTGTTGTTGCTGCACTGCTTCTTTGTAAACCAGAGATGGACACACCCAATATTGAATGATGACATTTTCAATTCCTGAGTACCTGTATTCAGTGACTGAATAAATATTCTAAGTTGATCACAATCTGTCCACAATTTATTCTTTAATGACCAATAGTTCCCTCTTCAATATTAAGGTAACCCCATACAAATTAACTAAAAAAATATACTAAAAATATACAAATATATCTAACGTTTGCATTTGTAATGGCATCAATATATTGATGCATATTTACTCTTGCCATCAAAAGACTACAATTTTGAATTAGATTAATCACAGGGTTCCTGTGAATTAATTTTGATTAGTCACAATTAAATACCATTCCTTTTTACTCTTAAAAAATTTATATTTATATATATTTACAGTCACCTTCTGGGGAAGGTCATAGAAACAAATGAGACAAACCAATCAGTGGCTCCAGGTTTATGAATCACCTTTTAGTATCACTTGGAACCTAGGTAAAGGTAATACCAAAAAAAACATTACCTGGTACCGGCCCGGCTACTTTTTTGCAATAGAAATGCACAACCGCAAACTGAGTGAAGTAGAGTTGATGCTCTTGAAGATGCGGCAATAAATGAGTGTCATGTCATGTACTATTGTTGGTCGTTTGTGGTTTATCAAGCCCAAGGTCAATCAACCAAAGGAGATTTTAGAGTACTCCATAATTTCCCCTGCCAGCAGACTTTACAAAGATGCTAATTTCCTTTTCTAGCACCAACCAGTCTGTACATGCTGCTTCTTGTTGTTGTTGAGAGAATTGGAATTTGCTAATTTCTTGACTTTTTAAATTGTAAAGTCAACATTTAGTTCCAGATCGTTTCCTCATTTACACAAAAGGAAAACTCGGATGGTTTTACAGGTCATTTTATTTAGAAATATTGATCTATAGACAAGTTTCTGACCCTGTTTCTGCTTTACTTCCTGAACTCCTCCCGCATATGCTTTTCACTTCCATTCAGGCAGCCTCCAGTTTGTTTCGCTAGTTAACTCCGATATAAATGCAGTGATTCAGTGAGAAAAATGATGGACAACTTCAACAGGAAAAGTGGTTCGGGAACCACGTGTGCGGTCGTTGGTTCTAAAAATGCAAGAAAACACCTGAATGAGAGCTTAGAGAGTGTTTTGACCACAAACCTGCCACAAAGAGCTATTGTTCATGCCCTCTGTTGTTTTCATTTTTCTGCAAGCCTGATGGTGACTCAGAGTCACAGGCCTGGCTGAAGGCATTGAATTTAAAGAATTCACCCCGCAATGTTTTTGTGTGTTCCCATCACTTTGTGGACAAAAGACCAACCAAGGATAGCCTGTTTCCAGAGTTGTTTTTGGGATACACTGGCTTTCCCACAGCCAAAGCGGCGACAAGTCACCGAGCAGACCACTGTCTCTCAAGTGACTTAAACTTCAATCTGATGGTAAGTTCAGCAACTTTAGCTATGAAATGAAAGCTTTTGCTATGAAACTGACAATACTGTTAATTGTGAAGAAGTTGTCATACACCAACATTGCAACCGGTGTCTTGCTAAAACAGCTGATTGGAGATGGGAAAAACAAAGTTCACCATATAAGCTAATGTTCATACACAGTAGAGCATTATGCCACACACTAGTCAAACATTGACTTGGCTCTACATTTGCTTTCAGCTACACAAAATGATTGTATTTGTATGACACAACACAACCGACTTTGTCACTGTGCAGATACTGATACGCCTTGGAGGCTTTCAGATTGTCCATAGCTTTCTGGTCTATTGCAATGGAGTCCATGAAATATGGAAAAATCTTACTCTACGTTACGTTGAGCCATGTCGTCAAATTATCCTCCCAGGTCTGCACTATATTTGGATGGGGGATAATAACTCCATCATCAGACAAAGTACTTGAACTATGTTCCCAAGACATTATAGCTTATGAAAAGCTAGCGATCGAAGTCTGTTTACATTAGCAAACACTGTGCAACTTACTTCCTGTGGAAATTAAATGCATATCTGGACAGTAATGGTGCCGCCCCGGGTTTTTTCGTAAACTTGTCTATACGTACTGTACTGTAAGCTCTAAATCTCGGGACCATGAGGTTGGTTCTGTTCTCCAAACCACTTCAGAGAACTGAAAACAGAACTGGTTCTGTTGAAACTGTAGCTTAGTGTACTGGGTTAAAGTGCCTTGACACATCAGTGCAATCCTGACAGGAGCCAGCGTTCAGAGCCTGGAGCACAGTTTCCTGTAGGGCATGACACGGCAATGTGGGAGTTGGGTTTAACATTAATGAAGTCAAATAAAATGACATTCACCACCATTAGAGAAAATATAAACAGCAGAAGAGTGAAAATGTGTATTAATTCATGGCTTAGACCTGATGGTGTGCATTATTCAGAACTAGATCTGAGGTCCGTGGAGGTGGGCCTTAATGTGGGCCCGAGGCCGGGCTTGGAGGTCAGAGCACAGCTTGGTTCCAATTTCTGTTAACCAAATTAGCATGAACAGAATAAATTCCGTTTTTGATTCTCTGAACCTGTTTTGAGAATGAAACCAATTTCAAATTCCTTTAAATATGTGAACAGAATGAGATGAAGTTTCCATCCTTACAGACTAAAACGGTTTTAATGAAGAGTTCATAGATAAAGCAGAGGATTCCAAATAGTGGGCTTAACTATCTGACTAAGACTCATAATACATCTGACAGAATAAAACAAGACCACCCCATAACACACTACACAATAATTTATGATGTGTATTTCTGGCCCTGTCAAACCACACTGAAGTTGTTCTCATGCACAAAATAATGAGTCTCCTGGTGTGAATGTCAACATTCAATGTGCTCTAGGACTTAGTGGTTTTTAATACAAAATGGTTAAACCTTTCACAGAAAGTGTCTATATTTGCAGTGGTGAAATTAATCATTGACAGTTATTAATATTATTATTTCTACTATAAGTCATCGGTTTCAGAGGAGAGACTATTAGAGAAGCAACTCAGTAAAATTTCCATATATCCAAATCACCATATATACAGTGTCCCCTTGCTATAACGCAGTTCTCCCTTTTGCCGATTTTTTTTTTGTGTGTGTGTGTGTGTGTGTGTGTACCATTATATGAACACACATTATGTTCTGCGTCCTGATTGGTCCTGGCAGAATGGCGCCCAGGTCCCATACGACACTAAAATGTGAAGTATAAACACTGAAGACACTGACTGGTCAGAAAGTTGTCTCTGTGACTCTCAGATTTATGAAATACAGACGCAGAAGTTGACAGTCAATATAGTGGTAAATTAATCTACATGATGACAGCCCAAAACTACACCATGGTATATCTAGGAGATTCAGTCTGCGTTGTTCAACCTAAAAATTCAGACGAGACAGCACGGAATGAGTGAAGTTCTCAACAATTCCATGAGTAGAGGAGACAACACAAAAGTAACATCAAAGTAACTGTGATGTTCAGGTACTGTAAGTTGAAGTACTGTGAAGTCAGTACTGTAAAAAAACCCTAATTCAATAAAAAACAAGACAAAGCAGTTCCACTGGTTTCAGGGTTAATTATCTGACTCAACAGGTAGGAACACAAGTTGTTGCAACAGGCATAACTTACACGGCTAATTCCTTAAAGCTTTGGTCACAACCCACAGTACTTGCAAGTATGTGCCGTCTACTTGCAAAAGCATGGGTAAAATTTGGCGATCAGTATGTGGTGAGCCAAATCTGTACAGCCTCTGTACAGATTTGAACAAATTTAGGAGGATGCAGAGATGCTGTAGCACTTTTAGTGTATGAGTAAATTTTGATGTATGCTAGCTGCTATCGGGCTACCTCAGTACAAGTGACCTGTGTGACTTGCATACAACGCACCATCTCCATGAGTCTTTAAATGCTACGTTTCCACGAGTATCAGCTCAGCTCAACTCTGACAGCACTGTTTATTCCTGTTACCGATCAGGGATCTGGAATGGTTTTCACTTTTAATCACAAAACACAAGAAAAAAATCTGATGTTTTTAATGTCAATTTGTGAAGGACTTTTAATGACAGCGAAAAAGTTCCTTTCCATCCCACATCAAATCCAACTTAGACTGAACATAAACAGACCTAAACCTGGTTTCTTTTCCTTGAATATTATTTATTAGCCTATGCTCTTAAAGTAGTCTGTTTTGTAAATTTTGCTTTATGAAAAACAAGTGTTTCCTACACAGCTGTCAGTAGCTGATTATTGTCCGTTTTGTGAGTAAAGAGTTGTTGGTACCCACTGCAGTTTTGTGTAAATCTATTTTCTATGTGCTAATGCTCAGTCAGTCACTCATTTGTCTTGTATTTTGTTTTGCTTGTATTATTTTTGTTATTTACTTATCTTACACAAGTAATATTGCATTAAGTCAATGTATTTTCATCAATTGCATCAGTGTCACCACTTGTATTATCCTCATACACACAAAAACACCTAAACATGGTTAACACTGGGTGTCACAGTACTATCCTGTAATGGAAATGCTACTTCGCTGATGTTACACAGTATTGCGGGTTATTTTTAGAATGTACCCCCCCCCCCATTAAACAACGGATCATTATAAACAGAACTAACATCAGTAGAGACCAAATGATACCAATAATATCTGGACACTAAGTCAAATTATGAAACAGGAAGTCACGCAGTCACATAATGCAGTGCTTTACATATTGCTGTGCTGTTTAAAATACAGCGTGTCAACTGGCAAAGAGATCTAATCATCGACAGTCTGTCACCTGCGTGATAATTTTCTGTCTGAACGAAAGGAAATCATGGTTTTTGATTTAATGCATAACCTACACTCATCATTTTATAAATGTTAATGAATTTCAATTACATGACCTAGCAACAGATATAATGTGAGATATTCTTGTCTCTGCACAAACGGCTGACAGGGACAGGTATTGAACGCTGGGTCTCACCGAGAATTCTCCGACAAAATGTGAAAAAAACAATGACTGACTGAGGAGAAGCAGACAACAAGGCAGATAAATAAATACCACCTGCCTACAAGAAAGGCAAGGGAAATCAGACATATCTGTTCATCAAAGGCTGGCATCAATCAAGTCATAACATGAAGAAATTATGACGTTACGTCATCTGAAAAACTTGCTAAATTTTCAAGGGTTGGCCTAATTTTATTCTATAAGGATATCATACATTTGTCATCACTGGATCATTATTGAAAGTGGAATATCTATGATACCAAACTATTCTTTAAAAATTAATAGTATGAATTATAGGTTAAAATACGACACATTTTCCTTCTAATTTCAGAAATGTTATGAACCACTGCAGCCGGAGAATACATGAAACTGACTTTGTAACTCTAGAAATATACATTTCATTGTTACAGTGCAAGGTTACCTGTTTCATGTAAGCGTAACACATGGTCTCTGCTACTCGTTTTCCTTCATCATAGCATGCTCGAGGGCCAATGGGGTTCACGTGACCCCAGTATTCTTCATTTTGAGGATGCACTTCTGGGTCTGAAACACAAACAATCGCATTTTAAAAAGTAAAACTAGAAAAGTATTGGAGAGTGCAGACCTTCACCAAGGCACAGGATCTATTTTTTGTTACATTCTCCCATTAATGTTGATGTTCAGAATTCTGATGCACATGAATACACCTCATGTAAGTGCAATAAATAAAGGAGATATGACCAGTAAGTGACAAACATTCATCCTGTTCCAGTCATGGCTTTTTCAAAACCGACTGTGAAATTTATTAGCGTAGTTTCCCCCAGTGCATCATAAGCCTGGTGGGCCACTAGGCCTTACTTGCCACTCCCACCCCCCAGGGTAAAAGTGTCACTTTTTTATTTATTTTAAAGAAATGAAATCCATGTTAAAACGAGGGACACTAGAGCCACTATTTAGAGCTTATAACCGTAGGTTTATCTGCTGATTGTTCAGGGTATGAGCACATATAAAGTTAAGTGGGTGCGGGTGGGTAGTGGACACACAAGTGACAAAATAAAACCAGATTCATGGATGAAACCATGGATCTGTGGTTGTAGCGAGTTTGTTTTATTTTGAAGTAGCTTTATATCCAGCCACATATGTCACTCACCAGCACTGATGGTGTGTGTTTTAGCCAAAAATAAAGCCTTCAATAGCAGTGTTGTATTTCCTTGCGTCTGGATCACTGTTGCCATATGTGCTGACGTATCCCAGAGCAGTTTTTCCAGTGTGCTGTCTCCATAACAAGTTGTGCATGCAAAATTCATGCAAATCAATAGCACATGCAAGCAAATTGCAGACATTATTTGCCATCTTACTAAATCAGGCCCTAGAAACTCATTGATCTGCTAAAACTGGTTCAGTGAAAGTCCTATTAATTCTAAGGTAAAGCTCACATCTGTCAATTAATACTTGGCATGAATCTCTACATGTTCTCAGTTGAATACATGCCTGTACTTGTAAATAAAGGATTAAATGGAATTCAGTGCTGCTTTCTAAATAATGTTAGGTATAACTTGGTGATCAAATGATCAAAAAGGATCAGAAATGAAAGCCAGAGAACATTATTGTGGTCACATGCAGTTTAAACACAAGATTAGAAATCACAAATGTAACAGTATCAAGCAAGAAAAAGATTATGATACTTTCAATCAAATGAAATACATTGCAGTCACCCTTCCTTTACAGTCCTAAGTAGTTCCTGAAAAATTTTATAAGCTTAAAAGGTCTAATAATAGGTCTGCACTGTATGTTTAACATCATTTTTGCATCTGCTGTGTGAAGACCACGGTTCATCCCTACCTAATCTGGTGGTTTGAGAAAAAGGGAGGGGGAGGGAAGTGGGAAGTGTTTAACTCACCTCCATAAACTTCAGACGTTGAAGCAAGGAGCAGTCTGGCACCCACACGTTTGGCCAATCCTAATGCAAACATCAGAAGAAAAATACTTGTCTTTGGAAGCAAAGGCTTGGGCTTGGAAAATCATGCACTTTGGAAATCTGTCAAGCCATCAGCTGCTCCAGGGCAACACACACACATTTTTATATATATATATATATATATATATATATATATATATATATATATATATATATATATATATATATAAGAACACATACAAAACAAAAAAGTGCCGAAATGATGTGAATAAAAGCTCAAAAACTATATTTCATGATTTATTTGTGACCAAATACTACTACTGTAGTCAAATTCTGAAGACTACATGTTGCCAGATCTAGCATGAGTATGGGGTAAGGAAACCGCCAAAGAATGGTGTGTTCATCAGCAAATTAACCTGAGACACAAATGCAGTAGGTGAGGGGTTGATCCATTAGACGGAGGGGAGATCTGTGCGTAAATCCTGGGACGCTAGGAGAAAGTAGCGTCTATTGTTCCAGTTTCACATTATTTTTGCAACATCTGAAAAATCTTCGTAACAACAAGCAAGCAACTGATTATGTACATTCACTGAGGTAATATTATGAAAATATAATGTATAATTCTTGCTAGAAATGTAAAAAAGGACATTTTTATGGAGATGCATTTGAGGGGATCCACGTAAAATGAGTGATCCTGATGCAGTTATATTTAAATCAGAGGATGGACCATGGCTGAAGCCTGACATTGACTTATATTGGGATCACTTCTGTGGGAAAATCACAACATTTTAAGCAAATCTGTAATCCCACCACAGATTTTGAGGTCGGGGTCTGTGGTCATTACATTCTGTGACACCAGGGTGATTTAACTGCAGTTTCTCACTTGTCACAACATGTTTGGGAATGAGGCCTTTTATGTTTAGTGATGACAGACATTTATGATCAGAAATGTTCCTTGCTGCAGCTCAGTGGGAACTGGCAACTCTGATGCCTAAACACTACAGACTTCATGATTTGGAGCTGGGTGATGGGTTGTCCATCAAGTGAAAACACAGAATGACAACATAAACATTACTTGTGGGCTGCCACTTAACTTTGTAAATGTGAATATTCTGGCGGGACTACTACAGTATTTGAAAGGACTACTACAGTATTTGAAAGGACTACTACAGTATTTGAAAGGGACATGATTCCTTCATGTCTTGTGACATTTAGGGCCATTTTGTGATTACTTGGAAGACACTCCTACATATAGCTCCTTTAAAATGAAGAGGAATAGTAATATATAACTGTTGACAGCCATGTAATTAACAATCAAATATTTTTATATGAACTTGCCAAGCATATTCAGGGTGCCGATGGTGTTCGTCTTGAGGGTTTTTATGGGGTTATACATGTAATTTGGAGGAGAGGCTGGAGATGCCAGGTGATAGATCTGGTCCACTGTGAAGAGTGAAAAGAAACAAAATTATTACCTTGAAACAGATGTTAGCAGAATATGGGAAACTTTTGATTTAGAGGTGTGCCATACAAGAAAGAGGAAGATACTCTAATAGAACTTTATTGTCACAAAATGCTTTACAATTGATTTTCCCATAAGAGCTCACATAAATCTGAGCAATACACTGTTTTCTACAATACCAACTAAATATCATAACACAATAGTGCCTCATTTCTCTCTAGCACTCTTAAATCTTAAACTCTATAGCCTGATTCATTCATTTCTGCCTTTTTCAAGGATTTAATCAACAACTGAAGGGGTTTGTCTTCAACTATGGTACAAAACAATGTCATTTGCTCCTTTATCGTACTGGTTTTCACAGTTTGATGTTATTGGGTAGTCTTGTGAGGTTGGTGACATGAGTCTGTTTGGCGTGTTCCGTGCAATCAACCATCATTAATGCTATTGCTATTCTTTTTAGGTGATTTCACAGGTGTAATTGGACCAATCTGATTGGTGGAAGGATAGCCCCCGACTAGTGAATCTGTGAATGAGAAGTTTACATGTGAATACAGTTATACCAAGGTACTTGACACTATTATTGTCTGAACTGTTCATATTGTGAAGTGTTGCAGATCGACTTTATTCATTCTATGATGTGAGCATGGTTAGCGTAGTGCAATTTTTCCTAGCTTTATCCTGCAACATCTTCTTCTACAATAGGAAGCCCCAAACCTTGACACAGCCAGGTATTATTACCCATCCATTCAATGAGCACAACAATCCTTCAACTACTTAAGCGTCTCTGCTGACAACAATGGCTGAAAACAGATAGCTCTAGGTTTTAGTCTACAGAGATGTTCCGTAATTTCCTGTTTTTCTTCTCACATAACCACAGATTTAGAATCTGGACTTTAGAGGCAACCAGGCCTGGGCGCGGTACAACAGCCCTAGTGTGCCCCAACGACGACCCTACAATGCAAAAGAGTTTGTGCGGTGTAATGACAGATGCAGGCTGGGGTTATTTCTATGATACAATATATGTGTACCAGTCAAATTTTGATATCCCCCTGAAATATGATATTTACATAATAGCTGTTTTTAATTTTTTTTTTTTACTTTTTATCGTAAACCCAGTTTCATGGATAAGTAATGGGTTCATGTAATCATTTATTTCCCGTGCAATCGTGTATTCAAAATAAATTAACGGTGTAATTATCTAATAATTGTGCCCTCCCTAAACAGATCTCAACTCTATAGTTTTGCCAATACACAATACTGCTGCAGTGTTACAACATGGGCAGAAAAGGGAAAAACATTCTCCAATACAAGTTAGACATGCATATTGGAGATTACCTTTGTAACAAACATGGATTTTTCTCATTTTGCGATTGTGAAACCCTTTGCATATTTACAGGTTAATTCCACTACTGTTATGTCGTCCAGCTATTCTGCGTCAGCTGTTATGCAGCCATTACACCACTCTGCATTGGGGAGTGGATTTTGTGACAGTGGTGACAAGGGAATGCTATTTAATGTAAATTGGACACGTCTCTCTGATACTCCTCTATCATCCAGCAATCAGACCGCCTGAGTGCACTTCTACACTGAAAACATTATCCTGCCATTTGTTTTTCAGTGTAACTATTGTATCTAGGAGGTGCTGACCCACCAAACTGCTCTTATACTGGTCTTTACCTACTGCTTTTGTTTTGCTCTTACAATGCATGTCCTGTGTTTCCCCCTTACTTTATCAAATTGTCATTTTGGAGTCTGTTATAAAATATGTCACAAATAATGACTTAACAATATGATGCCAGTCTTCCAGGGTGAAGGATTTAAAAGAAAAAGATAGCTTCCTAAGCAGCTACACTCAACATTCCAAACAGAAACTTAATGACTTTATTTGTTTCCAATGAGTTAATAGAACCAAAGAGCAACTTGTCCTAGTTGAAAATTGTCTGCGCCCTTAAAATGTCCCTAATCTCTGAATGAATTACATTCTAAATCTTTATAATCTCAAGGCATTACAAAAATAAGCAGACATGTTTTACTGTGCGAGCTACACAGTGTCTCCAACAGCTGGAAGAGCCTGAATAATGTTCATTGTATGTTGAAGTAATACAGAACCTAAAAAGAGTCTTCCTGCCTAAGTACTTCCAAGAATTTCAGATGATCTTTTACCCAAAAGGTCATTGCTTCAACCATACCACACCTGAGAACACTCACTGTACTTGTATCCATTTTGCAATTAAACTTTTATGATCTATATTTGTATTTCTGACATCCTGAAAGCCTTGATATAACCTAGAGATTAATTCCAGACCAGAATCATCTTCATATACCTTGGAAAAATTCTTTAGTATGGGCAAATCAAAAATACTTTAGTCATTTGATGGAAAGCTCTGTATGTGATGACAAATTTGTAAAACTCTAAAAACTCATTGTCCTTTAGCTGGAATAATATATACATTGATTGGAAGTCTCTCATTATCCCCTTGTGAATATACTTCCAATTTGAAGTCAGGCCTGAGTCTGACCAATATTTATAATATAGTCATTATATGTATTATTATATTTATTATTTATTCATCCCTGATACATGAAAACACTTTATCCACCTCAATTTTTCCTGAGTACCCTTAACCCTTAACATACAGATGTAATATGTATTCCTTAACTATTTGTGTGTTTCTTATTGTTCCCAGTTCATACAACTGCAGGGTTAACCTTGTGTAAAGGCGAGAGATGATGACAAACACCATCACTTGGCTAACTCTCTTTATAAAAGACATTTTCTTAACATTGACTTTGTGAATACACGTGTATATCAATTACTGAAAGGGAACTTAAGGCTAGATTTAGAGTTTGGTGTCACTGGCAAAAAATTTTAATTTTAATTTTTTTCTCTAATATTATGGGTTATCTACCACATTAGCCATTGGATTTCTGGCTGCATGAATTAAAAGCAAAGATTAAGTATTTACAAATACTCTCTTTATTATGTCATATCTGACTGGAGCAACACATTCACAGTTAATGGTTGCAATTTTGAAAATTCTGAAATTCCTGCTCACGATTAACGAGAAGATGTTGAATAAAAAGGCTCTCTTGAGGAATAATCTCAATTTTGTGTTTTCCTAATTTTGGAAGAGCAAAAACTGGATTACCTAAATTAAATCAATGCATTTCTCATCCCTAGCTGGAACTACAAGATGGATGAAAACAGTGATATAAACTCATATTCAACATCACTTGATACTAAATAAAAATGAAATGGACACTCAGTGAAGGGTAACAAAGCTAACACAATGCAATGGTCTTCAACTGGCGTCTATACTCTTTCCATGTTTAGTAAATGCCTTACCCTCTATATAAAGAGGCTCCACAACATCATGATTGATGAGCTCAAAGTTTTCATGACCAATCCAGTGTTCCACATTCCTTTTTCTCCCTGTGAAAAAGTTGTCCACCACAGTTACTTCATGGCCATCCATCATCAACTTGTCAGTCAGGTGGGAACCCACAAAACCAGCCCCTCCAGTAATCTAGGAGAAGAAAACAAGAATAAGTCAAGCAAAACCAATTCTAACAGAAGAAGTTTTCCTTTTTCCTCAGAGGAATGAAACACTTTCAGACTCATAGCATTTCTAGCAAAATGGGAGAAGGGAGAGGAGTAGAGAGTGGAGAGGAGTGGCTTATTCTAGACTAGTCCAGGTTCAGATTTCTAGTTTATTACACTGGATGCTGAAGGACAATATCAAGTGATTTTGCATTTTTAATGCATCGACGTACCACAGGTGGATTTACTGATTGTTATGCACCATTAAATCTTCAAAACAAGGCAAGTTTTAATGCTTTCATGTACAGTGAGGAAAATAAGTATTTCAACACCCTCTGATTTTGCAAGTTCTCCCACTTAGAAATCATGGAGGGGTCTGAAATGTTCAATGTAGGTATATCCACTGTGAGAGACAATCTAAAAAATACTAAAATAAAAATATTATTTAATAATTTAAAAAAAACAATCCAGAAATCAAAGTGTATAAGATTTTTTAACAATTTATTTGTATGATACTGCTACAAATAAGTATTTAAACACTTGGGAAAAATCAATGTTAATATTTGGTACAGCAGACCTTGTTTGCAATTACCAAAGGCAAACGTTTCCTGTAATTTTACGCAAGGTTTTCACACACTGCAGCAGAGATTTTGCCCCACTCCTCCACACAGACCTTCTCTAGATCAGTCAGGTTTCTGGAATGTCTCTGAGAAACACAGAGTTTGAGCTCCCTCCAACGATTATTAGGTCAGGAGACTGGCTAGGCCACTCCAGAACCTTGATATGCTTCATATGAAGCCACTCCTTGGTTATCCTGGCTGTGTTCTTTGGGTCATTGTCATGTTGGAGGACCCAGCCACAACCCATCTGCTCTAACTGAGGGAAGGAGGTTGTTTCCTAAAATCTCGCAATGCATGGCCCTGGTCATCCTCTCCTTAATGCAGTGCAGTCGTCCAGTCCCATGTGTAGAAAAAGACCACAAAAGCACAATGCTACCACCCCCATGCTTCACAGTAGGGATGGTGTTCTTGGGATGGTACTCATCATTCTTCTTCCTCCAACGAGCGTAATTAAGACCAAAAAGTTCAATTTTGGTCTTGTCTGACCACATGACTTTGTCCCATGTCTCCTCTGGATCATCCAAATGCAGGGGAACCTTCCATGCCATGCAAGACGTTAAACCATGAAGTCTTAGTGTATTACCAACAGTAACCTTGGAAACAGCGGTCCCAACTCTTTTCAGGTCATTGACCAGCTCCTCCCTTGTAGGTCTTGGCTGATTCTTCACCTTAATTAGGATCACTGATACCCCACAGAGTGAGATCTTGCATGGTGCCCCAGTCCGAAGGAGATCGACAGTCATGTTTAGCTTCTTCCATTTTCTAATAATTTCTCCAACAGTGGATCTTTTTTCACCAATCTGCTTGGCAATTGCCCCATAACCCTGTCCAGCCTTGTGGAGGTCTACAATCGTGTCTCTGGTGTCTTTGGACAGCTCTTTGGTCTCGGCCATGTTAGTAGGTGGAGTCTTACAGATTGTATGGGGTGGACAGGTATTTTTATGCAGCTAACCACCTCAAATAGGTGCTTCTAATTCAGTAGAATAAGTGAAGTGGAGGTGGACTTTTTAAAGGTGACTAACAGGTCTTTGAGGTGGCACGGTGGTGCAGTGGTTAGCACTCGTGCCTCACAGCAAGAAGGACCCTGGTTCGAATCCCACACCAGACCTTTCTGTGTGGAGTTTGCATGTCCTCCCCGTGTCCGCGTGGGTTTTCGCCGGGCACTCCGATTTCCTCCCACCATCCAAACACATGCACTGATAGGTTAATTGGTTAATCTAAAATTGGCCATAGGTGTGAATGTGAGAGTGATTGTTTGTCTATGTATGTCAGCCCTGCGATGAACTGGCGTCTCATACAGGGTGTACCCCGCCTTCGCCCATTGTAGCTGGATTAGGCCCCCAGTGACCCCCGCGACCCTAGTGAGGATAAAGCGGGTTCAGATAATGAATGGATGAATGAATAACAGGTCTTTGAGGTTCACAATTCTAACTAATAGACAGGTGTTTAGGTGGAGGATGCACCTATGATGAACATTTCAGACCCCTCCATGATTTCTAAGTGGGAGAATTTGCAAAGTCACAAGATGTTCATATACTTATTTTCCTCACTGTAATTCTAATGCCCTGGAAAGTCAGAAAAACTCACAACACTACAACACTCAATAAAGAAAAGCTATCAAAAAGGTCCTATATACTGGATAAATGCAGGATTTACTCGACAAGATTGACTAACACTAGCATATATAGCTAGACATGATGGACATACATTGATTCAACAAAATGATTACTGCACTTAAAGAGAAAAAAATGATTCATTCACTGACTATTAATTTAGATTTCATAGCATCTACACATTTCAGTACTACACTGGAACCACCAATTTGAGATGACTGACACATTAATGAGTCCAAGACACTCTGTATAGTCTACATATGTGACCCTCCAGCACAAACCAGTCAGAAGTCTCACAGCAGTATTCTAGCTATAGCCTCAAGTACGTTGTATGGGTCAAAATTATCGAATTTCAAGTTTATGCATAAAATCCAAGTAAAATGTCTCCTGAACACTTCTAACTATGAGTTTTTGTGAAATTCCTACCATAAGTGTTTCAAATCATGCCTTTTAGGAACGACAACAACTGACTCAGACAGTAATTAAGTCTAAAACAAAGAAAAATCATCACAAAACATGGGAAGGGAAGGGAAGGAACCTTTGCGCTCACATTAGGCATTTCCCATCATGTTTGGTACTGTTGGAAAGATCGTATTCCCTCTAGACAACCCTTAAATAGAAATCTATGTAATTATACATTTGAACCAATGGGAGGCCTCAGAGCAAAGCATTCTCGAGTAAACAAAATCCCTTGTTGCTAGGGTGATGTTGAAAAAGGGCCCCTGATTGGTTGAATTTCAGATAAATATAAAATCTCAATTTCTGAAATTTGACCCAAGTGACTGGTTTTGTGCTAGAGGGTCACATATAATGACTCGGCACATTTATGGTCTTGATTAGTACTGCCATGTTTTCTCTTTATTCTAAACAGATTTCTTTTATGTGTAGTTAACTCTCTTTAATTGACATAGTAGTGTTCCCGCATCTTAAGAATTATTTTGATGTAAGTGCACTATTATTTTGCTAATGACAACGACAGACAAAAAAAAGATACAGGCCAGTATTTCTGTTTGGACAGTATGGATAGTAGCAGCACTTTATTTTATGGATCTTTTAGAGTCGGGATTAAATTTGTAGGGTGAAATAAAGACTGAAGGCTGGGTTTGCGATAAAAACATCATAAGATAATTATTGTATATGTGAGGTAGGCAGTGGGTGTCTGTTTTCCTATTTGTGTGTTGCATACCAAAATTCTTTTCCGATCTTTTTCTGACAGGAATTTCACAGGTGGATATTTCTGAGAAAAACTGTAAAAGACAAGAGAAACCTTTGGATAAACATCTGGAAAAAGTATTTTCAGAAGGCCACAAAATATCAAAGAAAAATAAATATTCATTATGATCTTAATATAACAAAAAACAAGAACTTTCATGCAATAATATGAATCTGGATGTTAAAGCAACATATAAACTCATCACATACTAACATGATAAATACTTATATTGTGAAAACATGAAACTTCAATAAGCGGGAGTTGGGGAACAGGTAAATGGAGGATAGGGATGTTAACTGATGAATGTTTTGCTGATGGTTGACCGCATCAACATTGTCCGGTCATAATTTTCTGTCGTCAGTTAAAAAAAATTTAAAACAGCGTGTAATGTCCCATAATCTCATGCCTCTGGAGGTTAAGTCCTGTTAATGAAGCTCTGTTAGTAAAACTGTAATACTACATTATGATGTGACTCTTATACATGTCTGCATCACAGTACATTAAAGTTTTGCTGCTGTGCAGATGACGAAATGTTTGAGTGAATATATGGGAACATGACTCAAGTCAATTTCATGGGGTTTTTTGTCATCGATCAGTTGGAGGCAGCGTCATTTCTCATAGATCAGTTGGAGGATCAGGAGGCTCTGAGGATATATAACAGACCTATTGTCAATATAAATCTCAGATATTTCCACATTTTGATGCTACATCTCATTCTTCCTTCTGTACACCCCTATGCATGTTATACAGAACCTCAGTGTGAACAAACTAATCATTGTACAACCGTGTCCTTAATAACACAACAAAATAAAACTTGACTGCGTTGATCAACATTCACCTATTCATCCCTTTTCCACAAATAATTTTGTTTAGTATGCATTTGGTTTTTTTTGTTTTTTTAACAATATAGGCACTTATCACATTTCAGCACCATGAGTTTGTTACTTTAATGTATCATGTACTCATTGATACAAGAAGATCCTCATGATTTTTTATCCTTTCAACATGGATCCAACACCTTTCCATAAAACACTAAAAATCTAAAAGGTAATCAAATATTAAGTAAAAAAAAACAAAAAAAACCAAAAGTAGGCTGGGCGATATATAGCTCACGGAACCTAGATGTTTTGTATTTTTCCCTGTTTACATGACTAAATATGATGTAAAATGTGTACCTTTACATAATGCAATTGATGGTATTACTGGTATTATACTACATGTAATACTAATAAATAAAAATAACAACACCAAAGAACAATTGTGGGTACTTTTACTGCATTTATCTGCAGGGGTTATTGTTTACAAGCACTCTGTACGTTTTTTAAGAGATGATGCTTTGACATTAGACAGCACTGCAGCTTCTTTTAGAGGATCACATGTATACTCTGTGCAGACCAATTTCCTGAAGGGGCATTTAAAGCCAGCGGTAGTCACAAAAGCATTTCAAAGTATTGCAAATAACGTGTTATTTAAGGAGTCATGACATATGCAATGATAAGTACACTGGCGGACTAAAAGGAATGCAAACCTTTGTTCCAGATCACGTATCTTCTCTCTGAGAGGAGCGACAGCCTAACGTGAAATGAGAAATAAGACATGGAAGAGGTGAAAGCACTCATCATTACTGTCCCAAAGGCTATATCATAAGTCTGATTGGCAATGATAAAAAGCAGGAAAATCTATGGTGCACTTACGAGAGGTTCAGCGGTACAGGGAGCCCTAGCCTACCCTATGGTTTTTGTGCCACGGTTTTGGTTTAATTTTTGGTACGAAAACTGTTTTTTAAAACTGAATTTTACAGTAATAATGCATTATATCACTGTACTGAATAAAAAAAAAAAATTATAATTCTCTCTCTCTCTCTCTCCATACATACATACATACATACATACATACATATATATATATATATATATATATATATATATAGTGATTATATAACACTTTCTTCTTCCTTGACTACCTGAATATAGTAATATAAAACACACACGTGCACACATAAGGTCCAAAGGGTGCTTGAGGCTCAGCTTTGTTATTTATTTATTTTTTTTAATAAATAAATTCCTGTTCTGGATAGGGATGTAATGAAACATGGCAGTAGCTGCATTTCCATTACCCTTGGAAATTCGCAAAATGTAGATAGAGCTATAAAAAAGTTGTAATGGAAACACTTGAGTTTAAAAGGAAACGCGTTCAAAGTGCATATATATTTTGGCGAAATGTTAGGAATATGGCTTTTGTTTAGTGAAAAACTGTAATGGAAACGCAGCTAGAGATTACCACTAAAATTCAGTGGACAGCAGAAGAAAACATGCTACAGAAAAAAGTGACGTGACTGAAGACTACTTTCTTTACATGTGAGAATGCCACATTGAAAAAGAAAGTATAATGTTGCCACCAAATGTGCCAGTCTGTCACTACTTTATAGGACAATGACATAGGAGTTGTAAAAAACTTTATAAAAATCACACAGATGCAGTAACATAATAAATGACAAGATAACAGGAACAACTGCTGAAAGATCACAGGTTAAGGGTTGAACTCACTTCATCAATTCTTTGCTCAATCTTCATTTCTCCATGTTCTTGTAGTGATCTATGATGAAAAAAAGAAAGAAGGGAGATCAGACAGTAGCCATGAAAAGACACACACACAGAAAAATAACTGGATTTAATGCATGCTGCCAGCATGAAACACACATAAAGAGTAGCCTATGGTGCTTGAATTAATTATTAACATCTAAGATTAAAATACAAGCATGTATGTTTTGGGAGTTAAACACTTAAACTTAAACACTTGTCACAACAATATTATAATCTATTTTGCACTAACACTACACAGTGGTTTGCAACATTAGCAACAGACTACTAAATTATAAATGAACAAATAAATGCAGAAATGAATAAATAATTCAATGCTTATATATATATATATATATATATATATATATATATATATATATATGCATGCATGCATTCCCTTATTTATATTTATTTGTGTATTTATTTCTTTACATATTTCCACATTCATTTATTTATGCATTTTTGTCTCCATTCATTTTGAAAAATATATGTAAATTAAGTGGGTGGTCCTAACTCCAATCTGAAGCAAGATTGATTTACTTGACTATCCACTGCTCTACTCTGCTGCAATTCCACTGCTTTCAGCTTGACTTGGCTGGACTTGGCGGGACTTGGCTTAGCCTTTTTGCATTCCCAGTACGAAAAAGCAGCTGGAATCTGGTTATTATTTGTTGATTTTTTTTATATCACTCCACCCAGGTTCCCAGGGATACTAAAATAGTCACTGGTTGATCAGACGGTCATCTGTGTGACCTGCCTATTTATAGCATACAGATGTGAAAATTGAGAGTAAATATGTTGGTACATTAATCCACATGACATCCCATAATGCTACACTATGGTCGGTCCAGGAGATTCAGTCTTTAGTGGCAGACATAAAAATTCAGATGAGACGCGAAATAAGTGAGATTATCAGTAACTACTAGTGCAGAGCCCGTAGAACATGGGAGATTGTTTGCTACTGATGTGTTGTGGAAAGTGGGTGAAATGAGTTGAAAGGAGCAGAAAGTGGTAGTTTGACCATCTATCAAAAAGAGAACAAGCACATCATACAAACTATCCAGTTCTTCTTCAGCTGGCCGAGTTGTTGGGTTTCAACTATTTTGAGAAGCTGAAGGTAAATAATTATCAAGATTCTGTGGATTTGTTTAGATTTGTATATCATCACTGAATAATCAATCTCAACACTATATTTTATGTATTATTGTTATTCAAATTTAGTTAGAATTATTTTGGTTTGTTTTTGATATACCATTTGGTTGTTAAAAATCTAATAAATCAGTGCTAGAAATAAAATCTTAGATCTTAGAAAAATCCTAGAGGAAACACTGAGTCCTATCATGTAATGGAAACACTCCAGGAATACCACTGGTACCAGCTCGACTCATTTGACCTGAATGTCAGAGTGGTGTGGTGTGTTACTTCTTTGTACTGATAAACTCACTCATTTTGTGTTGCGTCATCTCATTTTTTATGTCGGCCACCCAAGACTGAATCTCCTGGACCGACCATGGTGTAGTTTTGGCCTGTCATAGTGTAGTATTATGGGCTGTCATCATGAAATATGATGGCCCATAAGGAAGCAGTAGTAGATCCGATCACACTGATATAACCAATCTTGCTTCAGATTGGAGTAAAGACCACCCACTTAATGTACATATACATGCTTTCCCCCAGGGCATTATAAGCCTGGTGAAAATTACAGGCCTCTCTCATCTTTTTAAGAGGGAGAACTTGCACAATTGATGTTTGACTAAATACTTTTTTCCCACTGTATCCCCATCTTCATATGGCTATAAGTTTTTTGTTAACAGGTATGCAGACAAAATTTGCTATAATGAGTGTATTGAGGGAGAATTTTATTTCTTTATCACACATTTATTTGACCAGACCCACATATAAAGCAAACACTGGACACTGCCATAGAGACATTCAGAAACTGTGTTTTTGAGCTTTTTAAATAGTTTTGTGTCTTAGAAATCAGATGTAAAACAAACAAAATTACACTATTAAACAGATTATAACTAGTATTGAGTCCCTACGTGTAGGTAAACATACCAGAAATAGCCACATCAGTTGTTAATACAGTGGTGTAAGTTACAAATAACCAGACCAAATCATCAAACATGCAATACAAGAAATAAATTACTGTACCTCATGTTTGTATATGTTCCCCAGACAGCTGAAAGAAAAAGAGAGGAAGTTGAGTTAAAAATGACAAAAAAGTTGATGATGTGAATGTTCTTGGGTTGAGAATTGTCTCTTCATAACAGTGGTACATTCTGTTTGTTAAAAAGACAGAGGAAAAAAATGCTACATAGCACCAAAAGAATAGAAACAGTCTATCTCTGTTTGAACACGTCATGAAAAAAAAACTACAGCATTTAGATATTTATGTAAGTTGACATTTAACTACATCCATAAAACAAGAAGTAACATCATGTGGCTAAATGGGTTGTACTTAAAATTTCAATGTGTAATATTTAGTGACATCTAGAGGTTCCATTATAAAGTGATATCAGTCCAGCTTTGACAAATCCTACCAAAAAAAAAAAACCAGGCCCTCACTAAAGCCATTATTTACTATTTGAGTCTGGGATTTTGGTTAAGAACATGACAACACTGCAACACACCACAATGATGGATTACCATAAGATAAGTATTTGACTGTAAACTAGTGTCGAAATCTGTGTAATGAAAGGGAATATGTGGCCATCTGGCTATGTAGATATAACAAGCACAATTACAATTACTCATATTTTTGGGTTGAAACACAACCATCTAATGACTACATTTCTGCAGTTGGATACAACTAGATCTTACACAGTGACCAACTATATCCTAGTTTAACTTTTTCAAATCAATCCCAACTTGAATTTGGTCTGCCTGGTATATTAAAAACATCAATATATTGTTTCAAGGTTTGCATGTTGAAGAATAAATATATAAATAATTAGACTTGTGGTACACAATGCAATTAGTTCTGAAATGAACTGATAATATTTTCCTGATATTTCGGATGAAATGCTTCAACTGTCTTCAGGAGAATGAACTCTGGTGTTTAAACTGCTGTCTTGTAGTGGACCACATGTCTGGTTGATGGTGAGCATGAATATTAATCATTGTGATGTTTCATTGTTTAGTTAATTTTAGCTGACATTAGAAGCTACTTTGCTAGCGCTAAATGTCAGACAGACAAGTGTCAATAATTCTTTCCAAAAGGCCAGCAAATGTGATGCACTGAAAAACACAGAGGACAGGGAACGATGTGGTGGAAGATGATGATGATTATCCATTAGGAACTACAGTTAACAAACCATAGTAACAAAGGCCAAGAGACACAAGGGACGTGCGCTGATTGGACCGGACCGCAAGAAATATATTTGAAAAGGACGCACCCGAGCCGCATTTTTAAAAAGTAGTCGATGGTCTTTATGAAAATCAAATGACCATACTCACATAACAGCATTTATTTCTGTGTTAAAATTCGATGTCATTACTTGTAAGTTAATATGTTAAGGAAATATTTTTGTCCTGCTTCAGCATTCAAAAGATAAACACGCAGCATCTAAACCAGGGGTCGACAACCTGTAACACCCAAAGAGCCATTTCAACCTGGTTTCCATGGAAAAGACAACACGCTCATCATTTTTAAATTCCAGCACCAGACCTTTCTGTGTGGAGTTTGCATGTTCTCCCCGTGTCTGCGTGGGTTTTCTCCATGTACTCCGGTTTCCTCCCACCATCCAAAGGACAGACACTGATAGATTAATTGGTTAATCTAAATTGTCCATAGGTGTAAATGTGAGAGTGATTGTTTGTCTATATATGTTCAGCTCTGAGATGAAGTGGCGTCTCATACGGGGTGTACCAAGCCTTTGCTCACTGGTGCTGGATTAAGCCCCCTGTGAACCTTGTGACAATAAAGTGGGTTCAAATGACAAAAAAAAAATTATAATATAATACAACTGTTCTGGGTAGATCATGAATCTAACTAGCTAGGTTGGCAAAACTTGCAAGACACTTTGTGGGCACATAAGATACTAAATGTTGTGGGGGTTTTGTGAGTGTTGGCAGGTTTTCCTGAGCAATTTTTCTCTTACCTTTACTGGAGATTTGTCGTGTTAATTTATCACTAACTGTTCTGTTGTACTGTATATCAAATATATCATTCAGCTGTCCATACACAGTCATAATATGTTTGTATTAATTTGTAATATGTTTGATATTGTATACATCTACAATACATTTATCAGGTGCCAATGTTTATCTCTTGCTCAAATTTCCCTGTCATCATAGGGCTTGAAGAAAAAGCACAGATGTATTGTTAAAAATCACAGGTAAAAAAAATTAAGGCTTCAGATGTTAATATAGTCTACATCTACAACATTTTGTCATTTAAATGTATGTATAATTTTGAATTTGAAGTGATAGTAATATATAATATACAATATAACAATTTACATGCTTAACACTTATAATCAGATTATACACCCACAGAAATGACAATAACAAAATGTTCTAGCTGTATATTGACATGGAGGGTCATTTTTGTGTTTGATATTTCAATAAAATGTGTTCAGTTTTAACAATGCCTGTGTGCTTTTTCTTCAGTCTATGATGACAGCAATACAAAAGATAAACACGGGCACCTAGTAATATCAAACATATTACAAATTAATACAAACACAAAACTGTATAGCGGAAAAAGGTACATTTGGCGCACAACGTAACAAACATTTCCTGGTATATGAACATGATAAATTTCCAGTAAAGTAAAAGAAGAAATTATCAGAAAAACCCACGACTTCTTTTAAGTACCTACTTTGTGCATGTTTTGAAGCCCGAGGTACTAAGCTGTAATTGTGATTAAAGTTCAGTGAGTGTTTCACTTCACGTGCAGGAAATAATAATAGAATATGTGATACTTACAGGCAATGTAGGCAATCAAGGCGAGGGCAAAAAGTAGCTTCATCATTCTTCTATTTACTCCTGATATCAGCCAGATGACTCGCTTCATCATCCGTTCAATGCAACAGGACCAGGAAACCAACAAGCCAGAATTCAGGTCCAGCTAGAGCATTTTGAGTCTCGGTTGATCATGTCCTCGAGTCACAATTCCAGATATCTGCGTTGATTTGGCAGAAACTGTCAGTTACTTGGTTCATCCAGGTTATGCCAGGTCGAATAAGCCAGACAGGAGCTAGCTGCACGCTGCTACGTCAACACCGACTAGAGGCAGTTTACGTGGCTAGCAGCGTACGCACAGGTAGCACAAACACACCGCATCAGTTGGGAAGCTACTAGTGTCAATGTTTACAACTTCCCATAAACTTATCTGTGTTGGCTATTCTCGCCAAGTAAATATTTCTAGCATCAGCCACAGCACATGGCAATTTCTTACCCAGAGTGATCTCAGGCGTACAGTAACACGACCATGTTAATGCCTCGGCAGCAAAAGTCACTGTGAAACAGAACAGTTAGCTGCTAGCATAGCGTTAGCATTTAGCTACCTGACTAGCTAAACTAAATGACAGCATTTTCTCTTTCGTTCATCACTGCCGCAGCACACTAACACACTCCGTCTCACATTAACATATTAAAATACCAGGAAATAACGCAGCTACTAATTTTAGCCGCTCACAGAAGCACACATGTAGGAGTTTCCTCCTATCAGTTGGGCCGAGGAGTAGTAGATGAGCGATTGCTCGTGGTTCAATTAAACAACCTGGCACCGTAGAGTGGAGACGTGTGACGTTCACTCACTCGATACATTTAATGTAACTGTCATGTTCAATGGAAGTATTTTTAATATATGTCGATATGTACAACATTCATAATACTGTTATTTTAATATTTTTTTTAATTTCGGATATTCGCTTGTAATTCTGGAAAATTTGGAACAGTAATACAATGGTTCTTTCATTCCTTCACACGTAACTTTCCACAGCGATGTGAACTCACCTTGTTGGTCCTATGGTTGAGTTCTCCTCTCCCTTTTGTGCAGTAAAAACTCACAACATGTTTATACAAATGTATACTTGTACTCATCTGTATCATTACCATTCATCCTGCAGCATCAGTGCCTTCGTGTACGCCATTACAAGATTATTTTCCTAAGTCATTTAAAATAATAATAACAAACATTTCACATACTCACACACTTTAACATACACCAAAGTATGACTGTCTACATTAGGGGTCTCAAACATGTGGTCTGGGGCCAAATACGGCACGTCAAAGAGTCCAGTGCGGCCATGGGTGGGGGGCAAAATAACTTTCAAAAAGCGAGTACACCTTTTCTTTTCAGTTTTTTCCCTCTGCCTACAAATGATGAGATCTTCACATTTTTGTCTTTGTTTCTGTGAAAAAAATAACATTAAATTACGGAAATATTGACATTTACAAACTATATTATATCAATAAAATGTGACCAGAACAAATATGAACAACCTCAAATGTCTAAAGAAAGTTAAACACAATTTGAACAATGTTCTGCTTCTGTTATTAAGTGTTTAGTGTCTTTGTAGATTCAATCCATAATGTACATCGAGAAATTATGAAGTTGGGGCAGAATATTGTTAAAATTGCATTTATTTTTCTTATGAATATTTTGGAGGGAGTTCCACGTTATTCACATCTTTTGTGTTTGGAGTATTTTTAGTAGATTGTTTAAAATCCCATTCATACCCCGATTGCAACCAATTATTTAAATGTTCCATATATTGTCAAGATAGGTAGAGGCCAAAGGTCTTGGCTTAGCATGAGCACCAAGAAGAATTAAAACTGCAAGCAGTCTCAAAGGCCTTCGCCATCCCTCGCCTTGGCGACTGCCTCCCCACACAACGTCAGTAAGGTGCAAGGTTACTGCAAAAAGTCACGTGACGGTGGGAAGCCAATTATTTCTCCACCTTGCAGTACTTGTCAATGACAATTTGCTTTTGCAAAACACAATGATTTGTGAATCATTGGCTGTGAATAAAACACCTTTTTTGTGTTGGTGAGGTTTTGACAGAAATTCCATCCCATATGGTAAGTGGACTGCACTTATATGGCACGCTTCCATCTTCATGGTGGTCAAAGCACTTCACACTCTGTGACTGCGTGGGTTTTGTTCAGGTACTCTGGTGCCTTCCTAACATCCAAAGACATGCACTGATAGGCCATGAGGTTAAACTAATTAGCCAACAGGTGTGGATGTGAGCCAGTTCACATACCCTTATATGGGAGAGACCCGACTCACTGTGGGCCCAGAGCCCTCTGGTGTTTCGCAGTGTTACCGTGGCTCATGGTTTCCGGTGGAGAAAGTAGGCGTGTCCCCCAAGGTACGTCTATAGACAAGTTTACGCCACAAACCCTGGGCGGCGCCATTACAATACCGGACGTGAGTTTGTTTTTAATATGGGACGATTCCGTATTTCAAGGGACATTTGACAACCCTAGACACAGAGCACTGTTGGCGATCTGTCAATGAAACGAACACATACAGCTCTACTGTCTATGAACATTAGCTTATATGCTAATCAGCTGTTTTAGCAAAACACCGGTGGCAACGTTAGTGTATAACAACTTCACAATTAACAGTATTGACAGTTTCATAGCTAAAGCTTTCATTTCATAGCTAAAGTTGCTGAACTTACCATCGGATTGAAGTTTAATTCGCTTTGGGGAGATAATAGTCAGCTGGGTGAGTTGTAGCATCTTTGGCTGTGTAATGCCAGTGTATTCCAAAAATAACTCTAGAAACGGGTTATCACTAGTTGGTATTTTGTCCGCAAAGTGATGAGAACACACAAAGACATTGCGGGGTGGATACTATAAATTCAATGCCCGTGATTCAGAACTGCGGCCAAGTGAGCCTTGACAGCCGACACTTAAATTTTACGTGCGCGCATATTCCGTAATTTACGGTTTTCTCTGCTGGCTGGGAGTGGCGGTTGGCTTGACCATAGTAAATAAACACCCCCACACTCGAATATGCATATTTTTCTGACCAAAATAAAGTAGGATTGTGTCTGGTTTTCAACGGAGCACACTTCTAATTAATATATTATTTTTCAGGAGTAAGCTGAACTGTTTTTTTTTGTTTTTTTGTTTTTTTATTTTTTACCTTTATTTATCCACGCATAGTAGTGGCTTACTCAGAGAAGGGACCCGTGAGCCAGGGGGGCATCTGAGTGACTTTAGTCTTTAGTCCTAGACATATGGTGGTTGAAGGGTGACAATGATCTACATCAGTTGATTGTAGAAATCCAAAGACTTTTTGAAGGCATTTCACATCTTAAAGAAAAATCTTTATCAATGTTAAAAGACATTTGGTTGTTGACCAACTATTTCTCAAGAACCACCACAATTTTCTCTTAGTTTGGACTGGGAGGAGAAAAGAGTAAGATTAGTTTTATTTTTTTCTACTCTTCTCCCTGTTTCAGCATTAAAGAACGATTCAACAGTTTTGATCAGGCTATTGTAGAGGTCTTCCTAAATTGAATTAATTATTTTTAATTCTTTGATACTTCTTTGAATTTGACTTTTTAAATTGTATTATTTTTATTCATTGAATAATTTATATTCTTTTAATTATTTTTGATACTTTCACTATGTGGATTTTCAAATGATTTTTCTTTTTCCTCCCCCTGCAGACATTGAGCAGATCAACAATTAGGACATTTTAAACAGAATTCAAAGGACAAAACTATGGGTCAACATAAGGATAACAAGATAGAAAGAGAGTAGGTTAGATCAGGATAGGATGAAATAAAGGGTGAGATCATGATTTATGGTTTGGATTCTGGGATTAATGATTTTGTTAACGATTTAATGATGATTTGTGATTATACTTTGCTTTGCTGAAATTGCCTGCGATACATTTATAAAAATAAATGTATCTGAACTGAACAGAACTGAACTGGTCTACTTGTGCTCTTTATTATAGACCTTTTAAGCCACCACTGATGAAGGCAAAAGAGGAATCACAATGAAATATTTATTTTATACAACTTGGACTTTATAACATACAACTTGAAAATTTCAACTGTAAAGCAAAAAAAAAAATCACTACTGATATCCATCTAAAAGAGCAATGTTGTTTGAGTCAAATTTAAATCAAAATAATAAACAGGCTTAAGTAATACATTCAGCCTAGGCTGTTTCCCAGCCTCAGGGGACTGAGATAACAAATAATGAAATGCCTCCCAAAGATCATAAAAAACATAACCTACAAGATACTTCTTCCATAACTCTACACACCTGACAGACCACAAAATCGAACATATAACCATTAGGCTACATGTAGGCTGTGTTATATATCTGGTGCGAGCTATATTTCGACAGTTGGATTAAACTACAGGAATGGTAAACCTTGTGTGATCATTGACTCATACAGTGAACTTTTTACATTAAGCTTTTGCTGGCTGCAAGATTAGATCATTTTTGACAAGAGACTAAGTTACACTGTATGCAGGTCCCCCCCCCTTTTGTCTCTCTGACTGCTGCAGCTTTTCTTCCTGTTGTGCTGTTATAGACAACCACTCCTCCGCCACAACACCTACTGCTCCTCTGTAACACATGAATGAAATGGAACAACTCACCAACTTGTCACCCACCTCCTCACACATACCTCATTTTTCTCTTCACTATGGGCATTTGCCCTTCTCCTTATTATCCCACTGCTCCAGGTCACCTTCCATAAGGCTAGCAACAATAAGTTATCTGTCGTTGTACAATGCTATGATTTGGTATTTTCAACCTTACTATTGTCAAAATAGTATTTTTCAATATATGATTTTTATGAACTGTGCCCAAATTTCCAGGCAAACTGAAAACTTTAAATGCCTCCCAATGTCTTTTAAGTATATATGTACATGTATGTTTTAAAATCCAATTTCTAGACCATTTTCTTCTGCAGGAATCATTTGTGGTTGCCAGGGTGTTATTTCATACTGTGTAATTTGACCAAAATGAGAAGGTTAGCAAATAGATTTTTTTTCCCCATGTTAAATGCCATACATTTGGCTTTCTACACTCCAATATTGTCAATGAAATCATGGTATAGACAGATTCCAATACCAAATGTCTAGAATTTAATTGAAATATACATAAAAAAACCAGAAGGGGTAGTGTTAGGGAGATTCAATATACTAGACCAGGGGTCTGCAACTCTGGTCCTGGAGAGCCATTATCTGACATGTTTTACATGTTTCCCTTTTCCAGCACACCTGACAGCTGATATCAGGCTTCTGTAGAGCTTAATGATAGGCTGATCATTTGAATCAGGTGTGTTGGAAGAGAGATACATCTAAAACATGCAGGACAGTGGCTCTCTGGGACTGGAGTTGCAGACAATAGTACAAAGATCTCCAAGAGTATTGGGATAATAAATAAATCCAAATACATTCTTAAAAAAGATGCTTTATAGATTTTATACTGGGGGAATATCTACAGAAGTAACCTTCAAAAAAGATATGCACATTGCAAAAGAGAGCAATACGGATATACTTATTTTTAACACTGAACCAATTAAAATGTATGGATTTGGTTAAGTTTAAGACTGTTCAGTTTGTATATAGAGTTAAAATCAGAGTACTGCCAGGGAGCATCATGAGATTTTTCATTCATAGATTAGGTGGGCATAACTTGGTGGGGAATTAAGTTTCAGTAAGATGCAGTCTGTACACGTCAAAAAAAGCATGTGCATCTCAGTCTATGGGGTTACCCTGTGGAACATTGTGGATGTTAAACTCAAGACGTGTAACAACATAAAGAGCTTCAAATTTAGTGATAAACAGCTGTTAATAGATCAATATAAAAATAATGAACCTTAAAGGTAGTTCTGTGCTAGTAAAGGTATTAATGAATGTTCATAGTTACTGTATATGTATATATTTGGTGAGTTTGTGTGAAAGATAGACTGTGTGTAGCCGTTAACTCATGTCATTTCACTTCTTCTGGTCTACTTTTCAACAAAGGCTGAGGCCACATCAAAGGAAAACATCTGCTTTATGCTCCCAATGTACATTGAATAAACAAAAGCAACTCTATTTAAGTTTTTATGGCTTACCTTCAGATTTAGTTGAGAAGAAGGAATGGATGTTTGGATTTCATTGAATACAAACTTCAGAATCCAATCAGGAAGTACATTCATGTGTAATAAGTGTTCTGAATATCAGCATTTCTGGGAAGAGGATCACCAGGGAAACATCAGTGATATTGTGAACACACAGTGGGGCACACACCAGTAACACTTTACTGTTGTGTCAGCCATTGATGACAAGAAAACCAGAACATACAACACACAAAGTCAGTCATATTAAACTATTTCTGGATCATGTTCAATTAAAAACCCCTATTGCATCATTTCATACCTTTACAAGAGACACTTATCAATGCACAGCACCTTTAAAATACTGACAAACATTTTAGCTATGTTTTGTTTTAATGTTAAGGCCTAAGTCCTTCCTATAATATTAAAGAAACAGAAGGAAAGAGACAAAGTATGCAACAATGCACATTTACAAGACATGGTACAGTAATTATACAATTCCTATCTACTTCAAATCTAATAATCAAATCTAATGGTACGTCCAAAAGACAAATGTCTTTGTCAAACCTTGTCATTTGCAGTGTGTATCTGCAGCTCACAGGTTGCTGTTCATGTGGTGAGAGGGGTATTTGAAAGCCAACATGCAGACAGTGGGAGGTAGGAGAATGACATTTGTGACACTGAAATAGAATGACAACACATCTTACAAGACAGCCTAGAAGCACATTCAAGAACATGTCATATAGAGACAAAAAACATGTAACATATTATAACATAACAGGACACAGTCAGGTAACAAAAACACCAAGCTGAAACAACAATACGAACACAAGTGCATAGTAGTTAAATAAAGAGCTGTGCTCTGAGGGATGTTTTTATTTAGAAATGATGGTCAACAGGGGCAATATTTTCTTTGCTTATGTGTTAATTTCATTGGAAACAGGACACTCAATATGTTATTGTGTTTACTTCACAGTTTATTTGCTTATGTAATTTAGTTACATTTAATTTATAGGAAACACATGTTTGTTGTTTGTTGTTTTAATAGAAAGACAATGTATCACAAAATATCAATAATGTCACATCATCAAGTAGTCACTGGAGTAAAGGAAACATATTTCATCAGTATAATGAAGTGTAATAGCTCATTTTTAAATGCTCCCCTCATTAATTAAACTCTAGTCAGAGATATTGGATGGAAGTGAATGGCAAAGTGTGTGTGTGTGTCTTTTCAAGATTTTGATGTAGTTTAATCATTGACAATCCCTCAGAGATCATTTCTAGACCAGCCCATCTGTTAGGTAAAATGTTTGGTAATGGCCCATCTGACAGCTGCTAATAGTGACGACTGGCATGAAAACAGCCCATGGAGGCTCTGTATAGTCATTTTCAGCGTGGGGGGCAAATGACAGTGGATATTAACTCCTGTAACACAACCTGGAACACAATGCTTGATGTGGTTTGATATTGAAAGGTCCAAGATCATGGGGGGGGGTTTGAAGACCTTCCTCTCTTCATGTACAAATGAGTGAATTCTCTTCTGTCTTGTCTTTTAAATGCACTCTTTTATCTGAATGTCTTACTTTACTCTATTTTAATTTTAATTTATGGTTTTAATATAAATAATGTATTTATTCCACTCTGTATATGCCTTTTAAAATCACATTTTATTTCTAATAATTTTAATATTTTTTACCCTTTTTGTGATTTTAAATGTCTTATTTTTCTGTGATTTTTTTAAGCCTTTGTAAAGCACTTTGACTTACCCTGTGTATGAGTAGTGCTATACAAATACACTTTTATTTTTACTGAGTGCACCCTACTGTTATTCAGTTCAGACAGTTGCGGGGGGTGAGTTCCCCTTTTGCTTTTGATTAATCTCATTCATTATTGTAATCAGTGTGTGTGTGTCTGTGTGTGTCTATCTGTCTGTGTGTGTGTCTCTGTGTGTATGTCCTCAGAGACATATCTCGATGAATACCTGAGACATCACCATGAAATTACATGGGCATATACATATAGCTAATGCACATCAGATGCAATGATCCATTTGAGTAAAGGCCAAAGGTCAAAGTCATATTTAGCGCAAAGGTCAAAATCACATTATTGGCTCTAATTCAAGAATGGGGTTTCATAGAAACTTGAGATTAGCACAAAATAGGGCTGAAATTAGGCATTCTCTGAATACTTGTTTCTATTGCCTTGTTTCCACTAGTATTGGCTCGGCTCGGCTTCACTCAGCTCACTTTGATGTATTTCCATTACGAAAAAGGACCCGTTATCATGGTAGCCAAGCAACACTAAAACGTGACGTCTAAACGTTGCAGACATTGATTGGTCAGACAGTTGTCTCTTTACAAAATATAGATGTGAAATGATCAATGGACTGAGCTTATATACCTCAATTTATGTACCCATGGAGCCTAAAGCACTTTGCAGATCCTGACCATTCATGCACATACTCATACACCAGTAGGCGACTGCTGCCATGCAAGGTGCTGCCAGACACCTGTGTGAAGTTGGCACCCCATATGTTGAAAATATGAATACAATTACTTTCAATTGTTTGTGCATGATTATGCAGGCAAAATGAACATTTGTGCACAAACCATCTTTAAGATATTTAACTTTTAAGAGGTTGGTGACCTTAGGTCACTCAGCAACTCATTAACATCCAAATGACTCAAAAATGGTTGCAATCATTTGTGCTTTGTTTGTGCAGACAAAATTGTAAAATTGCACTTTAAAAAAATCTGCAAAACAGCAAGGCCATGAAAGGTGAACTGCACTACAGTGAGGGACAACTGTATACAACAGTAAATCTGATTGAAGTTGTCATGTCACAGTCTAGATTATTATTGTCTGTATGAAAATGCAACTGCTCAAATAACATGTATTCATCAATTAATTTATGTATCTCATGATTTCCATACACATAGTTATATAGAAAATAAAGGAAGGGCTAAATAACTACAGTCATTACCAAAGATTTTGTAAAATCAGTTTTGCTCATAAAAATGCTAAGAGCAGGGTACAGTATATATAAGGCTTACAGATGTACTGGGAAGAGTATGCAGAAAAGTACCTGCAGTTTTCTGCTGGTGGGCGGATTCCTGTTACTACTGAAAACTATCTTTAATGGAGCTCTTACAATGACCTTGAAATCATAATTGCTTACTCCCATGCTAGGTATAGAGCGTCCTGGTAAATTATTGATCTCTACTGCAGAAAGTATTTGAATAGCTTACAGCCATCAGATGTACTTAAGAAGAACACATACAATATACACAAAAAAAATCCCAAATGTTCAAATCACCACGTTACCACAGTGCATCATAGAGCAGCATTTCCAGAGGCACTCAACAAGCCATAAACACGCACCATCATATTCCTCCAGGGTTCCAGCAGCAATGTGGCCAGATGCACAATAATTACTATATATGATTGATGATGTTATCTTCAGTGTAATCAATAATGTACAATAATTTGTACAATTTAGTAACACTCAGTATTAGCATTAGTCATTAATCTAAGCTATCTTATTTGAATTAATTTCCTAACTTGATAAGAACTATACAGCGGATGCTATATCTACATGTTGTGCTGCTGTTAACTGTCTTTCATGATGTCATCACGTTATTTTTACAAATAAAAAAAATACAAATTTATATTGCATTTGGTTGTGACAAGCACACAGTATTTTTCCTCCAGCTAATACAATGTTAAGCTTCTGTTACTATAATTAAACATATGTGTAATGTGTAAATGATGTCTGTCTTCATCTGTGAAGCTTCGTAAGATCATGTGTCACTCATCTGAAACATTGCTGTAAACGTTCATGAATTAAATGAAAGCGCTGTGAAAACAGTACGGTGACTCAGTTGTATATTAAATAGACAATAATTAAACAAGACAATGCAAATGGAAACTGCTAGTATCATCAACAGTACATGTAAATTTGACAAGACAGATGTGCATCGACACCTGGATTCCTGTTTCAATGTTCTTCATCATCATGAAAAATGGATCTGGATGCCCCAGGCACAGATTGCAGCAGGTTATTTATTCATTATTGGTGCACTATTACATTTTGCTTAGCTTGCAGTTCTTATTGCAGTGAATTTAAAATGTGCATGTAACCCATTAGAAATGCAATCATGGGTGCACACTGTTGGGCCATGTCATGTTCTTTAAAGCTTTTGTGGCATTTTCTCCTCTCAACATCACAATTGGTAGAAGATTATTTTTGAACTACCCAGGAACTAGACTGTATATGGAACAACAGCCACCTATAATCTTCAATACATATTTTTTTTCTATCCACCTGGAATATAATATGATGTGATATATTAATCATAATGTACACCACCCCATCCATCTGGTGTGTTCATGCTGCAAGCAAAAGTGGTCCAAATGCCATATGTGACTGAGATCTGTCTTATTAATGATATTATGAACAGTATAAATCATAATAAATCTGATATTTTCAGTTATGATCTGGACCACTTATATACGTGGTCCTAAATCAAATACGTATCCAGTGAGACCACAGTTTGAATGGTCAAGGCAGAATTAATGGGATGTCTTTTTTTCACCTGAAGTGAAGAGTTGTCAACTCATTACTGGAGTGGGTCATTTAATAACAATTGAATTGAATTGAATAAATAATCAGAAATATTTAGAGTGAAAACTTTACATTAATGCTGCAGTACAATGCAATGAAAACATTTTATACTTTTACTGCAAGCTGAATATTGATGTGCTTAAGTTTTTTTACCTTCAGTAAAATGTAACCACACAGTTTTGCTTGAATTGTATTTATTCATTCATTTATTTACGTACCTACGTATTTATTTACCAATTTCAGTACAATGTGTCAGTTATGCAGTGAAGTAGTTCCTTTGTTTCCTGGAAATGTATCGGTTTTGTCTGGTTTGCTATTTGTTCATCATAAGTTCACAGATTCAGGAGAAAGTAAGTGCTCTCTGTCGGTGGAGACAGTATGATTAAAAAGAGTAAGGGATATTTGTTTAGCTGGTGGAGGAAATTTCATTCATTCCAGCAATGCTTTTCCTGCTCTGAGAAATCCGTAAAGTGTCCAAAGAAGTAGGTATGTTAAGAGACATATACAACTGTGACTGTGCTGGAACAATAAACTAAAGTATGAAAACAGAAGAATAACATTCAACCACTTTGTGGTAAACAGAAATATTTACCAAACTGCTTTGACTGAATATAAATGTGAAACAGCTGAAAAATAGAAATGAATAGAACAGTACAGAACAGGATACAGGTTATTGTCATTACTAAACATAAATAATGTTGTGCAATGAGCAGGGACGGACCTGGCCTGATTTGCACCCTGGGCGAGACATGTCTCCCCCCACACACACACACACACATGGAACCATATCCTTCAAAGACAAATTACACGACAAACACCAATGTATACATCAATGGTTATTTTTAATTACAATTTAAAAAATACAAAGTAAAAATTGTGATAAAAATAAATAAATAAAATTGAGAAATGTGTTAATATAAATATTCTAAAATTGCACACAAATGTAAACGTAATAACATTGCAAATTGCACAAACCTTTTCAAAAAGCAAAACCAATGTTAATAACTATAATTAAGTAATAATAAAATGAGTGCAAATGACTTCGCTTTTCCTTTTGGCTTTTCCCTTAGGGTTCACCACAACAAACAAAAAACTAGCAGTAAAAGTAAAGGTGTACAGCAGCTGTAAAGATACCATCTAACACTGGACCTTTCTTGCCTTCTTTGATGCAAATTCCTCAATTACATCCCTGTAATAAATATGTCAGTAAATATATATGAAGGAATATGGAGATTTAAAAAAACTTATCACATTTAACAGCACACGTCCCATTTATTTATTTAGTTTTTAGTTAATCACTTTAGAAACTTTCTTAAACCATGGACTCACTGTCTTAATTCCTTAGCCTCTTTGTGGACTCACCAACTTACCAAAGATAGCACCAAACCCACATATGGGCCCGTTATGATCAATTTATTTGGGCTTATTAGCAATCCTGTGAAACACAGAAGTATGCCTACAGCCCACTAACCAGGAATGGAAAAATGCATAAAAGATGGGGAAAAATCCTTAAATGGTAATAGTGGTATTATTTATATTATTAATGTGGCACAGCTCCCCTGTGCCATTGCGCACACAATGGCACGCGTTCTAGCACGCGTTATGGAACGCACTGGCGCGCTTTCACGCGTTACAGGGCGCGTTACAGGGCGCGTGCCATTGCGCGTGCCAGAACGCGCCCTGTAACGCGTGAAAGCGCGCCAATGCGCGTGCTAGAACGCATTCTGTAACTTGTGATATAATAAACACAACGCGTGGCTATGTGAACACTTTGGCTTGCCATAGGGGCGCTGCCTGGGCCAAAGCAAGCAAGAAGAGAAAAAAAAAAAGACGGTCATATGCTGGCGCCCCATAGAGGATTGCGCCCTGGTCCGTCGCCCAGCCTGCCTATAGCTAAAACCGGGCAATGAGACTTTGTTTTTAGCTATGTAAAATGCCAAACATAAAAATACTTAAGCAAATTCAAAATACAAATCTAAATAGAAGGTAACTCAGGGTACTTAATGTACACTATGGATAGAAATAAATAATATACCTTTAAGTTCAATTATGTGTGTTAAAATTGAAAAGCTGTATTGAAAAAGTATCATTTAAGTCAAGGGATCAATATCAGGATAGATATTGAACATGTTTGCATGATACTTAGTCATAATGGTGGGGGAAAAAATACTGCTAAGTTTGCATGTATGTTTGGAGGTACTTCATTTGTACTGCAAATGACTGGCAGGTGTAGTTAACTAGACTGTGTAGCCATGTTAAAAAGTAGTTGCATCCTAAATTAAGACTGAATCTATCACATGGGAATAACTAGAAAAGCACTCGAGTCCAGCCCTCCGCCAAGGCAGCCCCGCCCCCATCACCACCAAAATCTAATAATTTCTTGAACTCCTCATTAAAACCATACCCTGAAAATGTAATCAAAATCCATCCATAAGTTGCCAAAGACAGACAAATAAACAAACAAACCAATGCCGGTGTTCTATCAAAATGAGCATCCCCGTTAGAATGAGCACCCGGATGCATCAAATGACAGATGTGTCTGTATCAAGTGAAGCTACCGTGTCATGGCCAGGTTTTTTGACCTGATCTTGTTTATTCCAGGTCAACTCTTTGAAATTCTGAGTTTGTTTTTGTTTACTTTATGTAGACTCCATGTAGTTCTGAAAACTGGGGTACATGTTTAAACTTTTTTTAATATATCAAAGCCGCAAAGATCACACAGACGCATGCGCGCACACACACACACACAATGTTTAAGTCCATTGAACTAACGTGAATAATAATACACAGGCACCTCATGTAGCTACATAACATTATATCATGTACAACTTACTTACGTAAAACTTACTAGCGTCAATATCTAACTTATTGTACGCATGTGATTACTTAGTGGTCAAAGGCACAATAAAATAAATATACTTTCAAAGTATTACTTTCGTCCAGTGTCCAAGCGAATTGCACATCTGGCCAGGGATGCCTAAAATGACAGGTTTTTTCTCTGTAAAACGCTTGGTGGTCATGTACATGCTCAGAAGCGCTTGGGAGCCCAATGTGACGGGATGCCCATTTTGACAGGACACTGGTAATTACATAACCTCCTTGGCGGAGGTAATTACAGACACAGGTTTAACTAAATAGCACTGTGAAGGCACCTGTGAATACACTGAATCTCTCAACCTCTGGATCAGTGGATGTACTCAGACAGAATACAGATGAAGACGTCTGTCCTCGAGTGGCAGTATTGTCATTCTCCATCTGTTTGACAGAACAGCAACCTTTGACCTGAAGCTACACTCGGGAAATGACAAATTTTCATCAGATACAAGTCCCCACCCCCTTTATTCTCCATTTACTTTTTTTAGGGACTTGAATACCCCACTCAGGTTCAATCAAACCAGCATGTCTCTCTTGACTCTACTTTTCAAGGCACTGTCGTCATACCAACATTTAACACCCTTATTTGTAATGATAACAGAGAAACAGGGAAGTAAACAAACCAATAGATCAAAAACAGAAGATTTTAAATTTGTCAGAACTCTTATTTGGTTTGGCTTCTATACATTTCCAACAAACAGAGACAACAATGCTAGAGCTTCTTTTGCATAATTTGTGATATATTGTTAATGTAATAAAGACAGAACATTGGGAAAAGGCATTCAATGAAAAATAATAAACTAAAATAATAAAAGCCAGGAAAATAGAAGCTTGTTTGTTATTAAAGTCAATGTTTGGGCCCTTTCTCTTCATCTTCCAAAATGTGTGTAATATTGTCAGTACTTGTCCTACCTCACTGTCAGTGAGAGTAGAAGGGGAAAAAAATCCTTTTGGATTTTCACAGTTCAGTAATCAATTGGTTGGCTCACCACTCAGGTCCCACTGGGATTTCTATGGATCATCGTATCTGGGGTCTGGAATTTATGGGATCTGGAATCTCTGGAGTTTCACATAAGCAGCAGAATGTCCTCTGTTGGAGGTTGACACATGGCTGGAATCTCTCTGCTCCGATGTCAATCAATTAAAACAAACAACACACAAAAGAAAAACCCTGACCTGTAGGCAGGTCAGATGAAATTCAACAAGTTATCCTCTAACCAATTAATTAATAACACCCACATGTATTAATTGAATCACTTTCAAAATAGTATAATTCCAAAGTACAGTTGTGAAACAATACCATATTCAATAGTGCTTCTTGCAACTTAACCTGACTGTTGCCATCTGGTATCATGATACCATCTGGGACCCTTCCACAACCAATATGTTTTCAAAGGAGGGGCTTTATCTAAAATCCTTGCATGTGATTAGATGAAGAATCTGTCCATCATTTTCACTGATGGGCCGCTTCAGCCACTCACGTTGAACTCAAGCCGTGACTCAGAGCGACAGCAGGAAGAAGAGCCATACTGTAAGCAGACCATCAAAACAAACACCATAGTATTCCTGCACATAAACACACCGCTGCGTTGTCTGTAAATGACCATTGTTGTATGTGCAGGGAAAATCTGATAAAAGTCAACATTAGCAACAGTCAGTGGATATTCCTTGAACGTCTGTATGGAAAACAGGTAGACCAGCAGCTTGCAACTTGGTCTTAACACGTCAGATATTCCAGAAAAATCCTCTGGCATATGTCTGAAATGCCACCAGAGCCCAGTGCCCAACAGACAATGGAGACATAAGCTGTGGCACAGACAGTCACAACACTGCCCGCTCATGGGAAGTCCCACCCGGCAACATTAATTGGCTCCTTCATTTTTCAGAAAGCCTGAACAACACAATACTCAGATGGTTGCGTGAGCCTCGTGTGTAGTTTTGTGAAACGCAGCCAGATTACATGAGTCAGGTTACTTTCAACTAGGGTTGGGTACCAAAAGTTGGTATATGTATGGAACCGGGGAAAACATTAACGGTAGTACAGTAACCAGACTGAAATATAATATGAATTTTGGTACCTTATTTTGGTATATTTGCAGCTGTTCTTTAATTAAGCCCTCTGTCCACTGTCAACAGCAGCGCAAGCCCATGGCAGTGCAGTACGACATGCCAAAGTGCTCACAAGGGCATGTAATTCTGTTTGTTATATCACGAGTTAAAGGACATGTTCTGGGACGCGTGGTATTGGACTAGGACTAGGTGTTATGATTAGATATGCATTGGGATAATAACACCTAGTCCTACATAATAGATATGGTAATGATGTCCTCTCTCTGACTTTCTTGGCAATTAATTTGTAGTACCGGTACTTTCAGCCAATCACTGACCAAAACAGAGTCCAGAATAGTGGAGCATGGATCTTCCCCTCTGCAAACAAAGTGCAGTAAAGTGTGCCATAGGCTTACATCTGTGTTCACTCCAGATGTTTAGTTTTTGCTAAATATTTTTGACTTTTCCTTAATCAACATATTTTATTTATTTGACTATTCTTACGTTTGTGTATTGTATTTAGTTTTTTATTCCTATTTTGTTGTGCTAATCTAACTGTAACAATGAGCTACATGTCCTGTATGAATTGTGATGTACAAGTAAAGTTAGTAAAGTTATTATGATTATTACTATTACTATTATTATTACTGCTCTTGAGGATTCATAAGCACTTTGCGATTCCATAGAATCATAAGTGCTTGAAACACAAATTAGGGCATTATTTTTGGTTCTCTTTGTTTGTTTAACACTCTAACAGCTAAACTATTGGTTAAATTCATACCAAACTATGATTATACATTGCCAGTGACCTGTAATAGGTGTGATTCCATGTTAGGAAGAGTATATATATATATAAATTGGAGTTGGAGTTGACCTTCCTTTAAATTTATTTTTAAGTGTCAAATACCTACTCTAAACTTTCTAGGATTGTTCTTGAGGGAAGTTGGAGTCATTTGGTACTAATTTTGGAGCTCACAATTGAATACAGCACAGTAAAAACAACGATGAGCAACGGGCCAAAATTTGTCCCAAAATTTCTAGGTGTTTTTTTTTTCTATGGGATCGGGTATTTCCCAGTTTGTGTCCCGGTTTGACCCTCGATTCTTGGTCAAAACAGAAATGCGAACCTGTCCCAAGGGATTCTGCCAAAAACCCATTCATGTCTATGGCATGGTTTTTGTGCTGTCCTGGCAACACGATTAAAAACAGGGGTATATTCTCATTGGCTTTTTGGTTCAGGTTGACATGAGAGATATGTGTATCAAATTTCGTGTGACTACCTCAAAAAAAAGTTTTCACTCCCATTCAAAAATTTTAGGAGTGTGTGTCACAGAGCCATTTTGCAATCTAACGATACGAGTCCCATATCATCGTGTTCAGATTATCATTCTGCACAAATGTTACATTGGGTCCAACTCAACCTGACACTGTATGTACGAGATAAGCACACTTTTATGTGTCTAAAAATGGCTGCTTAGTTGTGAGGACATCACAGCCACGCCCAAGTTTTAGCAAAACTTGGCATGATAACTTTTGATTCCACATGTGTGGAAGTGATTTCCACCAAGTTTGGTGTAAATCGGATGTACACATGTGGAGATCGTATTTTTGGAATGACGAGTGGTATTTTAGAGGTTCACATTTCCATTCAATATGGCCAACCTCCTGTTGGGTTTAGGGCAGGGCCATAATGTAACTTTTTACTTGTTCTACCATGGGCTATGGGTGTACCAAGTTTCATGTTTGTGCGGTGAAAAATTTTTTTTTGTCCTGTCCCATCCACGCAATGCATTTCCAGATTTTGAGAGGGCGCTTGGGTCTAAATATAAAATTGGCATTCCTAGGTCAGTCAGTGGAGGTGGTGGTAGTGAGTGTGTGTGTGTGTGTGTGTGTGTGTGTGTGTGTGGGTGGTGTTTTGGATCACATTTGCTCTGAATTGCATAAAGGTATGAGGCACCAATCTTACTCATCACAGCTGAAAAACCATAAAGAAAAATCCATCTTTCAGGGACAATCTGTCATGTTCCTATTTCATAGATCAAGGGGAGGCTTGAGTGGTTGAAAGCTCCTACAAGCAGCCATAGAGGAGCACGCGCGCACACACACACATACACACACACACACACACACACACACACACACACACACACACACACACACACACACACACAAGCAACATCCCACTACCCCGTGACGTCTAAGGTGGACTTTAAAAGCAGCCCAGCAGTCGACTAGAGCGCATCTTACCAAAGTGTGTTGACCAGGACATGACACACTCAGACTAAATAGACATTGAACAATGACTGAACAATGAACAATGACGGTGGCACTCAGATGGAGGTGTGCCAAAACAACCCGGTATACGTTCCTTTCAAAGTAAACACCAGGAATAAGAGGCGCGATGTTCTAAGGTAACAAGTGCTACAGGCGTTTTTCTCTTTTCTTTTTTTTTGTTTTTCTTTTCTTTTATAGTTTGTGTCCGCGCGCGCGTGTGTGTGTGTGTGTGTGTGTGCGCGCGCGCGCGCGTATGTGTGTGTGTTTCGGTACAAACCATTTTTTCCCCCACCGACCCAGCTCTCTCCAGATCAGCGGAGGAATGTGGGTTTTAAAGACAGCATCACGCGCACAGGACGCACGTCTCAAAGCAAAGACATCATGGATGAGGAGGGAAACGGCTCCTTTGTTTGTGTGACCGACAGAAACTACAACAATCTCCAATGAATGGACCTCAGGATGTTATCGGGTCAGGCTGCACTCAACTACAGCTTTAATTTAACTGAAGACCCGGAGCAGGTGGACTCACAGACCCTTTCCTCTACTGGCTTCATTGTGCTGTCCGTGTTCCTGGGCTTCATCATGACTTTTGGCTTCTTCAACAACTTCATTGTGCTCATTCTGTTTTGTAAATTCAAGAAGTTGCGAACACCGGTGAACATGTTGTTACTGAACATCAGTGTGAGTGACATGCTGGTGTGTTTGTTCGGCACCACTCTGAGTTTTGCCTCCAGTATTCGTGGACGGTGGCTGTTGGGACGCAGTGGCTGTAGCTGGTATGGCTTTATCAACTCCTGCTTTGGTAGGTTAAGCACATGTCCCTATTATATAAGAATAAATATTTTAAATTGCATATTTCAGGAACTATGTGCAGTTTCTTTAGTCTAGATCCTCTTAGGTTAGAAAAAAACCCCCCAAAACTACTTTTTTTCCACCTGGTTTTCCTTTAAACTGACGCAGAATTTTAATTCGACCTTAAAACGCGCATTAGTTTGACTGGGTATATACTGTAATGTATTTTTTGAGGCTTATATAATTATCACTGATGACCCTGGAGAGTGTGAAGAAAGGCTCACCAGCAACCTGCTCCAAGTGTCACTTCCAATTAGTTGCTCTATTTCCGAAGGATCTATATTTATGAAGATGACCAGTTGACAGTTATTTCCCAGAGGCACCCTGGCGTGATTTTCCTCACCTGTGCACGTTTAGTATTTTTGGTACTTGTATAGTAATTATAGTCATTTTATAACCTATAGACAGATGACCTGACTTCAATAAGGCATATAACCTCTGATTAAAGCACTGATTAGGAATATTTCAAACTACATTGGAATTAATATCTAAAACTCTACAGGTCACATTCCCTCGGTGGGAAACCTAGTTTTTGCACATGATGCCAGTGGGTCACCAAGGGCACACTTGGGTTTAAACTTTACTTTTAGTGCGATTGGTTGTGACAGCATCATTTAAAACATCTATTAATGTGAAATAGTATTCCTAATAGTATTCATCCGCTCACACCCTGGCCTGTACCCATGTGCGTCAGAGGGTTTGTCTGTGCCAATTCTTATATCTCTGTTATTCTTCAGATCATTTCAATAGTATTGCAGACACACTGGGCGGTGTTCCATTTTTCCATGGCACCTACATGTTAATAACAATATATCTGATCAGCACATGGTTAAGGGTCGTGTTAACACTTGGCTTATGCCTCATTTACATATAAATAAACAGTGCAGTCCTCACAAATAATACAAACAACAAAAGAAAATTATTATTTTTTTTTTTTTTTTTTTTTTTACATCCCTCTAATTTGGTCTGCTGCTAGAAACAAGTAGCTTCAAAAATACAAATAACCATGAACATTCACAACATTTTCTAGCCTATCAGGATCACCTCTCATACACAACACAATTTTAATGAAGCACACGTGTTACAAAGCCAAGAAACTGCTCAATTTTATTCACTGGCTTGTTTTTTTTAATCAGTTTTAACTAGAAAAGCACTCTGAGAGCGCAGACCTCCGCCAAGCCCCCCCTCCATCACCACCAAAATCTAATCATTTCTAGATCTCCCCATTACCAACCTACCCTGAACATTTCATCAAAATCCATCCATAAGCCCCCCCCCCCCAGGATTACCACCAAAATGTAAATCATTTGTTCCTTGTGACCACCTACCAAACTCTGACAAAAACATAACCTTCTTGGCAGAGGTAACTACATTTACTCTCATGATTGTGGTCATTCGCATACCAAACTGTCCTTTCTAATTATTATATAAAGTTCATGGGTTCATATCTAGCTGCTTTACATTGAAGAGGGCAGACTGCTCTGTTGAAATGAAAACAGTATGTGCCTCTGTTGAATTTTTAATTTTCTCTATAAATCCTCCTGCTGCTATTCTCGCCCTGTTATCTATCCAGTGAAAACATACTGTAGTCTTGCTTCTGCACATCAGTCCTGCAGAACAGTATGTAATATCGTGACTGAAAGGCTTTGAGAACATGGCAAGTATCAGAAAAGCTACTGTTTTATCCTATGTACAGCTGAGATAGCTTGCTGTGTGCTTTCAAAGCCAAAGCTTCTGGATTCTAAAGTTCAAAAACAATTTCAGATTTTGTGTTACGGATATGGTGGCCATTTTCTGTTTCTAGTGTACATTTTGTTCAATAAGAAGTTGCTGTCATGCACTTTTAAGTAGGTAACAGAAAATATCAGTTTTGATATTGGAACAATAAAGAGATGCCACTGAAATAAAATAAAAAAAAACTGTTTGTGCTGACATAGAATGAATTTCACTAAGGCTCAAAATAGCTAAGTGGCAGGACATTCATCATCTGAGGGTGTGTTCAACACTAGGTGATAGTGGCCAAGTCAAACTAATCAGTGTAAAAATGGGTTTGCGGATACACAATTTCTGAGTCTTTTGTCCCAGCTGTTCAAGGTAAACCATGATCCATGATAGGGGTAAAATTGGGAGTTGTGTGGATGACATTTCACTCTAATATTCAATTTAGTAAATTACATAGACAGCTGGGTATATAATTAAGCTGTATAACCAACATGTTTTATATAGTGATAAGTCAATTTATCTGATCAAATCGACCCATTTTCAACATTAAGACAAATTATAGCTCTAATGGTGCTGAGGATTGCTTTTTTTTTTTTTTTTACATTCAACAGGTATATGTACATTGAGTTTTGTGGATTTAAAGTATTACAGCAACACTATAATGTTGACAAGGCCATTTTGACAAAAAAAAAACACAATCAGAAATGCTTTTAGATGCTAAAAATATCCAGTATTTAAGTTTCAGAAAGGATAATTTTAAAATGTTATTATTGTCAGATTGCAGATTAGATTTTTTTTTAAAATTTGACCTGACAACATTGATAATTACTAGTATTAAATCTCAAATATCCAGAACTATTGCTTATTATAATATTATACTGAAAATAGACCTTTTTGTATGTTGACTACAGAGCCTCTGAATGTCTAAATGGGTCATATATGATGACAAGAAAAAGAAGAGAAACTGTACCTGGATTACTCAAATAAATTGAGAATTACTGGTTCAGATGTTATTAAACATTACACATGTGCTGATGCTTTAAGTCTTAGGTTAAAATAATTATAATGGGCTTTTTTATATTATTGATTTCCATTTTCTTGGCTTATCTTTACTCTGTTCTAACCCCCTCCCCCTGCAGTCTTTTACTGCCTAGACCCTATTTTCATTTTTCTACTTCTGTTTTTCCAGGTATTGTGTCATTAATCTCCCTGGTGATCCTTTCTTACGACCGCTACAGCACTCTGACTGTGTACAACAAGCGTGGGCCAAGCTATCGCAAGCCACTGCTGGCTGTTGGGGGATCTTGGCTCTACTCATTGTTTTGGACAGTGCCCCCCCTCCTGGGCTGGAGCAGTTATGATATAGAGGGAGCAGGAACAAGTTGCTCCGTGTCCTGGACCCTTAAGTCAGCACAGTCACACGCCTACATCATTTGCCTCTTTATTTTCTGTCTGGGTCTCCCTGTCCTGGTGATGATCTACTGTTACAGCAGACTGCTTCTTGCAGTTAAACAGGTACAGTCACAACAAAACATTTGTGGGATTTGTGTTCATGTTGTTTATTCTGTTGCATGTTAAAGGGAACATATTATGCAAAATGCACTTTTTAATGTTTTTACAACACAATTATGTGTCGTCTGTGTGTGAGGAGACAGTTAAATTATGAAAAAAAGACTATTCACTCTCCTTTTCCCCTGATCCATTTCACATGGGAGGGGGATGAATATGCTTAGTTTTGGATTTTCTATGCTTTGTACATCACAAGCATACATTCATTTGAATCCCCCACCCCATCCCACCCCAGCACCTCAGCTAACCCCACCCACTGGTCACAGTGACCTCTGCTTGGACTCACAGATCCACCATTATTCTCTATCAGTAGTAGTGTGTGTCCAGTGTATGTTAGTATGAGCCTTGGTTGCTGTGTGTCTGGGTTCGCGGTTGATCAGACAAGTTGGTCTGTGGGTTGCACCGCGACCGTGGTGTCGTGGTTCATCTGGCCGGCCCTGGGTCCAGACGAACCAGACCTGAACACATGTCATGACCTGTTAACAGACCAGGACCTGAAGGCACCAGGGCTGTAAAAGTCAGCATTCCATCCACTTTGATTCTCTCCTGATTTTATTTCATTGGTGTCTTTGTATTATTTTTTTTGCTTCAACTTTCTCAGGTTCCATTTCTTTCTCCTCTTCCATCTATCTGCTGCTCTATTGGTGATAGATGGCATTAATGGAAGAAGAGAGGGGCGGAGTCAGCTGTGGCTCATTTGCATTAAACCATAAGGCTTTAAAACCAAACGTTTTCAAAAGGGCTGTTTCTCCAGGATGAAGAGGCTGCTGTATCTCTTCATCATTGTGGTATTTTGACCAAAGCATTTCACAGACAGGTCACTGAGACACCAGGGAAGTGGAAAATGGACATAATATATCCCCTTAAAACGGAAGCTCCACTTAAGACTGTTATGAAAATGTCAAAGGAAGCAGCTTGATACTTTAACCCATTGATGCATAAATTATGACAACCTTAGACAAGATTTTTTCCCCAATTATTTTTATTCCTCTATAGGCATGAAAAAAGCAATGTGATTCAAATCTTTTTTTAATGAACCTATTTTTTTTTTTTTTTTTTTATGGAGTTACAAAATGTCCACTCAGTTGAACAACATATGTTTAAGCTTTGAGGCAAAGAACCATGAATTTAAAATACAATATCAGAACACTATGAAATAAATCATTTTTAATGCAGTTTTTGTTTAAGAAGACTGTTAATTACAATCTAATAGCGACAAGCAATTGATTTACATCTACAAACATGTTAGTGCAGATCAAGTATTAAGAACAACCAAGTTACAGTAATGATATGAACTGACTGATATGGAACTAAAACAACAAAAACCATGAATATACAAGAGAACAACTGTAGAAGAACTGTCCTATGGAGTGACCAGTATGCATCAAAGGGTTAAAATAAACTATACTGTTTTAAAGCAGATCACATTTTAACAGCAAAAAGGGTAGAGACATACATTTATTTTCTTTGATAAAATGCTGCTATGATTCAAATGTAGTATTTTGTGATTTAATGCTTCTTTTCCTAAAGACGTAATCATACATGTAGCATTAAGAGGACACTTAATGGACACAGACCTCCAATAAAATCAACAGTTCATTTTCATTCTCATTCAACAACTTCAAAACATGAATTAGTCAAAATGTATGACAAATCTTCCCCTTCTGTGTGTCACTGATTGGTGACTGTTAGCATTGTAATATAGCTTTTCCATTATCATTGTGATATTGACATAATGAGCAATAAATCCAAAAGGACTCCTGATAATATACATAGATAAGAACACTAAAAAATAAGAAAACTAAACATGTGGTCAGGTATATTTAGTGTAAATCACATTGAAAGATGATGTTGCTTGGATTTTCCTCATGTGTAGGGAATAGAGTAAAAGAAAAACATCTTCTTAGGTCTCTAATGTCAGAAAACCCTTCGTGTAATGTTACAAAAATGACATAATGGTTTCCTAACAACCAGTGTAGCAGCAGTCATGTAATTCTGATAACACACAGACAAACAGATGATCCATAGCAGAGGGAATCAGCAACCAAATCTACATATTATTCCAAGCAGTTTGGACAGACAGTGAGATTCAATGGTCCACATAAACAGGATTATTTACAAATACTTCTAAAGCTGGACAGACTGGATCCATTTATTCAGTTTAAGGCTGGGAACAATGCAGCTGTACATGTTTTCTTTGACTGTATGTGGTATAATGGGTCATGGGAATGCTCCATCTGCAGAGAACAAACCATAATAAACACAATCAGCTCAGGCTGACAGTTTATGTGATTACATCTGTGACCACATGTCAGACCTTTACAAAAGTTGTTCAAGTCTGGGTGGGCTCTGCTGTCTATCATGTTAACTTGGCCCCTTCAAAAGATAACAGATTGTTTATAGTTTGTGTTAAAGCCCCTGGAAAACTACAGTAAATACACACTTGTTAACTCATACACAGAATAATGGATTACAAAAAGTGTTAGAATTTGTTTTTTTTTTACTTTTTGATACACAATGGGAAAAAAATCAAAGACTCACCAAGTGTATTTTTCCTCATTTGTAGTAAAAATATCTCATCAAAGTCAAAATAAGAAATAATCACCTAAAGAGGAACTGAGATATAACAAACTTATATTTAGACAATAGATCTTGAAATTACTCATTTTAAGAAAATTTACTGAGACCATTTTTATTTGTTCCATTGGCAGGTTAAATGTATTTATTTTTGCTTGAATTCTGAAAAAAATAATAATCTTGAATTAAGAATAGAATAGAATAGAATAGTACAGAGCCCCCCCTTAGGTAGCGAGCCCCTTAGGGGACATTGGGAGTGGGGAAAAAAATGGGACAAATATTGCGAGATCTCTCAGAAGTATTGCGAGATCTCGCAATACTTGACCCCAATTTTTTTTTCACTCCAAATGTACCCTAAGGGGCTCGGCAGTACTAGCCACCAGAGGAGCATGTTTTTTTTAAAATTTTGTTTAAAATTGTATTATATATATATATATATATATATATATATATATATATATATATATATAAATTTTTTTTACAGTTGTGGAGATGTCAGTGCATCCATCTACATATGATTTTTATAGTTTATATACATATATGTATTTATTTTTTTTTCTTTACAGTTTTTACATGCTTTCAGGTGTAATTAACCCAGCTCCACTAACACAGGGTGTTATGACTCGGAGGTTGCAACATATTTTAGAGAGCACAGGAGGCAAAAGGGTTCTAAGTCGATAGTTTCTGTCACTATAATAAACATTCTTAACTTCATAGCAGTACACAACCCATGAGGTCACAAAAAGTTATAAGGAAAGACCTTTTCTGAAACATTTTCTACTGCAGTGATTTATATTATTTATCCCTGAGGGTAGGTTAGCAGGGGGGCAGGGGATTATTGCAGTATTATGTCTCTATAGATCAGCTTCTGCAACAAAGCTTTAGAAACACTTTTTTGGGGCTTTAGTGCAGAGGGACCCCTCTTATCCACTCAGGCCTTCACATGGTGACCTGATCCCCTCAAATATTTGGGGAATATATCTTTCCCACAGAGTTTGAGGTTTTTTTGAGGTTCTACATATCTTTACCCTTAGTAGTTCTACATGTCGGTAAGCAGCTTGCAGAAAGCGCCATTTAATAATATGTGCCTTACATTATCTAAATCACTTTCACTTCAGTATTAGTACCTTTAGGATAATGGTCTTTAAAGCCTTGTATTAAATGACATGAAATGACATGAGATGAATTGTTTTAATCCTCAGAAGGATTTCACTTGACCTGAGAGTCATAATTAAATTAAGTAACTTACAAAAGTAGTTCGTTTTCCAGCCTAAATATTTATTATTTGGAAAGAGTGAACTCTGAAGAGATTTTATTAAATTATACATGATCGTACTGTTTCTTGCTGAGTAATAAGCACTTATTTATGAATAAATATTAATAAATAATAATAAACAAAATAAAGCATGTTGTTTTGTGATGTAAAACCTATGTTAATCATAATGAAGCTTGATCATAAAATTATGGTAAATTGTACAAAGTTAGAAAGTACACTTATGGAGTATTATAGCAGTGTATGTGTGTGTGTGTTTTTGTTTTAATATACTTCTGATCAGTGTTGTACTCACCTCTATATTTAGCTACAGTTTTGTATGCTAGGTTAGGTCTAATATCTTAACATGATTATGCAGTTCGACTGTGAGCAACTGGAAAAAATAGTTATTTATTAAATGCACAATAAAAGCTAACACGAAGACATGTTTACAGCGTAAGGAAGATACTGAAATTATTATTTGTGTAACAAAACAGTGGTGCAACCAAAACAGCATGTACAATTCTCATCCATCCATCCATCCATCCATCCATCCATCCATCCATCCATCCATCCATCCATCCATCCATCCATCCATCCATCCATCCATCCATCCATCCATCCATCCATCCATCCATCACTGTGTGGCCTTTAAACTGGGGTTGAATTATTGGTCTTATTCAAGTCTATCATCTTTTGCTCTGTATTGTCTCTCTGTCTGATAGAAAAGAAAAAAATTGCACATTAATTAATTTATTTGTAGTTCAACAGAGCAATAGACTGCCGGTCTGTGTTTGTTAAGGGTGGAAGTACAGTTTCAGAGTTACTGTTATGCAAAGAAAAAGGAAGATGTCAACTCACTGGTATAGGAAATAATAAGCCAAAGGAAAAAGTATTTTTGCAAGTCTGCAAAGTGAGTCAATAAAAGATTTAGTTTCAAATGACCGTGTGTTGATTTTTTTTGTTTATTTCTAATTCAATTCAATTCAATTCCATTCCATTATATTATATTTTATTTGCACAGTCCTATATCACAACAAGGTTATCTCTCAGGGCTTTACAGAGTTAACAGGGTCAGTTTGTCAATCAATAGTTTGTGATTTTTCTTCCCAGGTTGGTAAAATCCGAAAAACTGCCGCCCGGAGGAGAGAGTATCACATACTGTTCATGGTTCTGACCACAGCTGCCTGCTACCTGCTGTGCTGGATGCCATATGGCATCGTCGCCATGATGGCAACATTCGGCCCACCCAACATCATCAGTCCAGTTGCAAGTGTGGTGCCTTCCCTCCTCGCTAAAAGCAGCACCGTTATCAACCCTCTTATCTATATACTCATGAACAAACAGGTGAGTCAGCAGCATGCATGTCAGTTTTTGTGCTGAATATGTCACTAATAAAAGTCAAGGCCAATATGACATTACAACATCTTTATTTACACAGTAAAAAAGACAAATAACAGTTTAAATCATACAAATGGTCTATTTAAATATCAGTTCAAGTGTAATATAAGAAGAAATTCACTGACAAATCAAAGTTAAGGAAAAAAAACCACCCTCAGGCAAATGGGAGTGAAACATTCACTCTTATGTTTAGTGATGGATGCTTATTTCCTCTTTTTGAGAGTGCTGCCATAAAAACCAGGAGGGAAATGTAGAAAAATAACCTAAATGTTTGTCAGTCCCTTAGAGGCAGTGAATTGCAGCAATTCCCACATCACAGAATAAAAATAAGATACGAATAAGAAAAGGCTAAAGGGGTTAGAACCCAGTGAAGTATTGTTAGTCCTTTTTCAGTCGTTTCAGGAAAATGTCTTTTTCTAGTGACAACAAAATTACCTTTGTAATGACAATGAAAGTTCAGTCAAATTCCATCTCAAGCATCCCAGAGAGAGGCAGTAGCACCTAATAAATCCTGCTATTATGAAATCTCATCTATCCTCTAATCCACCCAAATTAGGCATAATTAAAAAGTGGAATTTGGCACAATATTAAGATGCAAAGATGAAATTGCCAAAGAGCATTGCACTGTATGAGTGCTCCCAGGGAACTACTATTAAGCTGCACCGCAGCTGGGCTTGGTTTTCCCTGTCCAGAAGCATGCATTAAAATCTGCAAGAAAAAAAACACATAAGAAAAAAAGTCTTGTTGCACAATCTCCTCTCACAACATTAATGACAATGGTGTCTACTTGCAGCACAGTACAGCACAGACAGTTTAAGACTCTTAGCCCTGATCCAGATTTGCATGCTCTGTGCACTGGAAGGTCAAAGTAATTAGAAATACACATGTACAATGTACAATATTTAAGGTTTTGCACCTTCAGTGTGTTACAATCACAAGCAATAAAACAATTTAATCTCTACAGAGAACATAAAACAGCAGTGTTGAAAACCTGCATGGCTAAAAATGAATGCTGAATCTCATTCAGCTTCAAAATTGTTGTGTTGAGTTTAATTTTTTACATTTCTGGTACATATTTGACTTTCTTATAATAATCTATTAAGGTGTCAAACAATCCACATGAAATAGGGCTGGGCATCACAGCTCACTAGTGTTTATTATTCTGAACAAAATGTGCCTAATATTTAAAAAAAAACAAAAAAAAAAAACCCACAGTTAAACAGCTGGAAAGTATGCACAATGCAAGAGACTGTGTTAATTATGAGAAATGGTTTGATATTATTTGTACATAACCTGCTATATTGTGATAATCTCTGGATCATAACAATATTGCAAATCAGTGAGAAATAATTTTAAAGTTAACACCAGATTTACAACATTTGCATCAGTGGGATGAAGTAACAGGATTACTTATTAGTTAAATTTCCTGACTTAATCAACAAAAATCATTTCCATTCAGCCTGTTTACAGTAAGTAGCGAGTACAAAGTTCATTTAGGTGAAATAAATGCCTCACTATGTTGTAGTACCGTGTTGGTCCTGTCAAATCCTGAATAATACTCAACCCTATTCAAGAACAAACAATGCTCAGTCCCACAGACATCTAGGTTTACTACGACCACTAAATACTAAAGAGCCACTGCCCTCAACATACATCAGATTATTCTAAATATCATTTCAGTGACAGGATTTGTAGACTTTATTTAATCACAACCAACATTTTGTTTTTATTAAAAATCAGGTATGTTACAGGCATGTTCCTTACATTGTCTGCAGCAAATAAAAAAACCCCATCACAAGCAACCACTCTTCCTCATACTGAACAAATACCTGTGGATCTTACTGCAGATGTGGCACGGCACTGATTGTAAACATAAAAATCCTCCAAGACAGAGAAAGGAAATCTCATGATTTCATTGGTTTAAAATGTACTTTTCTGTCTCCACACTGAGCTGCGAATAGTACAGACCAATATTGCAGGGTTCAAGAGATGTAAGCCATTTATACCTGTAGGAAATGAGCTTCATGTACTTATATGACAAAGGAATGGACCTGCAGTGAGCTGTACTGTATAAATGCTGCAGACATACCTCAGTGGTGAGTTTGGCCAAACTTACATTCATTTAAGAGTGAACTGACCATCATGAACTGGCTGATGATTACTGAGGCAGTGCTGAGAATCCTCTGACTGAGATCACTCCAGTAATTGTACCACATGCGTCTCATAGAAATTAATCTCCATGGTACTGCAGTCCTGCCACAGTACATACTGTGAAAATATGAACAATCACAAGGCAACCCAAAGAAGGTGTTCAGTAACCTACTAGGCACAGGATTAGGGCTGGTCTGGGCACCTGTGTGTTCTGAATATCAATTTTGGCCCCTTTTATTAAATTTAAGAATGCCCTAAGTTTATATAAAAAAAAAAAAAATCATTAGGATGAAACCCAAAAGACAACCGGTGCCTTCCTGTGAGTTTGTAACTGAATGAGAAATCACCCAAAAAGTTTGAACTATAGTGAAAACTTAGAGTTTGTGATTTGACACGCTGGCATGCACAGGGAGGAGCAATTAAACATTAAGGTTAACAACATCAGTAGTGTGAAATGAACCTCTCATGACAACACTAAATACCAGTTCTGATTTCACAAGAAGATGTCAGAGGAATGTCAAGCAACATCACCTGCTGCAGAGAAATGACTTGTACAGTAAGGTATATCACAGCAGTTAAGACCATTAATGTTCCTCTATGGACACAACAATATCATCTTTTGCATTGTGTTCTTCTGTGTGTTGCTGCTGTTTGCAAGTAAAGGAGTGTGTGTGTGTGTGTGTGTGTGTGTGTGTGTGTGTGCATTTCCTTGAATGTATGTGCATGTTATATTTATGACATTCAGCACAGATGACTTCCTTGTCAGTAGAAAAAAGATTACATATATCCACTGTTATAAACGGTGGTATTTCTTTAAATGGACAACCTCCCAAATAATTAAAAACAGGCATTAATTTACACCCGATTATTGAAATTTTACTTGTCTATCTAAAAACACCAATCCATTGCTACCCTAGTCAGCTCCACCGCTAACGTGGCTCAGCTAAAGCAGAGAAAATTGTCTTTTCAGTCCTGTCTTTGAGACTCCTCCATTAGTCTCTGGTGTGGTAAACAGCTTAATGAAGATAAGGTATCTCAGAAGCCTTAATGTGGATCCCTCCCTGACAGGCTATGGCTTATGTTCTTCATAGGTCTAATTTCAAACTTACAAGCTCCAAGCTTCGTGTTTCGAGTAGCTTTATTGCACCTCGCCCTTGACCAGCCAGTAAAGGCCATTGTGTATGTGTGTGTGAACGTCTGGGCTCAGAGGATCAGCTTTCATATTTTACATGTCACAGTTGATGGTGCTCAAGCCTGGAAGAGTGACCCGCCCCTTCCTCCTCAGGTCACTCTCAGGACCTATGTTGATCCGCTGGATCAGACTCTTCTCATAAAGGAGGGGATGGTAGGCACCCAGTGTACAGGCAGCATCATAATAACGCTCATGGTAGTGGCACAGGTCTGTCTGCCTCATAGAGGGAATGTACTCATACACATGGACCTGTTCACACAGAGCCATCATCAGGAGGATACCTGCAAGGAGAGCAAAGAGAGTATCACATAAGACACAAGTGGCAAACATTCAGCTCGTGGGCCAATCCTAGTCCACAGAAGAGTCCAATTCAGCCTATGGGGATGAATTTATGAAATGTAAATATTTAATGTATGATTTTTTTTTTTTTTTTAATTTTTAAGTAATAAATATGCATATAACAACATGTACACACATATACACAGACAAAAATGCAGCAGGGCAGCTGTAGTTCACTTGGTAGAGTGGGTCGCCCAATGTCTGAGAGGTTGGTGGTTCGCATCCTGGCTCTGGCTGTCCAGATGTTGAAGTGTTCTTGGGCAAGACACTGAACCCTGACTTAGGCCCCCAGTAGGACTGACAGAACATTAGAAACCTACTGGTGTGTGAATGTGTGTGAGTGAATGGGTGAATGTGAAGCTAATGTAAAGAGCTTTGAGCACCATGAAGGTGGAAAAGAATTATACAAGTGCAGACCGTTTACCATACCTAAATCAGTGGAAAATAAAATAGAAAAAACACTTGCATTTTTTTTATACCTCTTTTATAGCTTTGTTATAAATTTCATTACAGACTGGATATTTTAAATAAATACATAGCAATACAGAATAATAATGAAGAATTAAAGCCCAATTTGATCTAAAGTGCGTTGCACCAATAAAATACTAAAATTACATTCTGTTTTCATTTCTAAACTATCCTTTCACCAAACAATGAATAACCTGAACAAATATGAACAACCTGGAATGTGTCAAGAGAAATAATTAGTATTGTAACACTGGTCTGTGTCTTTGTAGATCCACTGTTATCTGTGATTTGTAATGGACGTGTAAATAATAAACTGAGGCAGAATGTAGTTACCATTACATCTATTTTTCTTAATACATTTCAGGTTGCATATTCAGATGTAAACATTTTCATAGAGTAATTATTATTTTTTTACTCTAACACACAGAGAAACGTGTGGAATTCACATTATTTATAGGTTATTATCCCACACCTGAAGGGGAGAGGGGTATTGTTTGTCTGTCAGCACTTTTACGCAAAAACTAATGGGCCAATTTTCATGAAATTTTCAGGAAACATGCAAGGTGGTCCAGAATAGATCCCATTAACTTTTGGTAAATGTAGGTCAAAGGTCACAGTCACCAATGATGTGTTTTTCAGGTGAAATCAGGTGAAATGTGTGCGAGGGGAGTGGGTTTTGTTGTGCCGGTACCAATTGTTATATTATTACTTCACTGGTCCCTCCTCTCACAGATCATATGAGGAGGACGTGGGTCCTGAACTAAAATGAGTTTGACACTCATGGTCTAAGTAAGAGGAGGCAGAAGAATGCACATTTTTTGCTTCAAGTGGGAATATAGATACTTGTGTAAATGGACTGCACTTATATTGTGCTTTTCCACCTTCATGGTGCTCAAAGCTCTTTACATTATTAGCTTCATATTCACCCACACACACGCGTACAGCAGTAGGGGTAGCTGCTGTCATGCAAGATGCTGCCTGACTTACTGGGAGCAATTCAAGGTTCTGTGTCTTGCTCAAGGGCACTTCAACATATGAACAGCCAGAGACGGGATGCAACCCGTCGACCTTTCAGTCGACAGACGACAAACTGAGCCACAAGTGCGTAAAGCACAGGTGTCATACTCCGGTCGTCGAGGGTCGGTATCCGTCGCTAAAATTAAAACTAACAATTACACTAACAACATAATTTGTGATATGAAGAAAGTAAGACATAAATGGAGCGAAAATAAAGAAAAAATATTAATTAAACAAGTAAATGTAGAAAACCCCCCAAAATGAAACAACAAAAACTAATATATATATATATATATATATATATATATATATATATATATATATATATATATATATATATATATATATATATATATATATATGTATGTATATATATATATATATGTATGTATATATATATATATATATATATATATATATATATATATATATATATATATATATATAAATATATATGTATGTATATAGATATATATATATATATATATATATATATATATATATATATATATATATATATATATATATATATATATATATAAATATATAAATAACATGGATAAAAAAGATAACTAGTATTTAAATTTACTTCAGGTAGTTTTAATTTTGCCTTTTTTTAAATTACTTGCCTTTTGACTCCTGTTCCATGAACAAAAACACAGTAACAAAAAAATAATATATATATATATATATATATATATATATATATATATATATATATATATGTATAAATAAAAACAGTTAAGTTTCTCTGAATATTTAAAATTAACCATTCATTCACGTCAGCACTGATGACACTTAAGAGTTAATATTCAGATCCTCATCCTCTCTGCAGAAGCCTGATAATGATGTAATGGCTTCCAGGTGTGATGGAAGAGGATAATATCTAAAACATGCAGGACCAGAGCTTCACACCCCTGGCATAAAGGGTAAAAAAAAAAAAAAAAGGAGTGGAAATAAAAAACATTTCTACATCTATACTATATATTTCCTGGCAACGATAATGATTATTCCATCATGCATGTCAGTATGACAATACCTTGGATAGATAATGCATTTTTCCATATTCAGGCTTTCCTTTTATGTCTGTTTTGTTTTGTTACACCTTTTACATGGCTCCGGCTATCATACATGATATTCACTACTACTGATGTTCTACATTATTGTCACATCCATGTAAACTGAAATTATTTGGGAGATATACTATATAAAATTAAAAGGATTATCCACCATTAATCTGAAAGAACTCAAGTAAGGAGCTGGTGAAAAACACAGAGGTAGTGAATTAAATTAAAACTTCATCAGAGAAATTAATGCTCACATATAAACTTACTGTAAAACCTTTTTTTAAAATTATTATTTGTATGCCGTTACTTCTCCTGCATATTATGGTGAACTGTATTGTCAAACTCACAGACTCACAGACAGTGAAAATCCTGAAATATATGAAGATACCTCCAAAATATATACAAATAATTAATAAATCATAATCCACAAAAATGCATAAATGAAGAAATAATACTACATTGATCGAAATGGATATTATTATTTTTTTTTGAATAAAACTGTTTAGAAGTAGAAGTGGATGTCTTATATATGTAGATCCATAGTGAAAATGAATAAATAAAATAACAAAAAAAATAACAAAATAGCAATTCAACCCAATTATTACGTACAGTAATCATAGTGATGTGTGAGTATGATGCATGCAATCAGGGACCTCATTATTGTTGTCTTGCAAAGTTTATTTAAGTGTATTAATTACATCTATTGTCCAAACATACTGTAAGCTCTTGATCCTTTATTTTACCGTGCAATGGCAACAAGGGAAGTGTGATCATGTCCTTTTGCAACAGTCCTCATCTCACAGTTACATGTTTACATTCATTTATTATTGTGCAAATGTCATTTTTAGCATAAATAAAAAGTTATTTTGTACTGAAAGAGCCGTTTGCACAGTAACCGACCTTCTGTGTGGAAAAAAAAGAAGTACATCAATAATTCATGAACATGGCTGAGTAACTGTGTCTCAGCAGGCTCTGTCTGCTATCAGTCAGACAATGCAATGTCTTTTTAATACAAAGCATGATGGACTCCCTCAAGCAGTTTGCTTCCTCTTGTTCTTCAGTCCACCTTTGCTTTGTTCAAAGCTGTATATTGTACAGCTCCTTTCAAGTGGTTGGTGTTTTTTTTCACCAATGTTTTCCTTCTTTATTGCCCACAGCACAGTGGTCATAATAACCTAACACAATCCATTTCCTTCCTACAGTATGTGAAAAAAAAAAAAAAAAAAAAGAATATATATATATATATATATATATATATATATATATATATATATATATATATATACACACACACACACACATATATATGTATGACCCCCCCCCTCCCCTTTGAATGAAGAGAGGTCCGCCGAGGAGGTTATGTTTTTCCCTAGAGTTTGTTTGTCTGTCTGTTAGTTAGAAAGATAACTCAAAAAGTTATGGATGGATCTTGATGACATTTACAGGGTAGGTTGGTAACGGGGAGATCTGTAAATGATTCGATTTTTTTGGTGATCTGGAAAGATATCCTGGATTCTGGATCACTTTGAAATTTTACATTGCGGTAAATGGAGAATACATTTCAAAGTGATCCAGAATCCAGGATCTCTTCCGGATCACCACCAAAATTAAATAATATGTTCCTTGTGACACTCCCAACACATCCTGAAAATGTCATTAAATCTATCCATATGTTTTTGAGTTATCTTGACCCCCCATCCCGGATCACCACCAAAATCTAATCATTTCCAGATCTCCCCATTATCAACCTACATCAACATCCATCCATAACCTTTTGAGTTACCTTGCTAACAGACAGACAGACAAACTCCGGCAGAAACATAACCTCCTTGACCACCCAAGACTGTGTTTGAGAGGTTGGCGGTTCGCGTCCCAACTCTGGCTGTCCACATGTCGAAGTGTCCTTGGGCAAGACACTGAACCCTGACTTAGGTCCCCAGTAGGACTGACCTTAGACCTTAGAAACCTACTGGTGTATGAGTGTGTGTGTGTGAATGGGTGAATGTGAAGCTAATGTAAAGCGCTTTGAGCACCATGAAGGTGGAAAAGTGCAGTCCATTTACCATTTACCATTACTTTATGTCTATACAAAGTTGTCAACAAGCAGCCAAGTCAATGTTGGGAAGACTTACTTCCACTTGTACTTGATGATCATAAAGGCAAAGAAGGAAATTGTTGTAATCATGACTCATTCCTTTATAATATTCAGGAAAAAAAGGACATGCACTTCTACCGTAGAGAGCATCTCCAACTAATGTGTTAAATGACCTCAGAGTATACATTTGCCAGTAGCATCATCACCAGGCCAGTAAGTACCCACTTTCACTTCTCAAGTGGCACTACCTGTTGGCTGGCAGGACATGAAAGTGCACTAAGGCATGACTTCTGCCTAATCTAATGCTGCAAAGACATGTAACCACTACTCTCTGTGAGAGTGTGAAACCTGGGTCAATCAACCTCTGAAAAGTCAAGGAAGTTGTAGAGTTCAATAAGAGTAGATTTTATTTATAGAGTGCTTTTTGAGGATCTCAAGGATAGTTTACAGACGTGATATAAACACCAACATGACAACATAGAATACACATGACCAGTCACAGATCAGAAGTGTGTTTTAATGGGTGAGATGATGTGGACAGATCTATACCAAAGAGACCGACATTTGAGAAAACAGAGAAAGAGGAAATCTAGAAATTGCAATCCTTTTTTCTACACATGAGTCTACGTCTATCCACTACATGGCTGTAAATCCTGATGTGCAGTATTTTTCTGTTAGATGTGATGTTTCTTTCGATTTTCCTTTCAGTTCTACAGATGTTTCCTGGTCCTGTTTCATTGTAATCACTGGTCAGCGGAAAATGGCAACACCTCCATGCCCTCAAAGACCACAGTCATCCAGCTTAACCGCAGAGTCTGCAGCAATACAGTGGCTTGCACTGCCCAGACCTCCAATGCCACGATGATCCAGGTCCCCAGCACCCCAGCCTCCAAATGCACCAACCCCCCAGAGGCCACCACCTGAGCCCCAGGGCTCTGCATAGTGGTCAGAACACACGTTCTCAGCCCAACAAGTGTATCAATGAACCTTTTGTGAGAACATGTTTTTGTATTGTGTTCTTTTTATGTGTGTATTTTGTTTGAGTTTCGACATCTCTTTTATGATAAGCACACCACAAAAATGGTCTGTTTTATGTGCAATGTGGCCAAAGCCAAAAGCCAATGGATGCTCAAACATTCTACTGATATGTGATTTGTAAAATGTCTATGTCATTTTCTGCAATTACTGTTTCCAATCTCATTTCCTCAAAGTATTACTCTCATTCTCACATAGGATAATATTGACCTGCTCCAAAGTGGTAGGAGGTAGGGTATGTCCCACCTGGAGTTAATTACATCCCATGTCAAAGCATTCCAGATGTTGGACATAATCCAAAAATATGGAGGATCACAGACCTAAGCTCCAGTTTGTTTTCTCAGTGAAGAGGCACTTTGATTGCCAACACTACAGTAACTGTGTGACACTGTTAAAACACATTGTCCTTGTGGGGAAATTAGTCCTGGAATCCATTCAGCTACAGTTTAGACACAAACACAAACCATGGAAGAGGTCAAACCAAGGATGAGTTCATTAAACATTGCAATTTATTTTTCCCTTGTGGACTTGAACACTGTGCACCACTGTCACTGACATCATGTTGTGAGGTGGGGGTCGTTCAATCTGTTCCCACTGTACAAGTAGAATCTCCTGTTTCAAAGGGTATCCAATGCATTTTACCTACTTGGATGTTGGAAACATCCCACCTCCCAGCACTTTGGAAGAGGCCATAAGCATGGACGTTTCACAACAACATGTGCCTCCATGTCAGTATGAAAGGTGTTAGAATGGCTGAGGTAGTTCTAACAGAATATTCTGTTTGTGTGGAGGCCAACAGCCAAATGTTATGCTATGAACTGTGCTATGAAGTCATAATGAACTAGAACAGTGGTTCACCATCCTGGTCCTCGAGTGCCCCTGTCCTGCATGTTTCAGATGTTTCCTTCTTCCAACACCTGATGGTCCTTATCAGACTTCTGCAGAGATTGATGATAGGCTGATCATTTGAGTCGTGTATGTTGGGATACATCTAAAACATGCAGGATAGGGGTACTGGAGGACCAGGATTGGGAACCACTGAACTACAATATTGAGTAAGAATAAGTTCATCAGAACTGAGGGTCTAATACATCTCTAAATCAAAGTACACAAAAGTCGTGGCTAATAATTTTGGTTCATGTCAGGTGTGGAACCATTATTTTACTGGATGTTCGATATGTTCTTTCAATAATTATTTATTGACCAAATATGCAACTAGAAAAACACTCAGAGAGCGCACTTTCACTTCTGCTCCAACCAAACAAATGAAACACAAGACTGAATTTCAGCCAAATCCATCCATAACTCTGGTGAAAATATAACCCATTCTTCAGTGAAGTAAATATGAAGTGGTTTACACATTTTCTAAAACATGGAAGCTTGTGTTTTCAGTGGTATATTTTCTGTAGTTTGCTGCATAGTAGCTTAAATTTAATATATTTAATGCTTATAACCACAAACAACACAAATGAAAACATCATATTTTGACTGAAGTATTTCAATCATCTGATTAATATTCAAAGGTATTTCCCAGACATGGAATTCCTTATAGAAAACCAGATGTTTGTATTTTTATCCATTTTACAAAACAAATCAATTTGTCTCTGTGCTGCTGTAAAATGTGTGGCTTGTCAAATGTGAGCTTTAGTGTTTAAGTGGATTGATATGTACATCACTTATCTTTGCTGTTGGCATCCTTGCCTCTGGTTAAACCAGCCTCCTTGCTGCTCTTTTGCAGGTGCCAAATCTTGTAAAAAAAAAATACTTGTACCTCTTCCAAAGTTTAACTTTTGACCTGTATATACTTCCAACTTTTTCATTTTAGTCTGCATGCAGGCTTGATTTGAATTATATTTGTGTGTTGGTGTTAATACCTCTTTTTTGCAGATTGTTGCTTTGTGTCTCTTGCATGTTTTTTGTACATTCATTGTTCATGAGTATATTTACATGCACGCTAGTTCCCACTTTTATTCCGATATGACAATGTTGCAGTAAGCATCCTCTATTTGGATACTGTGAATTACGCTGTTTTAGAAACTGGCTTTTGTCTAGTCAAGATGTTGGATACACACATGTCATTTTGGCTCTAAGAGATGTCTCTTGACATCTGGAAAATTGTCTCTCATTTATGTCTTTACCACAGCTTGTGAAACACTGCCACCGTTCATTAAAAAAACCTTTCTGGTGGAGATGCATAAATATTCGGAAACAGAAAAAGACCTGCTTTTAACAATATGAAAGGAGACAAGGGTGTAGATCTGTCAAAATATCAAAAAGTTAATACAATAGAATCTTTTTTTCCACAAAAGCCCTATTTTTCAAACATAGCTATGTACATGGAATATACATTTTCATTAGTAATAAACCTCCTATGATGAATTTTATCTTTTTCAGACTCTAGGCTGTAAACAGAATATTTCTGCATGTAAATGTAGTCTGGGGTAGAGAAACCATGAGATCTTACACACAGAAATTTTTACAGCTGTGTTTGACTAAAGAGTTTCATCAGCCCCTGCAGTGATTGGTCATTCCCTACAATCAAATCACCAGTGGAAGCCATAGAGGGAGTGAAGAATACGAGGAAATGTAAACAGAGTTTTCACTAAACCCAGTTGGCTGAACAATAATTGCACACGTGCAGAAGCAAATCACCAAACTCCTGTATTTGAACAGAGGTTGGAGGTTTCTTTCTGGAAATGAACAAAAGTCACATTTGGTTTTCATAACATCTATTCTTCTACTCTCAAAAGGTGTACATTGTGTGATATTCCATTTCAAGAGCATGATTAGTTAAATTGATGACGTGTAATTTAGTCCTCTTAATCCAAATGAAAAGATTAGATACAGAGATAGATGTGGTGTAATGGAAAGGCGTTTAAATGGAAGGAGCCATGTTATGTTTCTGATGAGCTGCATTCATCACACATTCTCAACCTGTAGCTCCTCAAGTATCTGCCCTGAGGCATCAAGTGTTTAATATGAGACATCTTCATCTCAGAGCTGACATTTTAAGTCAACGCTGGCTAAATATGACATGTGGAAACGCTATCTGCTATTCTCTTGTAATACAGCCCTGTATTTTATGATCTCTGTCACATGAGTGTTAATGTAAAGTTCTAATTAACATCAAACACAATGTGGAGTAATTTGCAATAATGTGATGTACAGATGTCATACATGCTTAATCATTTTAAATGACTAATACAATGTCAGATGAAAGAAAACCTTCGTTGTCATAGATTTGATTATTGAGTATTTTTGGTAACACTTTATAATACCTACACACAAATGACTATGTATGTCAGTGCTTTGACTTTATAAAGCACTTTGACTGAAAGCGCTTTATAAATAAAATTATTATTATTAACCATTTATTACCCATTTATAAATGGTTGTTCATTATGTATTAACCATTTGTTACCTATTTGTTGATGTCTTGCAAAGGTTCATACTAGTGTCTTCCAAAGGTAAATGTAAAATCTGATTATTTTTAACCAACAGGTGTAGTGTTTGTATATTTGCTTTACAGGTAAACAAAGAAACAGTTGTAAACACTGCACCTGTTGGTTAAAAATAATCAAATTTTACATTTACACTAGTATGAAACTTTACAAGAATGAACAAATAGGTAACAAATGGTTAATACATAATGAACAACCCATGGGAAAACTCTACATGGTAGAGCAGCCATATTCACTCTATATGGTCTAAAGAGGACCGGACCACTGAAATAATAACAGTGAAAAAACATTACATTATGAAGATTTTGACACATATGAAGTTTCCTAAGGAATGTAAATAATGAGAACAACTTTAACCCCTGATGTTTGACTGACGTGGAGCATTCTGAAAGGATGGTTTAGTTTCAATGTTCAGAAAAAAATTACAGTTTTTTTTTACTCTGATTTTACTGAGTTTTGTTCATGGGTCTGATATATGGGAATATGGAAATAAACAGGTATCAAAAAGCTACTGATTTAGTAGAAAAGAAAAAGCCAAAAGTCCTGGAACCAAATTATAATATTATTTATTTATTCATTCATTCATTTATGTATACTTCATTTTAGTTTATTTCAAACTAAGTTACGTTATTTTGTAAATATTTATTAGTTTTTTGTTAATTTTGTTCCTTATTTTGTTTTATATTTCTATATTTAATATATTTTATTGTGTGTTTATTTTGTGCCATTCGTGTCTTATTTTGTTAATGTTACTTATTTTGTTGGTTTATTATACATTTCTGGCTGTTATTGTCCATTTTGTTACTTATTTTATTAATTTTTGACTGGAACTGTTAACGTCTCAGGAGTTAAAGGGTTAAACATCTTAAGAAAAATAATTGCCTTTTTTTTTACAATAGAATGCCTCTGCTTCTCGTTTTTACATGTGCATTACACACAATGTTACACAAACATTTGGTAATAGGTATAATATTAAATAAATAAGAGCACTAAATAATAAATAAATAAGAACACTTTCTATTATATGACAGTCATTTCCAGAATCACACTATCTAAAATGTACAAAACATTTAGTAACAGGTGGAATATTGTTAAAATTGTACTTCTAAATAAAATAACACAAATTTTATTTGGTGACCCTTTTCATCTCACTCAAGGTTACCTTACATACAAAAAACATTACACTTCTCTGAAGACATTTCATGTTGTTCATATTTATTCAGATTATTTACTTTTCTTAACACTAAAACAAAAAGAAAAGGCTGGAGTTCTTATTATTAGTAGGTTATTTTGATAGTATTTTACATGTCTTACCCACTTGAGATGCATGTAGAACCTGAGCATTTGATTCCATTAAGTGTTAATATATTTAGTGCCATTTTTACATTTTACAAATTCCATTTGGCAAGCATCTTTTGCCCCATGGGTACATGTCTGACACCTCTGTTTTATAGACACAAGAGGGAACAAGTACATGATTCATGGTTCCTCTTAGCTCATTAGTTACAATAAGCCGAAAACTATTCAGAAGAATATTGCCAATAAAATGAGGCATATACAGTTTGCACAATTGCAGAAAATACATGCAAATGTGTCACCTTTCGATAGTTACAAACCAGATTCAACCTCTGAAGTTGCCGTACGAGTGTTTGCAAGTTACTCTCACAATGGCACATATGAAAACATGTATCCACAATGCATATAACGATGTGGGGTAATTAGCAGCAGAATATGATCATGGTAAGAGGATGAAGACCACGTAATGTAATGGATTGGATGTTGGATGATCAGAGAGTGAAGCTATACTGCAATTGGTTCTGTGTTAGTGTAAGTCCTGACCAATTAGATGGATTTATATCAGTATAACATATTATAGTTTTCGGCAATTACAACAGAAATCATCTGCACTCTGGATGAGGGGCAGAGAAGGGCAAACACTCTTGTGCTGGGGATGCGAAGAACAAAAGATAATAGAGATGATGAAGTCGAATCAATAACAGCCACTTAAATTCTGCACTGTATTTAAACAGGGTGCTCATAAAATCACTGATGTAGTCTGTGTGTATGTTTCACAGTTGTTAGTAATGCTGGACTTTCATTAAAACCAAGAAAGAGCAGGGTTGTTATAGTCTGAATGATACAATAATAAATAAATATATACACACACACACACACACACACACACACACATATATATATATATATATATATATATATATATATATACTGACATTTCATACTGTTAATCAAATTGGTGTAAAATAAACATGAAAGAAAACTCACAGCTGTCTAGACTAGACTGCGATAAGGTGACAAAATAATAGCAGGCAACACACCTCAACAGTAAAGATGTGCACAGTACCACATCTCTTAGACATTTATGAAAAAAGGTAATAATATATTACAGAACTGATTCCAATAGATCACCAAATGTTATCTAGCTTTTTAAACACGGAAATACAAAAATGATAACAATCCCATTCATTTCAATAGGAAAACTCCATGATACTCTTAACTAATAAATCCCCAAAAGATTTGTGGTGACTTAAAGCAAGTTTACTGTTGCTATAAATTCCCAATATAGATGTATTTGCTGGCAAAAAAACCAGTTTGGTTCAGCATTAATTTCAGACAAAAATAACAATATTCAGTCTAGTTCTTTCTCTTCTTCTCTGCTGTATGGCGTAATAATTATTTATTGTAAGAGAGCAATATTGCTTGATTCTTTAATTAAAATTTAACCATGCAAAATGTGTTATTATGTCTTTATCAAGTATCATTACACTATCCTAATATTTCTTCAAGTCTTTGACAAACTGAATTTAATGTAAGGAATGAAAATGATATGAGAATTTGGAGGCAAATGGACTCCACTTATGTAATGCCTTTCCACCTTCATAGTGTTCAAGGTGCTTTATATTAGCCACACACACACACACACATAGGTTTTTAAGGTTCTGCCACACCTACTGGAAGCCTAACTTAGGGTTCAGTGTCTTTGCCTAAGGACACCTTGACATGTGGACAGCCAGAGCCGGGACACAAACTACTGAACCTTGCGTCATTGGACGACCCACTCTACTAACTGAGCCACATCCCACTGGATGTACTGTAATAATAATGGCCTGAGATTCAGAAAAAAAGGACCTGGGTTGATCAGATGCTTTATATATGTGCTGGATGATGGCAGTACCACACTGTAATGTCTGACAATTATAGCGGATGAACACAGCATGGAGTGCATATTGTTTCTCGGAAGGGCCAATGATTGGCCACATTCCTTCTGCCTCCTGTATGGATGTGCTGCATGGAGTGTGTTGGTGCATACTGATAATGTTACTGTGTATAGTGAAGATAAGAATTCCATCATCACTTTGTGCACAGGGACATGTGTGCAGCTATATATCTGCTGCTCCAAGACTTCACAAGGAAATGGAAAGATAAGACTACAGAGGCATCATCCCTACAAGAGAACAAATGTGCACTGCATGTATTCAGAATGTGCATACATGTATATGTGTGCATTTACCTATGAAGCCAGAAGAGGGGGGATTAGGTTGGATGTTCTCCTGAGTATTGCCCTGAATCACATCCCAGAGTCTCCACACATAGCTGGGGTGAAGGATGTAGAAGGGCTGGCCAGGATGAAGCTTCCGGTGCTCCACATATGGACCAAATAGGTTGTAGTCTGGACTGGTGTACCACTGCCAAAGAAATAGGAAGCGGTCAGACACCACAGATCACACAGCAGGACAGTGCAATCATGTTATGAAAACACCTATTAATTTCATGGATTCCCATGGTGTTTTTCATTCAGCCTCAAATTACAGAAAATATCATTTTACACAGCTAAAAAAAAAAAAAAGGAATCGGGAATCATGGGATTAAGGCTTATTTAAATGAAAATGTAAATGTAGTAAGAAAAAAAAGTGATAAAAAAAATACACACCAAGTTATTGAACACTTATGTCTGTTTTTGATCAGTACATGAAAACCTATTCCATTGGTTATTTTACACAAACCATATTAGAGATGCTAAGATCAATACCATGAACTTTAACATCCACATTAATACACATTGTGCAACAGAAAAAAAATTCCAGCTTCTGAATAACATATAGACATAAAGATGCATTTTACTACACTTTTGTGTCATGTTTTGCTTTGTGGTCATATACCTTGTATAGTATATATATTTTTTCATTTCATTTTCTGAACTGCTTTATCCTCGAGAGCCTATCCCACCAGTCTATGGGTGAAGATGGGGTACTCCCTGGAAATGGCGCCAGTTAATTGCAAGGCTGATACATAAACGACAAGCAACCAATCACTATCACATTCACACCTATGGGTAATTATATTCACAAATTAACCTATTAATGCATGTCTATGCATGGATGGTGGGAGGAATCTGTAGTACCTAGAGAAAACCCATTCAAACACAGGGAGAACATGCAAACTTCAGACAGAAAGGTATTTTTTTTTATGTATTTAACATAATTCACATGTTCATTTTAAAAGGAATTGATGTGAACAGTATTCATTGATAAGAAGATGGAAGTAAAACTAGGGTTGTCACAACTAAGATTAATCCATCATCATCATTAATCTGATTAAAATGTTTAATGTAATTAGCTCTACTACAGCAGAATGACTCTGAACATATTTGCCAATGCATTTGGGGCAGTAAGTCCAAGTAAGCATCGCAAATGAACAGTTAATCCAGTAGTGGCAGGCAACAGATCAAACCCATGAAGATGGAAGACACTAAACAGGCCTCTGGATGGAAATATGAGGACAAAAAACCCCAAGAAGGAACAGTCGACCGTCATCAAGTATTAGACACTCTGCAGGAAGACGTTTTCACCAAAGCCAGAATAACCTTCCAGCATAAAGTACCACATTAACATGAAACATACATCAGCCAGGGATCCTGGTAGCCCGTCAGCTGCTCATGCAAAATTAGACGTGATTAATATACATTAGAATACAGATTGACGGCCACCATGGATCAGTTGTTAGAGCAGGATGTCCAATAACAGAAGGGTTGGCAGTTTGAATCCAGCTCTGTCCTAGTCTGGGTAAAACACTTTGCCTCCAGTGCCACTCACACTGGTGTACGAATGGGCATTTGGTGCAAATTGGCTGCCACACTTCTGTCATTCTGCTCCAGGGCAGCTGTGGAAACATATGTAGTTTACCACCACCAGAGTGAATGGATAATAGATCACTAATGTAAAGCGCTATATACATCCAATCTATCATTATTAAGCATGAATGATATTTAAATGTGAAAAATTAATCCACAGCAACCTTTTGATTAATCTGGCTCAGAATGCGTGAAAGAACACCCCCCCTCCCCTCTTGGTGTGTGTGTTTACCTTTACCAGAGTAACATCCAGCTAGGTTTCATGCCATTGCTTGTTCTTTATTTTTTCCAGTTTGTGCAGCAGCTACTGTGGCGCCGTCTTCTCTTGTAGATGCTAATGCTAATGCTACTTCAGATTCGCTGCCGGGGACGGGCTGAACCCCACGTGGGTGACGCTAAATTCCATCTGATGTCAGACGGACAGGCTTTTTCTGGGTTCCTCGTTCCTCTTATTCTTTTCTGTGAATGCAGTATGCAGCCAGTGGAGGTGACAAACCACTTTCAAAGGCAGCATGTGTCTGGAATTTGGGGTGAACCATCAGATTCCAATAGAAGCGTGGAAAAGTGGGTTTCAGCGGAATGACATCTTTAAATTTGATAAAGTCACTCTTGTGAATTGAAGTAATTAAAACGTTTGATTACCAATGGATGTTTCTGTTTTATACCTCTGTTGCAGTTGCGAAAAACAGTGTATCACAGAAACAAAAATCAATAGACTAAGGACATTAATGTTTGCTTCTTTTTACTTTCAACCTAGCATATAAACACGTACATAGTAGATAAAAAAAAAACCTGTGCACAGGAGATCTTTCAAGCTCAAGACAGTCAATACAATGAAAAAAATAGCCTGCTGTTAACCTGAAGACCTTGTGTCCACCGTCGCACAAATGACAAAAAATGTGTAAAAAAGTACGAGTCATCATCAAACTTCATGAGAGGCAGGTGTGTGAATTTGGTGATCCTCTATCAAAACTGACCCAGACGGACAGACAGACGGACTAACAACACTTCTATGTCCCCCGCCAGGTCAACAGTGGACAACAACCACTAAAATATACAATAACATTATACATATACGTTTCTCGTTGTGTTGTGTATCCTGCAGATAGACATGTAGACAAACTATGTTTTCATATTGTTCAGCAGCATTCTCTGTGTGCCACTAACCTCTGTAATAAAGATGACATATACATGAAAAACATCCAAATCCACAGAGAGACCTGGCAAGTAAATAGACTATGACACAGCCCTGGTGCAACAGAAGTGAAAATGACTGTCTTGTTATAATATAATTAGATATTTTAATCATGTCATTTGACTTTTGGAGGTTTTAGGTTTGTAGTTGACATTATTTTATTATTTCACTGATGTGAGCCTATTGACACATTGGGTTGCATGTGGTCCTTGAACAAAACAATATGTGACAGGCCTGCTCTGAAAGAAAAGGAAAAAAAAAACAAAACAATAAGCCAATTGTGAGTGTAAGAATGAGGTTAATCTGTGGAGAGGATCAACTGTGTCCTTACATCAAGTATGAGCTTACACCAAGGGTTTAATGTAATGCAGGGGTGCCCAATCCTGGTCCTCGAGAGCTACTATCCTGTATGTTTTAGAAGAATCCCCCTTTTCAACCTGATTAAAATGATAAACCACTTCAAGTTCTGCAGAAGCCTGATAATGACCATCAGGTGTGTTGGAAGAGGGATACATCTAAAACATATACAATAGTAGCTCTTGAGGACCAGGATTGGGCACCCCTGCATTATATTAAATCTCATCATAAATTTACAAAGTGCTTTTTTTTTGCTGCTTGAACAGAAAGAAACAGATGCTGCTCTAAAAAGATGCCCTTTTAACAGATGCTGTGTGTGTGCAGGGTTTACAACCCACTAGATTCGTATATCAACCACATCATAAGGCTACCATTGATAATAATTAATGTAATTATCCACAGCATTATTAGCCTTGAATGACAAAACCTATTACAGGATAACTATAAAGACATTCACATCAATAGAAGCCTTGTGCTGGTTTTGTGTTGAAGTGTGAAGGTAAAATGACTGGAGCTTTGATTGGACCCACAGCTACAAACCAAACTAACATTAAATCATAACTAATCTCTTATCGAAATGAAGCTGCAACACACTATAGAAGATACTTTCCAACATACTGTAGCAACCATTTAGACCTTGTTACATATGGTCCATTGTGTCATTTGTCACAATTGCATCACCCTCATTCTTTTACCTTTTAACATGACAGCTGTTTTGTTCAGCTTAAGGTTGCAAGTGGCGGCAAATGTGGTAAAGCTGCATAAGTAATAACACAGTGATAATTAAAGTTTTTTTTTTTTCCCTCATCATTCGTATTTATTTCAATGCTATCAAAAGGAGGTTGCATTTTGAAACAGCTTTGTATCATTTAAACCCATTGAGAAACTGAGATGATGGGTTTGCATAACAATTACCTTTGTTCTTGCATCTTACAAATTAGTCCCTGTTCATTTAGAGAGAAATGATTACATATTATTTAGCGCATTATAATAATCAAGCAATTCCCAAACAGCGTGAACTGACCAAAGTTTACGTCAGTGCCGTTAAGATAATACTAGGTTGAAAGGTTATTTTAATTGCAAATTCCTTTTGTTGTAAATTAACATTAACATTAACATCATCCCAGACCTGGCAGAGGTCTAGTATTTTTCTGACTGAGGATCAACTCTATTCTTTGAATAACAATTACACAGAAACAGTAAGAAGAATATGAGGAGACTGAGAAATATTAAACACAGTGCAGACATAAATCACAGGGAGTATATTTCAGTGTACATTAAATGCTGGGCTACTGTAGCACAGATAAAAAAAGACTCTAAAATGAATAATGAAGTCTAAATTTGTGGTCATGTCAATGCAGGAAAGACTTAAATGAGTGATAAAAACATTTCCTAGTGGGATAGTGAGTCCCTCCTAAAAGAACAAAATAAAAATGATAAATATGTTTTTAAAACACATTTTAACATATCTTTAAATAGATTTCAACATCCAAGTGCGTTTTTTGTTATGTCTCTTTTCACACATCTTAACATTTTTGTGTTTTTAACCTTCTTCAAATACATTTTCCCCTCTGTATGTTTTTAACACATCCCCCCACCCCACCTTTGTGTGGTTTTAAGCTTCCACAGTTCATGAAGCATCCTATCAAACCATTCCTGCAGCTTGGTTTTCAGACTTTAGACCAAGTTTCAATATGACACTGGAGTTTACATGGTGTCATACTGTGGTTAGCTAACACCTCTGTAAATAACACACTGTGGGAGGAGTGGAGCATCACCACGACCAATCCACGAAAAGCCAAACTTTAAATAATCATGCTCAGACTTCGTCCATTTGCTGCTCACCCCAGACTCTGTGTCCTCGCTCACTTTCACTTGAGGTGTGTTTTTGCCCCTCGTGTATTGTAGTTAACTAACCACATGTTCACACTGTTTTCTTTTTTATTCCAGTTTATTTTTTTCTCACACCGCAGCTTCCCTTACATCATGTGGTGCCCCCCAGGGGAGGCCCACCTCACACTTTGGAAACTACTGATCTACATAAATTCTAAATGCCCTGCTTGGGTTTGAATTCTACACTACATTCTTAAATTCCCTTTTCAACTCTATTTCCGAGAAAGGTCATTTTGAGTGCTGGCCTTTTAAATGCAAATTAGGCAATTCAGGCCCCACCCCCTCCAGGTTGTTGGCTAGGCAGCTCTGTCCCATTCAACCAAAAATTGAACATTTTAGGGTAATCAAGTTAAAGTTTGGACATATTTTCAGTTTTTAGTACAGCTGCTGCTGCTGATAAACAGTTATGTCCTACTTGGAGAAATGTTTCGTCAGAAGTCTTGACCTTATATGTGTAACTGTCATGATGTAAGTAGTTACATAACATAAACTAAGAAATGGGCTGTAGAAATGCATTAAATATTAGCAGAAATTAATATAAAGATAACTTTGCAGCACCTGGAGGGTTCAAATTCAAACTTTAGGAACTGTTAGTGTTCGAATACACAAATAAATGACTAATAAATGTGAGGTGAGAAAAGTATGACCCTTATAAAGGTGTTATGATGAGTGTGATGAGTACATAGGCCTACATAAGAAATATGAATAATAGAACAAAGGATTGGTTAATCTGTAGAAATATGACATTCAGAGTGTTAAGTCAAACTTGTGATATATGGGATATTTGATGAAACACTGAGCAAGTTATTCTGACAGACATAAAAATGTAACCACACCTATTATGGGTTACTGGTGATCTATAAACCAAAGTTGGTATGAATTCAACCAATAGTTTTTTTTCTGCTATAGAAATGTGTAATTTCATTCTTCACAAATAATTGGGAGAAAAATTATTATATTATATTATATTATATTATTATATATATTATATATTAATTAAAAATGTAAATGTTGACCCACTGTTCCCAAACAGACTCCCTTCAGCCCATACGTATGCTCTGCCAAGATGTAGGACAAAGATTTAAAAACTCATTTGTCCCCATCACTGCTAGTCTTTTGAACACCATTATGTGACATGTTAATAGCATGTATGAATGCATGGCTGTTGTTGTTAATAATTTATTTATTTGTGGTTTCCATTGTTATCTGTACAACAAATTGCCCTAATCAGGTCTATTCTGAGTCACTGGCAATATATAAACCCAATTTGGTATGAATTAAGGGATATGACGAGACACTCGGCTCACGAGACGAGACAAGAGATAGAGACAAGATGAGATTTTAAGAAAACTAAATTATAAAGTATATGAATGGACAACAGACTTTTATTTAACTGAGTTGTACATGGATTTTTATAACTCTGTAAGCATTAACTTTTAATGAACTTCTTCCTTTTAATGAACTTTTTCTTCTACAAATTCAAACTTTGTTGATAAAAACACACATCAGGGTTGATTTTATGATCGACTGAATGACTCCCAGATGAGCACCAATCTTTTTTTTTTCACTAGGTTCAAGGTTACTTTATTAGTACCTGTTGGTAGATTTGTTTTGCAGTCAGAGTGAACATTTGATACCAACATACAACACACAAGACATATAATTAAGGTACATTGGTCGAGTATATATATAAAAAGTACAAAAAACAGAACAAAGTGCTTAGTGTTCCACCACTCATCAATATAGCAGCATGGTTTGATAGAAGAATAAAATAATTAAAATCAAATGAATAAAAGACAAATACAGTAAAAACAATAAAAACCCAGAAAAGATAAAAGTCAAGAGTAAAATAAATAAATAGAATTTAAGAGTTTAGAGTCACAATAATAACAGAGCCAGGCCATGAAATAAATAACTAAAATAAGTGAATAAAGTGCTAGACCTCTCAGATGAAAATGTTTAATAATTACAAATTTACAAAACAACATTTTCAAGCAGGCATATCATCAGTATAATATTTTTTCAAATAAACTCTCAAAAGCTAGGTTTCATAGCCCACCGATCTGTGGGAGATGTCATGAGTTCATTCCAGAAAATAAAACTAAATGTTGATACAACTCTTAAAAAGACTGGAGTAAAATTCTCATCAACGATGATTTAAAAAAAAAAAAAGAGTTGAGAATTATTGGGCCTAAAAGTATATAGAATAGTAACACAGTTTACAAAGAGGGGAAGACAGACAATGATTGTAGAAAAGTGTATTTTATATCAGAGACATATTATTTAAGGAAAGCTCTAAAATTTGGGATGACCACAGATCAGCAGAAAATAAAATAAGTTTAATTCATAAGGCCAAAGGTAGTTTTTTCATCAATATTTGAAATGATGCAAGAAGAAATAGAATGGTGGAAAAATAACAATCATTTAACTGATAAACAACCCACAAAATTAGGAATAATTTTGAAATTAAAATAAATTATGCCAGTATGCAAAATCCTCTCACCATAGTGCCCGAAATGAATAAATATTTTGTTGATTCTGTCAGCAAGATAACTCAACAATTTATTCTACCCGACTGTGCACATTATCCTGTAAATCCCTGTCATGCTGTCGAAAGGATAGAGGAAACATCAGAAGGAGAAGCAGACTTTATTATCAACTCTCTCAACTACTCAAAGGCCAAGGATGTTCACCATCTCAACGCTCACTTTTCAAAACTACACAAAGAAGGATTAAGGATTAATAAAATGACCTATAACTTATTTAATAAATGTATCCTTAACATTTTTTTTGCCTTCAGCATGGAAGCTACCTATAATCTGATAATAAAACTGAAATGGCGAATTATTGGCTCTTTAAATATTCTCTCCACTATTGTTAAGACTGCAGAAAAATGGGTGGAAAAGCAATTGAAAGCACATTTAAACATTAGACTCTTCCAACATCAATGCAGTTCAGGTTTCATTCCAGAGTCTGCAAACTGTATTTTTATTGAAAAAGTCTTCTTGATAAACCTGCCTGTCTTGCGAAGCACCAAGAAGGCTGTTGACACCACATTCTTCCATCCCAATTGATCCATTTTAAAACACTTGGTGCTCAACAAACATTCAATTTGAACCAAAATCTCTTAGCTTGGTTTGTTTTCATTGGTGTGAAAGCATCAATCACCCTTAGATCTGCACTGAATCAAGTGGACAGAGAGGAGGAGACAAGTAACTAAGTACAAGTACTTCCTTTACTCTACATAAGTACACTTTTTAAGTGTCTGAACTTTGAGTATTTATTTTTCTGGCAACATTTTACTTTTACTCCCTACATTTCTGTATAAATATCAGTACTGTCTATTCTTTACATTCTCGAAAATAGACTCATTCCTTTTTCAAACTAGACAAATGTGACAGTATGAAAAATAAGTCGGAAATCATTAAATTAGAAATTGTGACTTATCATCATTTTGACTTTTTTATTTTATAATTATCCATTTATTATTTCATAATCATGACTTTTTTTATCATAAATTTGACTTTAATCACATAATTTAGACTTTTTAGCTCACAATTTAGATTTTTAAAAATCTCATAATTATGCTTTTTTTTAAATGTCTTTTGAATTTTTCCTAAATGTTCTGTCCATACCCACAAACTGAGTACCATGATCCAATAAAACACATCGTCTACACAGTAACTCACTTGTAAAGGCTTTAGTTTTTTTATATTTTCAAAAATATTCAGCTTTTTCCTACTTAAGTATTATTTCATCCCTAGCAAAAGAAAATGCAGTTTTGTTTGTTACTTTATTACAATTAAGAAGTTGTACTTTTTTTTTTTTTTTTTTTTTTTTTACTTTTACTTCAGTAAAGGAGTTGAATCAATACTTTTACTTTTACCAGAATATTGTTTCACACAGGTAGCTGTACATCTACTTTTAAGCATAGAATGTGACTTCTTTGACTACCTCTGCTCAAGACTGCTTGACTCTGAGCAAATACCAAACTCTGGTAAGAACATGAACTCGGGTTCAAAAAAACTATTCCAAATGCACCATGGGTGAAAGATGACCACATTCATGAAAATAGTGCATCTCCTCTCCCTGTAATAACAAGCTTTTCACCTTCAGCAACTCCAGTACATCACCAGCTTGTTCTCCAGACACAGCCATGACTCATTCTTGAACTGGATGTTTTGCCAGAAAGTACTAATACAGATGATGAAATATACAAAGACAAGGATGTGCAATGTGCAAACATGTTGCTCCATAGGGAGTTAAAATAGGTGCTTATTTCTATAAATGTACCTATAACATTGATGAAATGTCAATCGGACCAATTTTGGTTTGTTTCCAGGTGTGAATGTAGACCATACTGGAGACAAGGGTACAATTTTATTGCCTGGTAGGGACCAAATCATTTCAATCAATCTCTCATCAGAGCCACTGCTTTGGTTTCAATCTTAAAGTGTTTGTCCCTTTCTGGCTTTAATCCATTTTACCTCATTGGTCCAGCAGGGGTACCCCAAGGCAGTATTCTGGGGCCTGTTTGAGTTAGTATTTGTTATAAATGACCTTCCTGAAGTGTGTCTGAATGGTAATATTCAAATGCATGTCAAACATCTACAGAAAGCCTCCCAATTTGTGACAGCAACCATAACCCATGTACATAAGTGGGTCAAGGAATCCTGTTTACAGCTTATTACAAAGAAAACAGTCTGCATGGAAAAGCCAGTCAAACTGAAATGGAATGGAACAATACTGGGCAGAGTTCAGTGATTTAAAAGCGGTTCTTAATGCAATATAACACAAATGTTTAAGTTGTCCCAAAACTAGTTTCCACCATTTTATATTTCCACCCAACATTTTTAAATGTTCCATGAAGATGCATTAAATTATTTCCAATAGTTTAGTGTCTTTACTCCAGTAGGATAAGTGCACCACTTCCCCTCCAGGGTCCCCAATCACGGGGACCCATTTCACTTCACCTGCTACCTGGCTCCTAACCCTAACCCCAGTGTGAAATCTTGTTTAATATTCATATGTTATATATCATTGTAAAAGTGTGACTTTAGGGTACAATGCCATATCAACCACTTTTTTTCTCAGTCAAACACAGTTATAATGCCGAGTATGTAAATAGGAATGTAAAAAAATACGTACGACCGCGTACTCTCTACAAAGTAATTTACTATAACATTAGATTTCAGAATGCATGCAATACCGTGCACTATAAATAAAGCCATCACTTCAAGGATTCTAATGGTGTAATCCGTTTCAAAATCTGATGAATATTTACTGAGTTATAACAAAAATACTTAGAAAAGAAGGATTTAGTTTTGCACAACAACAGGTCTGAGTTTGTTCTTACCTTTGGTGTTTTAAGATCAAAGGTTGGTCGTAGATATAAAATTCCACCTGGATGTATTGTCCACACATGTGTAGAATATGATGAAACTTGTTTTTAGTCCATTTAGCATAGAGTAGCATGTAGAAACAGTGAATAAAAGTCTGGTAGTTTTCCGGCTCTGCACCCTGTTTCCATGGCCGGGCAAGAGGTGTAATTCTCATTTCATCGGATCTAACTATAAACTCCAGAAGTCACTCTGTAATACCAGCCGATTCTACATGCTTTCACGAGTCTAACAAACATTAAATCATTGTGATAGGACTATCCGTTCAGAAGTTACGCCTTTTTTTAAAATGGCGTACTGGGTGAACTGGCAGAAGTCACTGGTGAACCGATTTTCTACCGCCGACCGGAACCATCGAAGCCTAAGATTGGTTCCGTCTACAGATAATCCTTCGGTTTTCAGCAGATTCAACAGTATTTTGTTACATATATCAAGTTAGAAGGTAAAAAAAAATAGATTTGGGTATGTTTGGCTAGACTGCTCCCCAAGTGACCAAATTATACTAAAATTATACTAAAATAATTTTTATTTGTTGTACAAACCTCAAATTTTACATGGTAAATGTTCAGAACTGGAGGCTCTAAATTGAGTTTGAAATTATATTTTTCAATCTGGACAGATTTTTTTTCTTTTTCTGCTGTGTATTTGATCACAGCAGAGTTAATGGGTAACAAATATATGATATCTGACAGTTGATTTACAAACATTCAGGTGTTATCCTCACACAGATGAAGTTTCATGACTTAGCAATAGCTGTTTTAATTTGGGCATGCATTTTAGGAGGACTTTGCCAGAAAACAGCATTGGGGCTTAAAGTGTTTGTCCAATCATATTTCAGTCATCATGTGTTGCTGGGTATATCTGCCTTGAGGACTTTCGAATCAACAGGACAGTCTCTGGAGATTCATATAAATGGAATCATCCTGTGGTTTTAAACGGATTTCGTGTTAGTCACATGAGGGTGGTGTAGCCCCCCGTCAGCATTTTCACAGCATTTGATTGGACGGTAAGAGTGAATTGTCGGATCAAACTCAGCGGGCAAACAACAATCTGCAGGGATTTGTAACAACTAAAACATACTGCTTTACATTCACTAGCTGTTTTCCAAACCTACAATGGCAGGCAGAGAAAAAGAAATGTCTTAATGGAATAAGCAGCAGTTAAAATGAGTATAATGGATATAAATCCGGAAGATGGTGTACGTGGTCCAGCTGTGGCTGTAATAAAACGAGTCCTGCTCAGATGACATTATCGAGTTTCTTGAGTTCTTCTTTAGTATTGACATTAATTCTTACAACATAACATATAAGTCTATGATGCTATTTGCTAGTATATTGTGGTTTGCATAGCACTGATGACATTAAAAGGTGGGCTAAGTCAGGGCCCCATTGAATACCCAGGTGTGAAATATACAGCCTGTAACTGGTTCATTGGTATCGGTCTAATTAGATGTTAAGTGTGAAGAAAAAAGTTAATTAAAATTGTAATTTATAGAGCACTTTTCACAGACAAAACCACAAAGAGCTTCACAGTCCAGCATAAAATGTCACTAAAAATGTAATATAAAATGTGAGACAGATAAAAACCACAATACAAACAATAAAAACACAACACAAACAAGCCCACAAAGCATCAACTACATGCCTGTCGAAAGAGATAAGTTTCCTAAAGGAGTTAATCGACTCAATGCTCCTCAGACAGAGGCAGTGCGTTCTACAGATGTGGAGCACTGGACTGAAAAGAGCATTCTCCTCAGGTCCTGAAGTGGGTTTATGGAACCATTTAGAGCCTCTGGTTTGACGACCTTAGAGAGCGAAAGGGAAAGTAGGCTCTGAGAAGTTCTGTTTTGTACAAAGGAACTTGGTTATGAAGGGCTCTAAAAGTAAGGACTAAAACCTTAAAATGGATTCTAAAATTAACTGATAAAACAGGGGTAATATGGTTCCTTTTTCTGGTTCCTGTTCTGCAACATTTTGTACGGACTTTAGGCGATTTACAGCTTTTTGAAAAAAATACGTAGGGCAATTTTCATTCCACTGAAAACCATCTTCCACACTCCTTTTGGAATCTGACGGGTCACCCTGAGTTACCAACACATGCTGCGTTTGGTGTGTGGTGTGTCACCTCCACTGACTGGGCTTGTCATTCATAGAAAACAACACAGACAAACGAGTCACTCAGAAAAAGTCTGTCCACTACACGTCACAAGGACATTGGCGTCAGTCACCTGGAGTTAAGTCTGTCCCCATTGCAGTGACTCTGAAGTAGCATTAGCATTAGCATTAGAAGCCGGCGGTCACAGTTGCTGCAAAAACTTGAAAAAAATGGTGGATCAAACTTGTTCATGTGTTCATGACCTCCTCCCACCCTCACCTGTCTGATGGATGGACCCCCCCCCCCCCCCCCCCCTCCTTTCATCTACAAATGGACGTTCATCTATAGCCTGTCCATTCATAGGAGTGGATCTTTCCTTCAGTGTGGTCCTCCCCAAGAAGTTTCTCTAGACCCTTTCGACCCCTCCGGCACCAGTCCTCATTCTTTTCTCTAACTCCACCCACCTCTCTCTCTAACCTCCCTGTCTCGCACCAGCCACCGATGGAAGAGTCGGCCGTCCGGTACCTTGGTCCCCGTGACCCGGGCTGGCCCAACTTAGACTGAATGTCCAAGGGGCAGTTGAGGGGGATGCTTCTGGGGGACCCTGATCTGCCGGGTGGGTTTTGGATCATCCCCAGAAAGAAAATCAAAATGCTTGACAATTAAATGAAGAGTATTTTTGTTGATTGTGTTTCCATGTATGAATGACACCAATGAAAACAGATAATGGTTTAATTTATGTTTTCCATTGTTTTATTGTCAAATAAAAAAAAATATATATATATGCTTTGTTAATCATTTTCCATTTTCACATTTGAACATGAAAATTAATTGGCCAGAAGGTCCACGGACCGTACCCAGATCCATAACATCCAATGGAGGCTTTTTTATGTTGGGGGGAAAAAAAGTCGCCGCCTCTTGTTTTTTTGTTGTTTTTTTTATAAATCTCACCCTGTATATATCCAATTCAAAAGTGACAAGTGTCTCATGCTTGGCATGCCTATATCTTATTTGGGAATTTTTTTCTGACTTCAGTCCTAGTCCTTGATAAGTGTCTGATACATCTGCACACTTTCACACAACTGCTTTGTGTACTTTTTCTATTTCAACTCACTCTTTTAACGTTTTTTTTTTTTTTTCAGTTGTAACATTTTTCCCCTTTCCTTTTCAGTATTTGTGTGGTCCTATTGACTGTAATTCACAAGTATTAAACGAATGTAGCATTTTTATTTCTCTCTGTGGTTCAGAACTTTTTGCGTCAGGGTTTGTAAAGCAGATCTGTATTCCTTCTAATCTGTCTATTGTTTTGAGGAGTTTATCACCCCGGAGAGATTGGATTACGCAAAACCCCTGTGATCTCTGTGGAAGATTTCATGAAAAATGAGTTGCAGTCTTTTCAAGGTTATATGGAAGTCAGATGTGGAGGAGCTGCGATCGATTAGAGCAGAGAAAGAATATGGAGAGGGCAAGAGATCAAGTGTCAGCAGTGATAAGAACAGCTGGAATGTTGGGCTGTTTATATACTGTAGGATATGGTGCATATGTGAGTATAAGCTTTTGGTCAAACATTATAACCACATAGTCCCACAGTTTGTATTATAACATATTTTTAAGTCAATGTAGAAGACTTAGGAGAAAACACAAAACACATACCTTATGTAAATTGATGGTGTACGGGGCAGGGTCCCAGGCCACCAAGGTCACATTTTTGTAGATAGAGCTTGTGTTAAAACGGTGTTTAGGGTTGGCCAGAATCTGCAGAGGAAATAACATAGTGTAAAGTTAAGCAATAGCCACCAAAGAATACTACATAAGTAAATAAACCCATTTTACAAATGTAACCCCTAAAGACATATAAGTACTTTTGTGGTGATTTACAAATTAATTCTAAGTCCAAATCTTTTCTATGTAATTTATTACCATTTATTATGAGGTCATCCTCTGTACTTTACATCCTTCAGTGAAAAAAAACAACAACATTGAATTTACTAATAATGTAAATATACATCCAACTTCAGAGGAAGTTCAAAAGGTTATTATATCAAATCGAGAAAACTGAAGCAAAAGTGACTTTTTCAGCTAAATATGTTATTTTCTGGACACGTCAGACTACATGTGTTTTTATTACTGATCAATGTTATGGAAGATGACAGTGTTTGTAGTTTCATTATGGAGCCTCTGAACATACAAATAGGTCATATCTGATGATGATGGAAAAACTCAGAAACTTCATTTCACCTAAATCATTAATGTGTTGTTAGGATTAGTGGTTTAGACAATATTAGACCTCTTGAATCAGAACATATCTTTGAGCAACAGTATTAGGTCTACATTTTAATATTAAGACTCGATTTATAGAATTTCATAAAAGGAGGAAAACCTTATTGATAAAACTGTATTTGTATTTGTATTCCTGTAACTATGTCTTGATTTGCTGCTGCCTATCTTGGCCAGGACTCCCTTATAAAAGAGGTTCTTAAACTCAATGGGACATTTCGTGGTTAAATAAAGGTTAAATCAAATAAATAAAATACCATTTTACTTAAAGCCATAAACTTAAATGAATGAAGATGAAGAATGTTTTATACAGATACTGAATTGTTTGATTTGATTTCAAAATGTTTTGATTTTGCTGCTCAAATCCTAAAGCTCTTATTTCACATCTGCTTTGGTTTCCCATGTAATTTGTATTTCTTTCTATATCTCTCCCCCAGTTTTCTGCTGCTGGTTGTTCAGTCATTTGGAGCTGGGCAGGTATGGATGAGTCATTTCATATCTCAGTCATTTCACAGCAATTTAAAGCAGCTTCGACTGAATGAATTCTGTGAATTAAAACTGAGATAAATGCAGTGGTTAGTGTAGTAGCTATAACCACACAAGAAAAAAAAAAATAAAGCACACACTTCATTACTTCCCTTAGTTAAGGTCAGTTTGTTTCGAATATGAAACAAACAATCCCACTCAGTTCCTGCTATAGTGAAAGAAACAAGACAAAAAAGCCCCCCAAAATAATAAACAACATACACAAAAAAAACATTATGTAATTTGCATATTTGAAAAGGAATGGGAGGAAATAATATTATTAAAGCCCACACTTTTTCCACAAAACAGTGTATTGTTTATCTTACTATCCGCTTAAATGTTTTCAATCAACCATTTTAAAGCATTTAATAATTACTGCTTTCATAACGAGCTGCCAAGGTGTTACAAAGGCAACCTTTGTTTTTAGGCAGAATTTAACATGCAATATCTGACCATTAATTATCATTATTACAAATAATAAATGTTTAAAACTGTATTTTAGTAAAAACAAACAAATACATCAAATGGATATGAAGTTTTTATCATATTTATTTGCAGAAATAACTGAAAGTGTCTAGAACAAAACTGCAGCAAATAAATATTCATTGTAGATGGCATTTAGTCCATATAATGTGGATGATTATAGATAGAGGTAGAAGAGCAGTTTTTATTCTCCTTAGTCAGGATATGTACAGTCAGTCCAGTTTGTATTAATAAGGCTGACAATACTGAGCAAACAATAACTCAAACTATGAATTATGAAAGAGCTGCAGCATCTGAAACTGATCACAATTAACATTTGACAGATAAACAGGATCACAGTGCTTCATTTTCAGCTTCACAGTTTGTCAGGTCTTTTATGGATTGGGATTGTCTCTCCCATTTCATGATATACCCTTTTATTAGTATTTTTTTTCAATCAATTACTAAAAATTTTAGGTGATCTCAACCCCACCTGAGGTCCTGACCCCAAGGTTGAAAAAGACTGTATTAAACAGTTTCCATTAGTCATTAGTGACTTAAGTCACCGGTGGCTGTTTAGGTCTATATGGGTGAATAAAACATACATTTATTAAAATACAATACAAAGTTGAGATTTTTATTATTTATACTTAGGTGGGATGAGGCTTTTACTAAACCACAAATAAGATGTATCACCTCATGGAGAATCAAATCTTTACTGGCACATGTGGACAAACAATATTAACAGTGAACAAATGTAAAGTCAGTTCCAGGGTGTGCTGTTGAGTTTGGCAAGAAAAAGGCCTTAATCCAGTGTATGACAACATTTGGATGTTGAAATGTTTTCAAAATGAATTCATGTACTTATTGTTCATATCCACATGATGTTCACATCTTTGGATGAACCCACTGAAGCGTGGTTAAAGATAGAGCGTTGCAGACCCATTATCATGCTGGGTGAGGTGGACAGAGGACTCAGATGAACAGTATTGAAGGAAAACAGATTTAATGACGAACAGAAAATAAGGTAGAGACAAAACCCAGGGGAAGCTCAGCCAGAGTCCATGGAGGTGACAAAATGTCCAGGTTATGGTAAGCTGACATCTGAACAACACATCTCTGGGTTATGGAGGTGACAACACTGAAACGGTCCCACACAGGGAACTGTAAGCTTCACTGCTTAAATACTGCAGATCAGCAACGACTTGCAGCTGCACGGTGTGGGCCAGGTGAAGCTGGTGAGAAATTGGGGGAAAGGTTGTGACACCTATGGACATGGGTGGCTTGTTCTTATTGTTTGTGTATTATCTTTGCATTTTTATGTATTAAAAAGAAATGATAAAATAACACTTCACCTCATGAGTTCCCTGCAGTGTTTGGCTGCTCTGTCAATAATAAGGGAAGATAGTCTCTATATCCACACAATTCTGACTGTGCACAGAGGTTACTACATATTTAAAATGGGTTTTCCTTTTTCATTATAAGACCTGTGAATACTTCATCATAACAAGCAGACATTATCCTTGAAAATGCACAACTACTGAAATGTGAAATAGTTTTTTTACTCCACCAAGGAATGGTGGAGTGTCTGTCTGTCTGTGTGTGTGTGTGTGTGCAACATAACTTAAAAAGTTATGGACAGATTTGGTTGAAATCTTCAGGAACTATCGATACACAAAGAACATGTGATTAGATTTCAGTGGTGATCAGTGGAGGTATAGGAGAGTTTCATTGGGTTGGGAAAGAGGGGGTGGGGGCTGATCTGCCTTGGCAGAGTCTACACTCTCAGAGTGCTTTTCTAGTTTTATATGAAATTGAGTAAAACTGTATGTGTTATTAATGATCAATATGTTTGTTTGTTTTTTAAAAAGGAAAAGCATCTGCAAAACATCTAAATAATCATTGATCACACAAAGCTCATGATCACATTCATGCAGATGTTTCTCCATATATCTCCATTTCTACATTAAAGGGTAGCGTCACACACTCACCTGAGAGTTGATAATCCGTATAGTGGTTTTATTCCCCACGTCTCTTTCGTATCCGTCGGTCGGTGCAGCATTGAACCGTAAAATGGCATCGTGAGTGTCTGAAAGGCAAGTGATGGAGTGCCATGAGTTATAATGTGTATCATTATACACTTCCACATGTTTCAGTATCACATCACACTTTTTACCTGCATTTTAAAAAAGAGCCAATATGGTAAAAACAGACAAACGGCAAATGCAGTTTGTATTTTTGTCATACATTTTCTAATCTTTCATCCCAGGGAATAGCTCTGACTGTCCATCTCACATCATCAGAAAGGTTTTAATGAGGGAAAGATTAAAGTTCAATATGATCCTTCAAATGAATCCTATTCATCTTCAAAAAGGGCATAAAGTCACTACAGCAGGATTTAGTTGAGACCATAGTGGATTATTATGCATTTTATAATAGTGATTACATTTTACTACAAGGTATATACAGTTTATTATCCCGCTCCCTTAAGGGGAGGCAAGAGGTATTGTTTTTTTTTGGCTCTCTGTTTGTCAACAGCTTTATGCAAAAACTACTCTATAGGTAATAATTCATGATAATAAAACTATTTTATATTGATTTGCAGGTAAAATTATTCTGAGATTAAAAGCCTGAGACGACATGTCAAATAAGGATTCATTTCGTCTCATCATCTGAACCCACTTTATCCTCATGAGGGTCACGGGGGTCACTGGGGGCCTAATCCAGCTACAATGGGTGAAGGCGGGGTACACCCTGTATGAGTCTCCAGTTCATCTCAGGGCTGAACATATATAGACAAACAATCACTCTCACATTCAAACCCACACAGACACAGGGAGAACATATAAACTCCACACAGAAAGGTCTGGTGTGGGAATCGAACCAGCAACCTTCACTGCACCACTGTACTGCCCCAAATAAGGATTGGTTGTTGTGTAACGACCTCAGGCAGGACCAGTACATGCATCAAAAAGGATTTCAAAAGGAGCCTGTGGAGACTGAACCCAGTCTGGCACAAGATGTTGGAGTTAATATCCTTAAAGCCTCCTGCCTATAAACACCAAACCTGACTCCTCCCTAAATCCCAACTGGATTTAATCTCCAGGACTGATGCTCCTCTTGAAGATATAATGTGGTTATAGAGAGAAGCGACACAATCTCTCAGCAGAGTCAATGATAAAAAGAAAAACTAGCCATGAATTATGCATCACAGGTCACTGGGAAGGAAGTTCCCCAAAGTCCTAAAATGTACTTATTGAATAATAATCCAAAGATCTTGCAATTTGCAAAAACATTACATACTTGGTGAGAATGTGATTTTTGGACACTAAGCAGTGTAAAGATAAATCATGGAAATCAGACCCCACCCTCAGCAATGCTTCACACTGGTTGAAGGGAGTGACTTTTTATCTCGCTTTGGAAAATAGAAGTTATGCAACAAAGAACAGATTTGACAAGTTTCAGGAAATATGGACTGTTTTCTACAAATGTCGACACTATTACAGCATATGTGTTGATGGATGAATGGAAGACACAATCTGATTTATTTTCTTATTTACTTGTCTGTGTTTTTCCCCCCTGTAATATTAGTTTTTTATGTGTACATTTTGTATTTGTTTATGCATATTTTCTCTCTAACTGTCTTGTGTGTTTGGAAATTTTCCCTTGGTTAACAGAAGAAAATGTCAATAAATACACGCAAAAAATAAAAATAAATAAAATAATGCCAAAGGGTGACTCACTGTACATAAAAGCCTCATGAAATTACATCACAAAATGAATAGTTATAGTTACTTATTGAGAAACATATGGAAATAAATTTGATTTACTGATAAAAAATATTGGTGTTATATTGACATAATCAAACACTATTTTAAAAGATTACTCTCAGTTTCTTAAATTTGAATAGTTTCTACCTCATTTACTCTCAACTAGATGCCATTGGATTGTGAAACAAACTAAACATTTGAGAATATCATCTTTTCATTCATAGAACAAAAAGTTAAGTAATTGATACTTTTTTTTTATTATATACACACACACACACACAATCAGGAAAGGTGGAGGGACAAATTTGAGTGCAACATCATTAATGATGAGATGTGTTACGATGAAGGAGTGGTCTCCACGGTCCTGTTCACACCTTCTATGCTGAACATGTTATGTGTAATCAGATCTCAAGTGGGACAGTGTAAGTGCATCACTTCATGACAGGCATCATAATGCACCTCCACATGCTGCTCCAGGGATTACATATGATCAGGTTTTAATTCCCCACTCTGGATGCAAATAAACTGGTTTATCTCTAACCTAAAACAGAAATAATCAACATTTCATATCTTGAGCGTACTTGAATGCAGCACAAAATATACACTGACTAAGTAATGTTTTCACTCAAAAGTGGTTTCTATACAGTTAAAGTGTGTTCAATCACTACACGTTAACCCCCCCTGTCGTCCTCTGGTCAGAATGAACCGCCACTGTGTTAAAAATATAATTAAAAAAAATCCCCTAAATAATTTTTTTCAACTTCAAATTAGATGACTTTTCCGAGATTGACCCCAACATTAGAAAAAGTCAATTCTCTGAATCCAACAGTGAAATTGAGTATAAATCCCAGTCAGAGTTACTTTCACGCCACAGAATGTGAGAATGTTGTAGTTCTGTCTCAGACCAATCAGGAGCAGATGCAAACAAGACCAGACAGGTGGTCTTTTTATTAACTGCACTACCGTTGATCTGACACAAATGCAACAATAGTAACTCTTTGTGGATTCCCAGAGGTTATAAAGCTACTGCAGATGATAGTACCCCCAAATAGGAACAAGTGGTGTCTTGAATAAATGCAGTCTTTCTGAAGGTGAAGAAGGAAAACTCAGGCATTCATGCAATTTGTGGTTAATTTGATTCTTCAAGAAAAATAAGATGAGGTGTTTCAATTATAATTAAGCTGCTTATATTTGGGGTTTAGTGAAGACGGGTAATTTTGATCCAGAGGACATGGGGTGTATACAGAATGTGAGGACAACAGGAGTGTTAAACTGTCAGCATGTGTGAATTTACCTGCAGAAATAGAATATAATATTTAGACTTTTTAGCTTTGTTTTTTTGTTTGTTATGTTATAAATATAACCAAAAAGCCCTTGTATGCAATATGTTACATGTATGAGTGTTTAAGTTAAAGTGAATAAGTGATTAAAATAGTTAATTACAGTTTTGAGTTGGTAATCTGTGTTATATGTATTTCAAATATAATCACTGTAGTTGGAAATTTCATAAGAAACTTTAACAAACAGTATAAAGTTCACTTCAGATTTCTTCACATCTCCTCGCTTTAAGATGTTCCTGTCAATCACTTCATTTTGTTAATTTATTGCTTCATTTGGGAAAGTGATCATCAATCACCAGAAATTTAAGAAACTGTTCAGTTGTCTCTGGTCAAATGTAAAATTCAGCCAAAAACAGAAGCAATGTAGATAACAAAGAAAATCTAATAAATAATCCCAATTACCAATAAATCAACAGAAAAAAACCCAGAATGAAATACAATTCAACAAACAGTAAACCTGTTGAAACTGTAACCCCGATAAAATGTCACTTCACATGACAAGATAGATAATAATCCAAAAAAGATAAAGTTTCAGAAGGTAAAAAAAAAAAGGAATGTTCGTCAATTAACCAAGTCAGTCACCTCTATCTACATTTGAGTTGATTATAATTTCTATTTCATTTAAATTTTAATTGTATTTGTGGTTGTGTATTTGTGAGATAGTGAGAGTGTAGTAATATTTATTAGTTTAACGGTCATAATTCACATTTTTTAATTGTAAACCAAGAAGATTTTCTGACACTTGTTATCATTTGACAGGAAAAACTAATCAATATCAGCTTCAAAATATCAGTTTCGAAATATCGGTGGCCTGTACTAGTCATCAGCAAAGGGTGATGTAAAAAAAACCAAACTGTATTGGCCATAAAAAAATCCATATTGGTCGATCAGCAGTGTACCCGTGACAAGCAGCCACTGACTCAGAATTTTCAACCAAGTATGAAAAACAATCGTCATATTTTTAACAACCTAGATAATTGCTTTTCAGCCTTGGTTTAAAAATATGGTAATTCCTGTCATGTTAATAAATTAAATTTCACTTCAACTGTGGTGATGAACAGAGGCAAAATGACAACAATTTAAATCTGGGTGGAATTGACTAGTACGGAATAAATAATAAATACATCAGTAAGAGGCTGGTTCTGACATGTCCCATATTCACGTTAAAGCTGACGAGTAAAAGGCGGGAGGTGATTATTATTTCTCTAATCTGGATTCTGGATTAAATTCTAAGGACGCGCTTATCAAAAAACTATGGATTTACTGAAATAACTTTGTACCCTAGGAATGATAAAGCATTCTCTAGATGTGAAGTGGAGAAGGAGCGTGACCATGACTTAAAATAAACAGAGGTTGAAGTCATTGAGCAGGTTTTTCAGGTTATGATGGTTTCATTTTTATTTGACAATTGGGGAAGTTTGTTTCTATTTTTGACTTTTAAAGCATGGTAATAATAAAGTGAACTGTCTTAAATGTAGTTTAACCCATAAAGATCCAGACCTACCTTTATGTCAGTTCCCAAATGAATTTATTTTCTTTTTCTTACCTTTTTAAAGTGATTTATCCTCATTTTACATTGAATTAAGTACTTTTCCCCCCATCCAAAATCTGTTTTCTTTATTGAAATTAATTATCATTGAAGCTTTCAGAAGAAAAAAAATCTCACATTAAATTTGAGGGTTACTCAAATGAAGAAAAAGCACAAATATCATTTTTTGGATCATGATCCCATTTTAGTATCACATATTTCTGGTGATCCCAGAAAATTCAAAATTGAGACTTTTTAAAAATTAACTTGTTTTTGATTATGTAATAGTTTGCTATACTCTGTTGCAATAAATAGTAATTTTAGCTGGCATTTAGTCTATCTCATGTATATAATTATGGATAGAGACAGAAAATCTAGGTGTAGATTCCTTCACAAAGTAGGAATTGTATTTTCCTTTGTCAGGATATGTAAGTCAGCCAAAGGTTACACTGAGCATAACTAGAATACGGTAGTAAATTACTGTAGATTTGCTGCCACCACAGGGCGGCTAGTGCGGCTAGGCTAACTTTTGGCTAGACTTCCTGAAACTGGTCGACGAATCACGGTCAAGTATAGAGTCAGAAGGTGTGTAACAAAGCGATACTGCGACGATTTGTAGAGAAACAACCATAATAGAAGAACAAGGGATGTTGATTTCCTTTCATTTTTACAGAAGCGACAGCAGTCGTTAAACTCCATAATCCACCATTTTGTATTAGTCATTTGTAACTTTCTCTGGATTCCTCCGTGAATTTACCGCTGTCTAACTACGTCATCATAAAGATTGTGCTGATTGGTTGTAGTACCGTCCTATAGCATACAGAGGATTTGAAAGACTAGCCCCGCCTCCCCTGACTATGAAGGCAGGAGATTAATACATGAAATGAATAGGGGTAGTGTGGGTAAGATATTAAAGTAGATATATTTATATAAATGTATGGATTATAAAGTTTATACTCATATATTTATATAAATATCTGTACTTTATACTCTTTATATTCTCAGAATAGACTCATTACTTTTTCAAACTAGCCAAATGTATGTATGAAAAATAAATTGTAAATTTAAAAATTATGACTTACTATATCATCATTTTGACTTTTTTATCTCTTAATTCAGACTTTTTTAATCTAATAATTCTGAATTTTTCTCATAATTTTGACTTTTTATCTCATGGTTTAGATTTTTAAAAAATCTCATAATTATGTTTTTTTTTAATCTCTTAACTATTACTGTTGAATTGTTCCTAAATGCCCTGTTCATACCCATTAAACTGAGTACCATGACCCAATAAAACATATCATCTACATAGTAACTACATTTAAATTTAAATAAATAAGTTTTCTGGTTTTTCCTACATAAATATATGTTATTTCACCCATAGCAAAAAAAAAATGCAGTTTTACTTTTTATTGTATTACAATTCAGAAGTTATACTTATTTACTTTTACTTCAGTAAAGCAGTTGAATCAGTACTTTTACCAGAGTATTTTTCACACCAGCAGAATGTCAGTACTTTCTGTGGTTACTGTCAGTATGTGCATTATGATGAAAGGCAGCTGCTAGACATATACACAGCCAGTTACCCGAATATTTTCGAGTATATGGTCAGTTCATCTGTGCATTATGTCCAGCGTCACCATGACAACCCAGTCAGAGCTGAGTAAATAATGATCATGACTGACTGTCTCTGAGAAATAACCCTAGTGCTCTCTAGTGGTTTGTTCATGTAACTGAAGAGCCGCTTCCACAAACACAAAGCTTAACTTGAAAACCATTCTTCTTTGCATCTGAAGTGTTAGTTGTTTTGTTTGTGATGCCCCTCTCCCCGTGTATGCACGCTCCCACACCATCACAGAATCCTCGGCTTGATGGATGGATTTAGTGATAATTACAAACGTGTAATGCCAGACGGTCTAACAATCGATCTGTCGGTTTCACTGATCCTTATGGGTTTATTTGACACCACAATAGATGATTCTCCAGCCTTTAGTGTGATACTCCTTTATCACTGTCACTAGTCCACTGTCACGCATCTGATTGGCATTCACCACAACGCTGAGTCGACATGTGCACATGCTTAGCAGCTTGACATTGAGTTTGCCCTCCTGCTGCAATAATACTGTAAACACAAGTTTTGTTTCACACAGAGAAAAAAGGGGCTCATTTCAGCGTGAAGGGATATTATCAAGCTTTTAAAGCATATTAAAATATATATTACTTTTGCACAGTGAGTGGAAAAACAAATGAGGGAAAAAATATATCGAAATGGATGACTTGAATAGCTCAGTTTGGAGCCTAAAACTGGCAAAGCATACAGAAGAGGCTTTTGTATTGTGTGCCATTCAGATGTGGCATTGTACTTGTCAGTGGTGTCTTTGTGCTGCCTTGAGGTGCTGTGTTGTCATTTTGTGACAACAACTGCAAGGTGCTGTAAGAAAAGTGTTTCACCAACGACTGAAACGTGTCACTCATTTTTATACATTTCAATCACTGCCAACGGAAGGTTTGATCAATGTTTAAAAAGGTCAATTCAACAACATCTATATTTCCCCACTCGCTTTGACACAAATTCTTATGATTGATTTCTTATTTTTTAGCAATTAGCATATCAAAGTAAATGTCACGTTCAAAATGGGTTGTTGACAGCACTGTTTTACAACGATGTCTTTGTTCATACACACAATAATAATGCACTGTTATACACTATTTTTACCCGTCCTCGCACAAGGGCAGGCAAGGGGTATTGTTTTTACTTTGGTTTGTTTGTTAACACTCTAGCAGGAAAATATAAAAATAAAACAACAATATGTAACAACATGTAAATAAATAAATAACCTGCCCCCCACCTCACTCATACCCTGGCGGAAAACAGTGTACCTCAACAGTTATACATACATATATATATACATATATATATATATATATATATATATATATATATATATATATATATATATATATATATATATACACACTGTATATATATATATATATATATACACTGTATATATATATATATATATATATATACACAAGTTTTTTTTAATTAGCCTTCTCACAACTCAGACCGCAAACAAATATATTTAAAAAGGACAGACCTGACCCACTTCTCAACCCTCATTTTTAAAAAGTAGTCAGTGGTCTTTATAAACATCACATGACCTTACTCACATACCTGCATTTATTTACGTTAAAATTCAATGTCATTGTTTGTAAGTTAATATATTGAGAAAATATTCTTGTTCTGCTTCATCATTCAAAAGTTATCAACGCGCAGCCAGGGGTCGACAACCTGTAACACCCAAAGAGACATTTGAACCTGATTTCCATATAAAAGAAAACACTGGGAGCCACTCATCATCTTTAATCTCAGTGAATGTGTCCCAAACCTTTCTGTTATTGTTTGTATGTTTACGGAGCTTCCACTCTCCTAACTTGACTCTCTCTCTTGCTCCCTCCATACTGTATGATACTGATGACGTTGTACGTCACCTTCACGGACATTCAGTTAATGAAGCATATTTACCAGGTTATTTTAATGTTTATCTCAAACGACAAACGACCTGATCGACCGCTTTCTGAATACCATTAAAAATACTTTTCAATGATCCGCAACTGTCGGTGACCGCGGGCACCTGCCCACTTCGGTTCATCCCAAAGTTACGGATGGATTTCAATGAAATTTTCAGGATAGCTTGGGAATGACACAAGGACCAACCAATCCGATTTTGGTGAATATCTAAAAGAGACCCTAGATTCTGGATCCCATTGAAATTTATTCTCTATTTACCGCATGTTAGGTAGGTGTTGTGGAAGGACCCAAAAGCAGAAGGAACTGGAACAGTACAAGCTTTTAATGATCAAATAGAAAATAAAACAAGAAAATGGACAAACAGAAAAAGACATCAATGCTGTACAAACAAGAGACAAGCAGAACCAGGGCCGGCTAGTGTCTGAACAGATGGGAGATCTGGACCGTCCAGGAGGGGACAAGATGGAGAGTGCAATAATGTGACGAGGTGCGAAGGAAAGAGGAGAACTTAAATAGTGAGGTGATGATGAACAAATAAGAAACAGGCAGACAGAAAGAGGGACAAGGTGACAAGAAACAAAAAAGGTGAAAGGTGACAGGAGACAGTGATCATGACACTGCAATGTAAAATTTAAAAATTAGCTATCCTGAAAGATTCCTCGAAATCCATTAATAACTTTTTAAGTTATGTTGTACACAGACAAACAGACAAACAGACAAACAGATAAACACCATCAAAAACATAACTTGGTGAACCTCCTTTCATTCAGGGGAGGAGGTCTGTGCTCTGAGAAGAGTTTTTCTAGTATTAAAATGTCTTGCTCTGTTGAATTCTTACAGTAAATCAATATTATGCTGTACAAAGAAGTCAGTTAGTGGAAGTCAGGTGGTTTTTACTACATTATTTCCATATTCAGAATAAATCAAAAACAAAAGAAGGTAAAAACTGTAATAAATTAGACAGAATCCATTGACTTCCACATTTTTTGCTCAGTACCTCTTTGCTCAGCGTCACTTGCTGGACCTTTACAGTGGAACCTTTTGCAAATCTAGAACTGACCAGGATTTGAGTTTCTGTGATCAATTGTGCAACATTAATGCAATTTGACAAGTGCACATGTGCATTTGTCATCATTTAAAAAACATCTGAAAAAGACAAACTTATGAAAAAGTGTAATGCTGTATATCCTTTAACTTGTATTCTATAGTTTTTCTATAGTTTTTGCTTTAGACTATTATTTCAGTTATATCATATACCATATTTTGTTTTTCTTCCTGTATATTATTTATGTCTGGGGAGGGATTTACATAAGCCTTTTGTGGCTTCCATCCTTGCCTGCACAATGGTGTCACTTGCATGATAGTTCTTTTTGTCTTCTTTATGACATGTAAATAAAAGGCATTTCATAATATATTGTACAGTCTTAATTATTGTAAGATTAAGGTAATAATAGCCACAAATTCCGTCACTCTTAATGATGCGTTTAAGGACAGTAGGTAAGACTGCACACAGCTAGAAAGGACTATTTTTCCAGCCAATTTTTCAGTCTTGAACAAAACTTGCAACCTTAACAGTGACAATTCAATAAAATATTTATTATTACCTCTTTCTGAGTCATGACAACTTGAAAATAGTCAAGGTCTTTTTTCTCCTGACAACAGTTTGACAAGTACAGAAATGTCACAGAATAGTTTATAAAAGTGGAGTTCCAGCTCGCTCTCATTTTAACATATTTGTGGTTTACAATGGTCTACAATGACCACAAGGACAAGAAAATCATATATATATATATATATATATATATATATATATATATATATATATATATATATATATATATATATATATATATATATATATATATATATATATATATATATATATATATATATATATATATATATATATATATATTACAAATGTCATTTATATATGTGGTTTTATCAAATGAAAAAAAAAAAATATATATATATATTTTGGTAGAAAAGCAGAAGATTAGATTTTCAAGAACATATATGTCCAATTTTAAAGCAGATTTTACCACATCACGTACATACGCACACATACACACACACACACACACATATATATATATATATATATATATATATATATATATATGGTGTTTCATCTAAATCAATCCAGTCGTAATGCAAGAAAATGAATCTGTGACACTTGACTTATAATATTTTGTCCCTCACTGGCAAGAAAAACTACAACTACTAATAGAAAAACTACATGAAGTGTAGTTTTACTGTTTCTCACTGTCTATCATTTTAAAATCCCTACACAGATGAACACATTCACTGGCTGAGGTTTCACATTCCACTCCACATCTTCGTCTGTTGTGTAGATCATGTAGGTTCACACAAAACAAATCCAGTCCCTACAGGTTTACAATGACTACTGTGTTTTCTCCATCAACAGAGTCACTGGAATAATATATGTGGTATTTGAGATGTGCACTGTGATTAAAATACAGCGTTAAAAGCCCATTATTCACACGATGTCTTACAGTTTAATTGACTTTACTCTTAACAATATCTATACATCATTGTTTGGATGATTAAAGTTGATCCCTCAGCGTCTGTTGGTCCAGTTTGTTCACAATTGACACATTATGATCCTCTTATCACAGAGTATTTCATAGTTTGTTTGTTCTGTACACTTGCTTTGATGGAGGTAAAGTCTGTTCCAACACTCTGAAACTTGCTTTAAACCTCAGATGTAGACGTGGATGTAGTGTTGGATCTCTTGACACAACTGCCAGATGGCTTTCAGCTTAATGTCCCTGACCCTGTGGAGCCTGTTTTTGGCAGATGTGCTTTAGCTGTTCTACACTTGAGGGTTTTTTTTTTTATTCTAAAAATTAGAATGTCTCATCTGAACAAAGTAAAAAAGCAGAAACTTCCGTTTTGTTGATTTAATGAAGACTGGTCTAATTCGAAAGATTTGAGCTTTTATCTGGAAATAAATATAATAAAATAAAATGTTCTTTCCCCCAATTTACTACCATCCACTACATTCTAATATAACTTCAAACTCCTTTCCAGACTCCACTTTAGCGATAAATATGATTTCTGTCAGTATCTTGCTGGGTTATGGACCAACATTTAAGAAATTTCACTTGATTAGTCTTAAATTGCTTTGTTCCAAACATTATTGATCTAATCAAATGTTATGGCCTGAAGAAACAGAGGGACTGTCAGGGTAATTTGGCTGTTCTAAAGAAGTTAAAAATGCCTCTCTTGGTATCTTTGTCTATCAAAATACAGTAGAATAGAATAGAATAGAATAGAATAGAATAGAATAGAATAGAATAGAATAGAATAGAATAGAATACATATACAGTATACAATAGATCAGTGCTTTAAGTGGGAAAAAGAAGTACAGGAACCATGATTTTCTGACATAATTTTAATTTCAAACTAATACAAACAAGTCATCGCAGCATTACTTAAAGTTATAAATTAGTGCATGTATTGCAGGAGCACCCAGAGGGCAAAAGGGGGAGGAAACAGGGCGTGCAAAGAGCCAATGGGTGTTCTATAGTAAGATAACTCACAAGTAGTACCTCCCAAAATCAGCTGATTAACCCTCTGGTTTTAATGTGTATACATTTCTTAAAATAAATAGTACATCATTATTAAGCCACCTGGCCACAAATATAACAGAATTGCAGATCAGTGGCTGGACCTCAAGAAACTGATTCACGGCTGTAAATCTGGGCTATTGGAGCGTTTGTAGTCAGTTTTGCCGAATCTCATAGACCACAGACTGATAACTGATTCCAATTGGTTTATCTCTACACCCCTAGTAGCTAGGCAACAGATTTGTTGCTAAATAATGGAATGAATTTTTTTGGTGCACTCATGTGAATGACAGGCAATAGAATATTCTATAGAATGAGCACTGTGTCCCAAACCCACGTGCATGTGGGAATGATATGATGAAAATAAAGAAGTGCCGGAACTGCATTCTAGTGCGTTCCAGCAGACTTCAAGCATTGGAATAGATATTTTATTAGTCCTTGCAGGAGATGATTTGGTTATGATAGCAGTAAAAAAAAAAAAAAAAACACTGACCCATTCCAGCAGACAACAAACAATGGAGATGCAAGGTAAGCAATAACAGAATAGAAGAAATCTAATGTATGTGTGTAATATGTACAATATAGGTAAGGTAAAAATAGTTGGATAAAACATCTAGAAGTGTGCTCAGCATGCAAGAAATGATTACTGAACAATATTAAAAGTTTAATGTCAGCTGTCAGGAAAGACTTCCTGCTGCTTTTACTCCTGGATCAGAGGGATTCAGTGTGTGGCTTAACTTCATGATGGTGAAGTGGGTGAGGTGCATTAGTTAAAATACAGTTTAGCTTCCTGAGCCACATACTGAACTGTGTCCAGTCCAGTTCACTTTCTAAATAAGCTTATTCAGATATTCTGTTTCCTTACACCCTGTTCGGTAATCCTCTTGTTTTTCATTTCTACTTCCTGTGTTAAGTTAAGGTCATGGAGCTGATATTGTGACAAATTGTCACTGTCAGAATAACTTATATCTAATCGAACCAGGCTTTGTAAGTAGACTCAAGAGAAAATAATAGTACAAAAAAAAAATCACTGAACAATGGCTTTCATGTTTTTATAGCATCTGATGCTTATTGCTTAATGTAAGGAGACCATTAAGTCTTAGAAGGTGGTATTTTGTACACAGTGGTGGAAAAACAATTTTGGACACCCTATTGCACTTATAATATATCATATTAAGAATCATTCCTAAGTTACTGAAATCTGCCAAGTATTGTTCCGATCTCCAAACCCACATTATCCCTCCTGCACAAACTGGGTTTTGTCAAGTACAACACTTGATATTTAAGATTTTATATATATATATATATATATATATATATATATATATATATATATATATATATATATATATATATATATATATATATATATATATATATATATATATATATATATATATATATATATATATATATATATTTTTTTTTTTTTTTTTTTTTTTTGGCATTTGTATTATTGTTTGGTACAATAGGGGTGGGAGATAATTTTCTTTTTACTTCTTCCCACTCCCTTTTTAATATGTTACTTGCCTTCTTATTTTTTTTATTAATGATTATTGTCTCTGTCTTGTTATTTTATCAATTAATTGCTTTTGAAAGATCAAATATTTTTGTGTTTGACATATTCAAAATAAATTGTCTAAACTAAAAACTAAACTAAACTAAGCAAAAATAATGAAACACATCCATAGTTGTATTTTTTCTTATCAATGAACAACAATGCATTCATCTGTGTCTGTCTCATGTAGCCACACCTTTTGAAACTGAATTTTTTTTTTTTAAATCCACAAATATTTCATGACAGTATTTGACAATGTCTAAAATTTTAAAGGTGTCAGAGAACTTTTTTTTCCACTGTTGTACATTTTGTTCACTCAAAATGATTTTATTCACAGTTCCTTATTTGCACAAACAAGCAAATACTGCAGTCATTGACTGAGTCAATGGGGGAAAATACCAGACGTATCTGTCATCATATGTTATAATTTCAATGGTCTGAATGATGACATAAATCACTAATAAGGTGCCAATTTTATGGTAATTTTGATGGTAATAATGCCGTTGTAATGGTTTATTATAAGCCATTTCCATGCAGTTTCAAGCGCAATTACTCTGCAGATTCTAGGTAATAATGACGTTAACAGCTTTCATTAAGGTGGTATTTTCTGTGGTCATTTTGATCTAATTATCATGGTAATGATGCCTTTGTGACTACTTATATCAAGCAATTTCCATGCAGTTTCCAATGCAATTACTCTGCAGTTTCCAGGTAATAGCGATGTAAACAGCTTTCATTTCAGTATAATAAAATGGTAATTGATTCAAATTAATCTGAAATGATGAGTCCAGGTCCAGAATTTACTTGTTTTTCTTTTATTACCTGAAAAACAAGGAGGTAATTTCCAGGAAAATCCATAGCATCAGGGCCGTAAAATGCATTATCACTTGTTTCCATCCAATTACTTAGTTATTACCAAGAAAGAGACAAATCAAGTTGGTGCAGTAGTGAGATGATAAAAAAAAAAAAAAAAGATAGGTGCCTGTAACCACACTGGAACAAGTTAAGTCATTTAATGGAAATTACATGGTATCAGAGTTGCCTTGTCCTACTGAATCACTGAGCTTTGTTGATAATTATTACCATAAAATTACATCAAAATGATAGAAATTCCACATTAATGAAAGCTGTTTGCATCACTATTACCTAGAAACTGCAGAATAATTGCACTGGAAACTGCTTGTAATAAGTGGCTCCAAAGGTATTATTACCATAAAATTACATCAAAATTGCCATACGATTACCACCTTATTATAATGTAAAGTTTTACCAAACTTCCTCTCCACACACACTCTTTTCCTGTGGTTTCAGGGTCAAACCACTGATGCAAATTTGGTCTAATATCAGGTGTTTTCAAACAGGCAGATGTGAAATACATAACTAATTACTGATCAAATTCAACCTGCATGTGATTCTATGGCCAACGTCTGTGTCTCACCACAGCATCTTGGATTAGTGACATCATTTTTTTTCCCAAAACAGCATGAATCAATATTACATCATCCATCTTGTGTTTTGCTTTGAACCACGAAAAGAGGTGTTGGCTCCTGCAGCTTTAATTATTTTATACATCATAATTGTAATCACTAACCTGTAGAAGATTAAAAAATAAATCACCTTTCAGGACTGTAGCTGCTCTGTGTGACTTGAATGTTCTGTTATTTATCACCTAATAAATTATTTCTGTGGTAAATTATGGCATTTTTCCTTATCCAAAATATCATTACTGGTCTTTAAATATGCACTGTCAATTAACCTGAAGTTTAATATGTGTTTTTGTTTTATTATAACATAGTGAAAACATTATTTAAATCTGAATATGTGTTCAAACAAAACAATAACTGACTTATTCTGACAGTGAATTTACACAATTCATTTCATTCACTCGCATAATATTTACAACAAATGCTGAAGACAAAATGTGAAAAGGCCGTGTCTCCAGTTTGTTCTGTGTGAATTGGCTGAAGGAAAGAAATGAATGAATGGTAGAATATATTGAATATTTTAAGTGATACCACGGGTCACACTGATCTAACACTGTAAATATGTATTATTCTGATAAGACCAACAAAGCTTTAATTATGAAGTATTCATTTCCTGTTTCAGTACCCAAAGTCAGATTTACCACACGTTGCAGTTTCAATAACACTAACAATAAAAGCAACATCATGTTAATGTTAATATTTGTTATTGTGAAATGCAGGGCAGGTGCAATTTATTTTATTCACCACATGATGGCAGCCACACATCACTGAGCCTCTGTTAAAGTGAACAAAGCCTTCACATGATGAACACTGCAGCCACACATACCCAATAATCTGAATGTCAACAAAATGCCAAATGCCACAGAACAGGGGTATAATTTTCACATTCATTATTAGGCGATTTGTCACAATTCCAATACTGTCGAGTTTCGATGCAGCGCAGACTTTTGGAGGACGTAGAGGGATGGATCTAAACACACAATAGAGAAATCAATGTAGTTTGTTTCCTGTTGGGGCAAAGCTGGAAAATTAATGTCCAGTTTATTCAAAACACTGAGTCTGTTCAATAATTAATCAGCTGTATTACAATTATCTCATCCGCTAAGTTGCCTTGGGAAATAGATTTCTTTTTATTTATTTTTTTAGGTGAACATTATGATGATGACACAGTGGACCAATACTCTGCTGCTGCATCCTACAAAGACATACAGTATGCAAACAGTCTCAGAGGACAAACTGTCTATGAAGGAAAATCACCGGCACTAAGGCTTTCATGTTTTCACAGCGATCTGTAATTCATATGGGCTTTTTATAATATATGCGTGACAATAAAAGGTAAAGTGATAGTCAAATGTATGGAGCTAAATTCAGACATGTTTATATATGTGCATATGGGTCACATTACTGCAGAGAAAAACAAATGCTAATATTATAGAGGATAAGGATGTTTCAACAGGGATTCACAAGCTTCTGTCCGTCTTAAATATAAGGCCTGGAGCTTAAAACTGCATACTGTTTTTGTATTTCTTTATATAGTTTGTCCCGTAATCAAGGTAAAACATAAAAAAAAATATCTTAATACTGATCAATACAATCATATCAGTACAAATCTGTGTTTTCACATGTATACACCTTTCCTAAAACCATATTTATTCTGCACTTAAACCTGTTTGCACCTGTTTATTTTCAAATAAAACCAACCTCAGACAACTCACATTTCTTTCTCAACTTGTAACTTACAGCAGCAGAAATGATTTTTTGATACGTTCATTTGCAAAGCATCACCACAAATCCACAAAGACCACAAGGTTCTATACACATGCAGGTTTATGCCATCTACTGTACAAGTAGTTTTCTACATAAGGTGTTTGCTCTGCTTCTCTTTCTAGGACAATGTTATCTAGGGCAGCCAATGTCTAAGCAACCGTGTTGGTGATTCAGAGACATAATCGAAATATAAGACATTGCGCCCTCATTATTATTAACTCTGGTTCTTTCTCTGAGCGGCTGAATTCACAAGGCAATCTATAAAAGCTATATATGATATGAAGATGCCTGATTGGTTACCAGAGGGGGGTTCTGTTTTTTTTCTCGCGAGCCATCTGTCACTGAGTTCACACTCTCCCCACTTACCAAAGAGCTGCCAAAGTCTCCAAACCAAAGCACACCCTCTCAAATGCAAAGACATATAACCTACTAGGCACGCACTCAATACTGCTCACAATCCATTTGACAAGTCAATCAGTAAATGACACAAAAGCCTACGTAGATGCAAAAACCATAAGCAGATTTGGTACCATTTCAAATTCAATATCTGTGTTGAGCCACATATTAGTAGGTGTAAGGAAGCTAACAATATTATGGATCTGGGGAACATGGTGCAAAGGCATATGTTTGAGGTACAGTTTACAGCAGGAGCTATGATTGAACTGACTGTTGATAATGTTCTGACTTGGAATAGATGGTATACATCATGTGACCTCACAGCTAGCGATAGTCACCATGGTTACAACCACTGAATGGCATTAACAGAGTGGCAGGGTTGGTTTCAATATAGTCTAAAATGAACAATATTTCATAAAAATTGGGCAGAGTTGTGTGACTGATTGTATGAACAGGTTTGCAAAGCACTCGGAGCTATTGTTTTACAGGCACTGTAAGACAAAAAGAAAAATAAAAAATGTGGATTTGTGGATCCTATTTCAGATAACATTAATTTATGCTATATTTTTGGATACAATCATACCTTAAATCATATATTTTTTTGGCGAATGCAATACAAATTACAATACTAGCGTCACAATATCATAATCTACGTATTAAACATATTATATATTAAACAACGTATTCAATATCATTTACAGGGTGATGTGGTTTTGTTTATTTTTTAAAGATTTTTTTCTGGAAAAATGTAAGTACACCACAAATAATGAACGCCTTCACCCATTGTAGCTGGGATAGGCCCCCAGTGACCCCTGTGACCCCTGTGACCCTAGTGAGGATAAAGCAGGTTCAGTAGGTGAGATAAGATGTTGCTGTTTTGCTTGTACGTACATCCTTTTTGTTGAGTGCATTGTGGGGACTAGGAGTGCTTTGTTGTTACACTGTAGATTTTGCATTGTTAATTTGGAGACAATGGGACCAAATACACTCTAGAAGAAGTTAAATAAACTCTCTAAGTGTTGATTTAACACTGCAAAATTTACTGTGTATGCTGTTAATGTGGATTAAACCTGATAAACGTATAAACTAAAATGTTAATTCTACACCTAAATCCAATAAGATCTACTCACAGCAAGACATAAAACAAGCACGATCAGTTATGTTATTACTTCAGTAATCTGTTAATTATTTTCAGAAAATCACAATAAACTGTTACAAAAAGCTACGATGTTAATTATTTAAAGGACTCCAGTTAATTGTCATTAGAGGAGAAGAGAAGCCAGTATTTACATTTAAGAGGCTAGAGGTGGATTATTTTTTATTTACAATAGAAGTTGATTAATTTCATCATTAAGTAACACTGGCTAGCAATTTTTGGGAGAAAATTATCTGCTTCAGAGATAAAATGTGTTAAATGTTGCAGAATGAACTGGAAAATTAATGACAAGAGAGCTGGTTGGATAATATTTACAAGATACATGATGCTTTAATGCTCTATTACACACAAACTAAAAGAAAGTGTTCTAATGTGCAGTTTTTTTTCTAATCCTGGCATCTTTGCCATTGTTCGTGTGCGTCTACGGGGCTTTAGCAAAATACAAATATATTTACAGGCATATGTCTGTAACTACCAATTATTTCTTTATTGATTAAGCTGTTTTCTATTAACAATGTCTACAAAATACCCACAATTTTAGGCAATGATAAAATATCAGAAAATAGTGAAAAAAAAAAAAATCCAAACTACATATGTTTTGTCATTGTTTACAGATATATTTTGACCTCATGATGAAACTATAAAGATTACTTCTGACTTAATTCTTCATCCTGATTTTGGAAAAGTGTCATTGCTTTTATTCAGGAAACATTTTGCTTTTAAACCAGAGTAATCTATAAATGATTTTCACTGTCTATGAGAAAAATGCCTTTAATAAAACCAACCAACAAATGCCGGGAAAAATATAACCTCCTTGGTGGAGGTAAAAATTAGTCAGAAAATAGTAGTTGGCTGTAGCTTCTAAGATACAGTCTTGGGTCAAAATGTTACATTCTGAGATTAAATAAGAGAAATGGTTTTATACTTGTCTCGGAGCACCCAGACCTTTTGCAAAACACTGCTCATTACAATATATTCACTTTACAGGTTCTTCCCAGAAGATATTAATGCATTGTATAAACGTAGATAAACCAATATATATGCATAATAACATCTTCTCTTATACGGTGAAAATGTCACCTCAACAGGCCGTTATGTGTTGTGCAGTGTTTCCATTTTCATTTATTCAAAATTTTTTATAATTTTCCAAACAGGTGCAAATTTATGTGCATTCAGATCCACTACTGTATGAATATCAAGAATATGAGGGATGAAAATGCAAATAGATTCAGTCAGATGTGGCTTTTCATGCTTTTTGACACAACTAAATTATTGAAAAGTCATGTCAGTCCAATGGTTTTACAGGACACCAATGCTTTCAACTGCTTTTATGGTGTTTTTAATGAAACTTCTAGAAGACTTCTTTGCCCTCTGACCCAGAGGAAGTGTCTGAATTTGAAACAGATGGACTAAGCCCCCCGGCAGGAACCCAAAGATCAGCAACAGCAAACAAGAGTATGAGAGATTAGAGAAGACACTGATAATTCATAATTCATGTGGTCAATTCTGATGATGAACCAGCAGTTAAAAATCCTATTATACAAGTAAACATGGAAACGCAGCACTGGGTGGAGTCATGACCCAAGAGCTGACATCTTCTCTGCATGACTTCTGACATTTTCCTGTTGCCCTTATCCACTTATACCACGATGAAAAAAAATATTTCTGAAAGTGTTACGAGCAGAATGTGTTTAAAGCAGCAAAAATAATAATAATAATAATAATAATAATAATAATAATAATAATAATAATAATAATAATAATAATAATAATAATAATAATAATAATAATAATAATAATATATTTTGTTTATAGGTGCCTTTCTTGGCACTCAAGGACACTGTACAGGAAACAGGAAAGTATAAAAACAGGCAGTAAATCAGTAAAAAGCAAAAAACAGGTTATAAATTGGACAGTTTAATTGTGGTTACATAGAGAAACCAGTCCAAAAAATGGGTTTTGAGGTTGGATTTGAATATTTATGTTGTGTTTTACTGCTGCAGATGTTTAACTTTAATGCTTAAGCTTTATTTTAACTGCCTCACATACTGTTGGTGGTTTAATCCACAGTAATTTATCATATTCTCTAAGGTCATTGAATGTTGTTCTTCTGTAAAAGCTCAGTGTTCCACGGGTGATCGCATTTGCCAGAGGCATCATGTTTCTGGGATGGTCATGCACCGTGTCCAGGTAGCGCTCATGACATTTGTGTAACTAAAGGTCAAAAGTCAAGGTTGTTGTGACACAAACATGTTTTTCCACAACTCAACTACTGCATAATTCAAATAATTAATTATACAGTGGTTAGGTTTAAGATGTGAGAGAAATTCATTCTGTACATCATATTTGGAGATGGACAATAATATATATAATAATATATAATAACATAATATAAAACTAAGTACAGATACATGTAGACTTTGTTTATTTTTTCCCCCCGAGCAGTCAGTGTTTTTCCAACCTTTTTTTGAACAAATGCCCAGTAACGGGACTGTGAGACTCCTGAACACTGACAGGAAGTTGCGATGGGGAAGTTATTCTACATAGGTTATGTAGCTCTGTAGGTAAAGCCCCCCCACTGCCTCAACACTGGCCACCTGCGCTTACTCGAAAACAAATTTTTCAAAGCGGGGGATTTATGCTTCTGTTTTACATCAGACCTTAAACGGTGTCATTACACTGGGGGCAGGGGGACGAACATGAGGAACATGCCCTATGCCTCACAGCTTTGTCATTCCAACCCCCCACCCCTGTTGGGAAACATTACTCTAGAGTACGGTTGTACAGAATGAAAACACTGATATTAGAGGACCTCAAATCTGTGCTTAAATCCTTGGGTAAATATGACTCCATTTTGGTTCTTTCTACTCACCAATCTCTTTTCCCAGTCCAGAGCGTAGGATGGCTCCAGCTGAGGTGACCACAGCGCAGGTCTTGAAGCCTTTCTGGTCCTTTTGATGATACAGCTGCTCCAGAGACAGAGGCGGAACCAGACGGGCCCAGCCCAGGGAGGAGAAGGGCTGCTCTGACCCGTCCACCGTCCTCAGCCTGGCCTGGGCTTTCATCTGACACAGCAGCTCTTTAGCGCTCTGGGCGGCCTTGCGAAGTCCTTTGTATGAAACATGATGCTTATTGGCGCTCACATAGTCCTTCCTGGCTCGCTGCAGCCGTGGACTGAGCATGCCAGATGACACCCTGCCCCGCCACAGCCGCTGCACCACAGAGATAGACTTGGAGAAGTAATATTCCTCCAGGTCTGAGGAGTCCCCGCCGCCCCCCTGGCCTGCTGTGGTCCTCATCCTATTTCTTAGTTCTTCATCATCCCTTTCATCTTCTTCTTCCTCCCCACCTTGGTAGCGTGCAGTGCTGACATTGCTCTGATAGTCTGTGGCCTGTTGGGATGTTCTCTCACGACTCTGGACTGCAGGGTCTGAGTGAGAGCCCACATTCTCAGTGCCAAAAGAGGACCAGGCAGCTAGGCTTTGGGGGTCTAGATAGTCCTGACGACTGGCCTCCTGGCTTACATAAGCAGCGTAGGGAGCGCTGTTCGGGCTGCGGCTCACCTCCACGCTGGACTCTGGGGTAGTGGGGGTGGCGGACGGCTGCGGCTCATCTACTGGGTACGACGTGGTCACAGCTGAGGACAGCTCAGGGCGCAGGCCTGTGTTAGCGTGCTGCTGTATGGAGGTCAGGCGCCGGGTGTCCGGGTGTTGGGAGAGTAAAGAACCAGCAGAGGACAGGGGCTCGTCCACACGAGCATCCAGGAAGTATGAGAGGAGGGCGAGGAAGAGGACAACCCACGCTAGCATCCCCAGCAGCACCAGCCTCCGCCACTGCCTCATACTGGACTTCATCACCTCTCACTCACATACACACTGATCAAACGGCCCACCAACGACAAAACCCCGCAGCCAGGACTCAGCGCAGAGGTCAGCTGGAGGGCCTGGAAAACAACACAGCTCTGGGTCAGACTATACAGGGGGGTTCAGAGGCATTCAGTGTCATTTAAAGGTATACAGTTCTAAATAACACAACTAATGTTGGGTGAGATTAACAGCTACAACATCCACACTGGTCAATGATGACATCCTGTAAACAGCTAAACTAAACTCCCGGAAATGACTACAAATCACCTGTTATAGGATGAAATATATGGTTTCATTCACAAAGATAAAACAATGGGATTGACCAAAAAGAGGCTTTATTAAATTCACTTCATAAAACTAAAAAGAACTATCAGGACTCAATGTTTCCAGTTATCTGTGGTGTTGACACAAAATATCCCCATTAAGACAAGTATAACTGACATCACAGGTAGAGAGCTGCTGCTCCACTCTGCCCTCAGTACCACTGACAGAACTACTACTCATTAACAAGTGACCCTGCGGGGACATGTAGCTCCACATGTATTACACAAATAGCATTTGGGTAATTGTGACAACAATAGACCTTGTCCAAATGTTTTGTGTTATACACAGATAAATATAGTTCCTGTTGCACAGTACCAGCAGGAATATAAAGGTTTGGGGAACTGGAGATATACACTTATAAAGTAAAGTAAAGTTTATTACCATTTGTACAAGTTAAAAACAGGCACGTTGCGCACCATGGGTGAATAAAATGTGCTATATAAGCTTAAGTTTACCATTCTTCTGCATTGTCTCCCTGAGCCACTTTATAACAATAAAATAAACACTTAATAACAAATAAAATAAATTAAAACAAAGAGAGAAACAGAAAGCACAATGAGTTACCATTGCCAAGATAAAAGATAAAAATTTAGAGAGTTAAAGAGATAAAAAATATTTAATAAATATAAAACAGCAACTCTTTCTTTCTCCATGGGATGAAAAGAATACATTGCACTGCAGGTAAGTGAACCGTGTGTTTTATTCTTATTAGTTACATAATAATAATAATTATAATAATTATAAATATGTCAATAGTTATGTCATGACATTTGCACCTATAAGGTCAAGACCTAACATAAACATTTCTCACAGTGTCATCATTGCCAGCAGCAGCAGATGTTTGTTAGGGTAAAATGGTCCAGCCAGGTGGTTCTGACCATTAGCCCGGTTCTATAGCTGGACGTGGGTCCCTGGGCGCCACACATGGCTGCCCACTGCTCCTTACAGGTGCACCAATGGCATGAAGGATGGGTTAAATGCAAAGGACACATTTTATTGTACAATGTATAATGACAAATAAAGTACTTTACTTTACTTTGTGTAGTCCATACTGAAAATATGTCCAACGTTTGAGCTGATTACCAGTTTATTAGTTTTAAAATACATAATTCTATTTTTAAAAAGCAAAAACATCACTCCTTTAAACAGACCAATGGTAAGATCAGCTGTTAAGGAGCCACAGTTTTCAAAAGTCCCTTGATTTATATTAAAAACATATCAAACTGGTGGCCTTTCCTCTCACATCATCTAAGATTTATAATCTGTAAACTGTGTCCTGGATCTCTAAAAGTCAATTTTGGGAACTGATTGCATGTCTCTACATCTCTACATTAAAGCTTGAGTGTTCATCATAATGTTGTACTTTTTTTTTTGTCCATCACTATAACAGGTCACCTACTTTTCTTTCCAATAAAAGTGTCTGAAAATGTCTTTCCTACACCTTTGTGTAGGTGCTGGTCATTAATTATCATGAATATAAATAATAAATGCTTGAAACTGTTGTTGCTGTTTTAGAATTTTTTTTAAATTGATTAACAAAAACTAATGTAAATGTCCAAAACCAGACTTTTGAGATAGAAAAAAATTATCTTTCAACTAATTATATCCAGTCAAACATGGTTTTTGGTTTTGAACATTCAGTATCCATATTACAGATTCATATTTTCTGTTATTTCTAGGCATTTTGTGGCTAGTATCAAAGCCTCTGAAAGGGTTTCCACTTGTAATAAGAGTCCCACACTGCTGCTATAAAGTAGTATATAATGTCTGAAACATCTGGATCTTAGCTTTGTGATGCTATTTGAATTTTGTGGATAATGCAAATGGTTCAGGTGTTACAGTAATTTGAATGATGTAAAGTACAAAATGGAGCCCTGGAGAGAGTGCCATTGATAAAGGATTAAATTCAGATAATAAAAAAAAAATCTCCCATTCACAAAATGAATGTGAAAAACATTCTAAGTGTCAAATTATGCACAAGCAATATTCTGCACTGATTACAGTGAATTCAGAAAAAAAAAAAAAAAAAACAAGCGTAGGTGATTTGAATAGAAACATTATCTAACAAGGTTCAATTGAAAAAGTGGAAAAAAAGGGAAAATTGAAGTAGAAGTGTCAAAATATTCCAAATAGTCTAGTACTCCATTTGAAGTTAATACTGATGATAAAATTATAATAGAAAGAACAGGAATGAAAATAACCTCTTCAGTCAGTTTTCTCAGCAGAAACAGAAAAACGAACCCACTGTCTGTAAACCAAACATTGTTAAGGATAAAGAGATGTAGCTGATGATGATGATGATGATGATGATGATGATGATGACATGTCATGGTACATTTTTTTACTGCACTCACAAAATGTAATGTAACTCCAGTTTAGACTTAAAGTAAAGGAAGAAAAAGAAAAGCAAACTCACCTAAAAGATAACTTTATTTCTTCATATTCTCGTGTCCTCTGGGATACAACAGGACCCTGAAAAGAGAATTGGGGCAAATTAGTAAAGTCAAGAGCCATGGGTATATGAGGCTGCGCACACAGGAGAACACACAGCAGGGAAGCACCACCTGCAGCACAGTTATTGGCTGCTTTCCATTAAAAACAATAAAAAAGGGAGAATTTTTAAGACCAGGATCATTTACAGAGTCCAGTTAAGTTCATAGCTTCTCTCATAATCTTCAGAAATAAGTCACAACAACAACTATTGAAGACTCCCCCACATCAGCAACATTCATACAAAATGTGAATAATCTGAAAACAAACTTACTGCCTTCATAATTACACTGGTCAAATTACTTGTTAGATTTCAGTATGAGAATAAAAGAGAATATTTGTTTAGGATTTGTTTCATGTTGTTCCCTAACTCTGGGTGACTCAACCAAGGTTCTGATATTAATGATAACATTTAGCAAGGGATAATACATGGAACACGAGTTACTATCAGAAAAACATTCCCCGACGGGGCGAACAACACCCGACGCCAAAGGCGGAGTGGTGTTGTTTGCACATACAACATAATAAAATGTAATTTTTAATATTGGCTCCCAATGACCTCCTCTATCCATGTATCACCATTTATTGTTTTATTATCTGTGTGTTTCAGTGAAAAGCAAATATTTTCCTAAATGTAATTTTCTGATTATGTAGGTGTTCACAAAAACTGAGAATGACTCCAAATGTTATTATATCAGACCAGAGAATATACTCACAGCCACTATCATTTGTGAAACATGAGTTTTACTGTTATAGATTATGATCGTGTCTTTATGGAGCGTTGGGATGTTCAGAAAGACACATATGATATCAGGCATATTTTACCTGAATTATTCACATGCATTGGCAAGGACTTTTAGTTCACAGGTTATTAAACATTTTAGATAAGCAGATGCTTTGGGTTACCGGTGGTCTTTGAGGGTAAACTCCAAACCCCCCCAAAAAAAACCATTACAATTCCACTTTCATAACCATCTACGCTTATTTGGGCTTCAGCTTTTGTAACCCTCCACTGTACAACACGTTACTTTCACTGATGGCTTACAGAATAAAATACGCAGCAATGAAGGTGAACAAATGAAGCATTAAATTGCCTCACATCAGAGGACTTCAATCCTCTGAACCACAAGTAATTATGAGTTTTGGTCTCTTAATGTGGGAGCGTTTCTCTAGAGAGTAACAGAGTGAGGGAGGAGGGAGGAGGGAAAAAAAAACAAGAGAGAAAAGCCTCCGATTGTTGAGTCTCCTCTCGTCCTAATTACAGCTTCCTGGCTGTGACGGGACCTGGAGAGAGCAGAAGAGGTGATGTCGGGCCCCTGTGGTCTAACCCCTCCTTCAGTCCACCCAGATATCCAGGCCTCTAACCCTGGGCCACACAGGAGGCCAGAGCTCATCCACTGACCCTGGTCAAGCAGGAGGGGAACAGCAGGGAGCAACTGGGCCAGAGGGAGCAAAGACAGTATGGGAGCCGGAAAAGCCAATAGGAACAGATGACAACAATTACACACACACACACACACGTATACATACACACACACACACACAAACACACACACACACGTATACATACACACACACATACACACACACATACATACACATGCACACACACATACATACACATGCACACACACACACACATATACATGTACACACACACACACACATACATACACACACACACACACACACACACATATACATACACACACACACACACACACACACACACATACACATGCACACACACACACACACACACACACACACACACACACACACATATACATGCACACACACAAACACACATACACATATACATATACATACACACACACACACACACACACACATATACACACACACACACACAATCTTTTTGTTTCTCAAAGCTACACTTCCTGAAAATTGCAGCATGTTTTCCATAAGACCTTAAGGCCACAGACAGGTGGGGAAAGTGTGGGGTGGTAATCCCTTGTGTAGCAGTTTTGACATGTCTACCACAGTTGGGTCAAATGTTACTCAGAGGAAAATATGCCATTTAACACCTGGAAATAACAACAGCAGCTCTGACACACAAAAAAAAACAAAGAAAATAAGACGCTCAAAGCTGCCCAGTGGCAACATCACTAACAAATGCCATCTATATGCACCGCTGCTCCACAGAAGCCCACAGTGTACGTCTGTGTGAGTGCCAGGGCCCCCAGGCACATGTGTGTGCAGTTATTTGGCCTCACCTGGCAGCAATCAGGATGTGTGCTTCAGTAACTGTGGTGCAACAACATAAATGTGTAGCACAGATGGAGAGGCGGAGAGGCGGGGGTGGAGGACAGAGCTAGTCTTGTGAGGGCTACATGGAGAAAACGAAACAAAACGGGAAACAGTGAAATGAGCCGCTGCCAGACAATGAAATGACTTAATTGGCGAGAGGAGGAGATGAAGGTAAACAAAGGACATTAATAGAACGGAGTGTGTTCATCCAGTAAAAGAGCAGAAGAAAAATACAATCTGAGGACATGACAGTGGGAATGTTTGCAGGTCATTTGCTCTCAGGAGGATAATTATGTAGTTTATAACCTGCATGATAGAAAAAAAACATTTGGGAAAAACTGAGGGAATTATGTAGCAACGAACAGAGAGAAAACATCGACTATTTCCATCGCTTCAGGTGGGCCAAGGTGAATGAAGGAGATAAAAAAAAATAAAATAAAATTTAAAAAAAAAAAAGTCCATGAAAATATGTTGTATTTTGTATAATTTCTTGTTTTATTAGTCTGAAATTAAACATTTCAGTTGTTATGTGGAGGATAAAACCACAGTAGTGCAGATTCTATGTAATTGTCGAGCAAGTCTGAAGAGAAATATCATTAAAAAGAATAAGAGGGAGGAAAATAAAATGGCATGTGTTTGTATAAATTGGTTTAAATTAGGCAGGTGTTGATACAGACTACGTCACAAATGGCTGTAACAAAACCAACAAAGAACCTCATAGAACAAGAGCAAACAAATAAACACAACCAGCTACCATGGTGATGGGTCTTGACGATTCCTTCTGAATTGAAAAACACATAATTATTCATTGGTACCGACTGTGTTTCATGTTGTTCACAGACAAAAAAATGGAAATCGAAGTGTTTGCTACGTTTGTTTTTTTGTTTTTTTCCTGGAAATGTTTTAATTGTAGACCAGCATATTGGGCTTTTAAACAGGAAAATCACTCACTTTTTACTCAGTTCTAGATTCATTTATTTACTTTGTTTAGTGATTTATTATTATTATATTTATTCATTAAGCTCAATGGTTCTTAATCTTTTTCTCTTTCCATTCATACACAAAAAATCCCAGCAGCAGCATTATAACAGTGGTGCAATTATAACTTATAACTATTTAATTAATGCTTCTGCTTGAATAATTTTCTTGTTCAAATTAGAATAGCTCAGATTTTTGCTTGTACAATACAAATAAACTCAACAAGACTACTCCCAGAGATCATATTTTTCTGAATAAAAAATAGGAAATGTCCTATTATCTTACAACTATGAGAATAAAATGATATTTTTTTTAGAAACGCAAACCCATTTTGGTAACAAAAATGAATATTTTAACAATATCAGTAGCTGAAATGAGCTCACTCATATCTCAGAACATGAAGAACATGAACATGAAGGAAACACTTTTCCCTTCGATCCTTGTCCATTCTTTAAACTTAAACTCTTTGTCTAGTTGAGTGACAGATCACCATCGCAGATTTGTTGGATGTCCCTAAAATGTGCTTCAACACTAAAACATTAGTTCCACCTGCTACATGTTCTAACCTGAAGAAAAAAAAAACACCCAGGAGTAATCCCATACCCTCTTGACAAGCCTTCACCCCCCCTGACCCCCCGGGGGGCCCACCACACAGGTTGAGAAACATGGATTTAGGTATATATTACTGTGAAAAACCACGAGCAAGCAAAAACTTGTTTCTGTCCCAAAGCTGGGATTTTTAAGTCTATTTATAAAACACATTTCTATATTTTAAACCATAAAGACTCAAACATCCACAACTGAACAAAATAATCTACACTCTAAAACATGTGACTGGGCTTAATTAATATTAACACACACACACACATATATATATATATATATATATATATATATATATATATATATATATATATATATATATATATATATATATATATATATATATACATTATATTAAACTCTACATGAAAAAAAGGTGCAATTGGGTATATTGTTATATTGAGTTAATGTCATTTTAATTAGTCATCAGTTATATTTTACTCACTTTTGTTTGAATAATATCAGCTGAAAATCACTAAATAGAAATTAATTATATTTTATCAGTAAAGTTAATGACATATAAATCAATATTATCCATATATTTAGGAATTTTAATTAATTCTACTTTAGTAAGTCCAAATTATTTTTTTTAATATTATATCTGTATAGTATTTTCCTGATAACTAGTAAATATTGTATAGTTTCCCCTCTAAAATTGATTTGAATTTACTCAACATGTGCTAAATCTTAAAGGGATTATCCAGAGTAAACATAAGTTTAGCTCATTTTTTAGATGATTGGGAGTACATACATAAAGTTGACAACAAAATCGCACCATTCAAATGTACATTGAGAAATTTCCATTTTGCCGATTTGAGCCAAACTGTGTTAGCATGGAAATTATTTATTATTATTTATTAAAACTATTTTTAGACCTCTTCGAAAGTTCTAAACAACATCACACTTACATGTTAGTAAGTAGAGCGTCCCTAAAGACAAACACAAGTCATGTCTGTCCACAGTTACTGTTCTCCAACCATGTACCTCTGTGTATTAATAAGATGTCTGAGGAGGGAAGCACGAAATAATCGATTGTCGAGTGCAGAGTTAGACGCTCTGGAAATTCATGACTTCGTTGCATTCTTTTTTTAAAAAAAAAAAACATGGCTCAGTATTTCATCAGAAATTAAAATGAGGCTATATACAACAGCTAAGGTTAGCCTACTAACAGGCTGTTGTTTTCCAAAAAGGATGCAACGAAGTAGTGACTTTCCAGAGTGTATAACTCTACACTCGACAATCGACTATTTGGGGTTTCCCATATAACTAGTAAATACTGGATAGCTTCAGACTCTGGACACACTATCTGATGACATGAAGACCTTAGGACACTATGGTTTGCCTTTAGGGACCCTCTACTTACTAACATGTGTCTTTAATGCTGAAAATTTCATTCAAATCCATCCATTAGTTTTTAAGTTATGTTGAAGACAAACCAACAAACCTCAGCCTTATCTGCATTTGAATAATTACCTAAATAAGTCTGGATCACCACTGAAATCTAATTATTTGTTGATCTCCCCATTACCACCATGCCCTGAAAATTTGTTTCAGGGTGTGTTGTACACAAACAAACAAACAAACACTTTCCAAAACATAACCTCCTTGGTGGATGTAATAATCGTAACACTACTTTTTCATATCGATACAGTATTGTGAACTGAAATATAATGATATATTATATAACTAATATTTTCCAATACAATGTGTGATATGATGGATGTATGTGCTGATGATCTGCTTCTTTACTGGTGTGACTTGCAGCCTTTAATCCCAGATACTACTGTAAATCAATTATCAGAAGAGCAGCAAAACAAGTCCATCATCAACTAATTATTTCAGGACTAATGCTAAAATGAAGGATCTGAGCAGCAGTGGTTATTTTCTTTTATTAAATACAGGCAGAATGACACATAGCTGCTGAAATAATTACCAAACAACTAATCAAGTTGAAGGATAAAAACAGTTTTAATTAATCCGTTCTAAGTCCTTTCCTGAGGGTACCTGTGCTATATTCACCTCATTAGATTGTGTTGGTCCATGAATAAACAGATAGGAGTCTTAATTCAGACGCTAATGTAATCTGCTGGAAAACACTCCACGTTCAGAGTGAAGGATGCAGACTGTACAGTGTTTATGCAGCTCCAGCTCTTTGTATGTAATTTCACCTAAGGTTGAATTCAGGAAATGCCGCTGAGAAATCACACCTGTCGAACCGACATCAGGCTGAAGTTTGTCCACACGTTCCTTCAAAAACAACTGAATTAATCATTGGACGATGCAGTCAGAGAATTAGCCGGTGGTTATACTGTACGGCAAAACATAGAACACGGGACAGGTGGATGTTGGTGTGTCTCTGGGACGTTCATTATTTATTGAGGTACAAAGTAGGAATGTGTTTTACTTTGTTACTTTTAGTTTGGTGCTCGTGTATCTTTTGGACATGATGCTGATGTTGACTCTTCCAGATGTGTGTGGTTTTTCTGGAAACTAAAACCCAGGTGCAAAACTGAGGCCTTTGTGTTTTTAATACAGATTATTTGTGTGTTTGTGTGTGTGTGTGTGTGTGTGTGTGTGTGTGTATGCGCGTGCATGTGTGTATTCCTATCTTTATGGGGACATTGATATGTTTACACAGTCACACCATGGGGACGTCTGACAATATGGGCACCAAAATTCAGGTCCCCACAAGGGTTAAATATAAATGTAGGTCCCCACTAGTAAAGTAGAAATGATGTGGCCCTATAAATACATCATTTTTTAGTTTTTTTAAATGTATTTATTTTTATGGATTTTTACATTTATTTTTTATTTATTTAATATTAAAAAATATATATATTATTATTTATTTCAATGCATTTACTTTTTAATTGTAATTTTTTATCTATGCATTCTTTTTTATTTATTTTAAAAATTTTAATTTAGTAATATCATATTTAAATTTTTACAATTTTATTTAAAATCCATGTTTACACTCAGTAACCAATGGCTACTTGATTACAAACTTGGTCCTCATGAGAAATGGAAACGAGTATGTGTGTGTGTGTGTGTGTGTGTAATATTTTTGTAAAATTAGCTACAACAGTGGCTTCAACATTCTGTAGTTCTAATGGAATTTTAATTTATTATGCCTTGAAGTAGGTCATTTCACATCCAGCTAATAATAAATATGTTACTTTTCCTGACTTTCTGTTCTTAGCCATTGCATGCAGACTTCCACATTTGACTAAGCGTGGCTCACTGTTGGTAACAGATGTTTCTGTGAGTATCTGTTCTGCACCCAAAAAGGAAGGGAGATGCTGTACAGTAGTAATATTGATTAACTATGTCCTTTGAGTTCTATCTTCAGATACATACATTTGCAGATGTCCTCCATTTTTTAAACTGTGCTCTACACTACAACCTCTTCTGTTACAAACTGGTTGTTTTTACAGATCCCTGATCCAACTAAAATACTGATATCAGGGTCAATAATCAATCCTAACATCAGATCAGTGCAACTTCAATTAACGTTACTGTGGCTAACATTGCATTATTAACATTTTACATTAACATTAGGGTCATTTTCACAGGCTTGAGAAAAATATTCATTAAACCTATTCTTGCTTAGGAACATTTCTCTCCTCATTTTCTCTCTCCTTTTATGCCACTCTCTCACATCTCCTGCCGCTCTAGAACAAACTGCAGTAGAGCTGAATAGGAAAATGAGTCCAGTTTTCATTTTTCAACATTATTTGCAGAGCAGTGTCACATTTCATGAGTACAATTTCACACTTTTATTATGGTTTGTAAATGTGCAAAAGTATAGACTTTACGTTCATACTGTATGAACCCATTCATACAATATTATTTACATCTGTAACATATTTATTTTAGTGTGATGGTGTGCTACAATTATTTCTATGTAGCGAAAACTCTGATCTGTGTTGCTGTGTTCATAACGCTTCAGTTAGCTTACACTACGATTGACATGAGTGTCTGTTGTAAGCACTGGCATAACACACCCACCTCACTATAACCTCTGACCTCCACTAGAAAATGACACACATCACAAAATGGACTCCCACAACACAACAAGATGGCTCAGCTGGTAATACATATGACAATAGAGATATTGACTTTAATAAATCCTTAACAGTCTGATAAGGGTTATATGTGATCCATCTGAATATATTTCAAATAAAAAATATCAATGGCCTGTTGATCATTTGCGAATACTATTCCAGACTCAAATCACATCCATACAACAGAAGTAGCCTTTTCTCTTTTAGATACGAGCTCCTTGTTTGTTTTATCTTGGCAGATTCACTTTCCTCTATATTTGTTTGTGTTGCCTCAAGACAAATTCCCTTCATGCATCTGTGCCATATGGAGGAGCACAAAGCATTATCCAAGTGATGACAAAAATTGAGTGAAAAATAAATGATAGAGTATAATATGAAACAGCTGTATACCTGGGAATTATCTATTAATTGTTCCATCCTTAGACACGGAGCTGATTCCACTTACTATTGATCTGTTGCTGTTTGTTAAACACCAGTTGTTATTCTAACGTTGCACAAATATCTATCATACAGCTACAAATGCAACAGCTGCGATGTATGTGCACCGCTGCTGGGCCAGATGCTTTCAGGCAGAGCGCACAGTCTGATATAAAAATCAGTCAAGTTATATGTAGGTCAGGAAAAATTGATTTGAAGGTTAACGGCATGCTTTGGGTCTGGTGAAGCATGAGTGAAGAGCAGGTCATTTAACAGCTGGTTGTATTGATCGGTCAGACTGCACCAGACAAATGACGAAAAAACAAAACTGAAATGTGTCTAATGAATCCAGTTTTTCTGTTTGTTTTATGACTTAATCACTTCCTGTATGTGTAGACTCATTCACACATTTATTTTTGCACTAAAAAGCACATTTCTATAAGTGAGAAGTGTGTCAGAAGGGTCAATAAACTAGACCACTCTCTTATAGTAGTGAACAAAAAACACTGAGAAACTGTAGCCGAATATTTATTCTGTCAAAGCAAATACTTGATGAATACCATAATTATATTCAAAAGCAGACTTTTTATGTTTAGGCTTTCTGAAATGAAAAATATAGACATATCTGATGAGCATAAAGTGGTTTTTTTTTACCCCCATGAAATGTCTAGTGTCCTTGCATGTTGCTATCTGCTATAATGTTCTTGGTTCATCTGTGGTACAAGCATTGCCAGAGGTTAATGTACTGAATTGCAGCCACTATTTGACTGCCAGGTAAGTGCTTGGACAAGCCCTTAAGGGAATACAGCCACACAGCACCTCACTGAAAATTGTTCAGTCCACTTTACTAAATCCTGCTGAGGCACCGGGGAGAGGCCACATTCTATTGGATTCTTTAATCACAGCCAAGTTGAAAAATTTCTCAAATATGTAAGTAGCAGCTCCTGTGAGAAGTGGAGGTTTTGACCTCAATGGGGAAAGCTGAGTTTGGCTCACAGAAACATCAATGTTTGCCTGTATTTAAGAAGAAAAGAGATGGCAACAAACAGTGACTAATGCGGATAATGGAGATTAAACAGCCCCAGTCAACAGAGCCATCAAAGGAAACAAAACAACAAAAGAGTCTTACAATGAAAAAGAGATAAGCGTCTTCTAAACAAGTTAATACCCCATTTCCCTCGTAGGACTCGTGTTATTTATTTCATACTTTATCTTTCTCGTCCATATGACAGTGATACCACCCATATAGCCTGACATCATTCAACAATAACTGCAACTTTAATTAGCCTACTACTACTCTATTATAACTTGTTGACGCAGTTCAATTATTAGAAATTGATTTCATAAGGGATACCCAATAATTGACAACTACACATACTGTAGTGACCTGAACCTTGGGCATCCAAATTCTGATTAGTTCATACTTGTGTCTGAATGCACATTTGTGAACAATTTGAAGTAACTTCCTGAAGTGGTTCCTGATGTACAATATTCATTACATGCTCTCTTGCATCACACCCACATATCCAAAACCAAATTAGTGTGAATGTATCCTGATGTTGACCCTACATGTGATAAATGTATGTGTGCTCTAACCTCATGCCTTCACATGTATTGGACATGTCCCTCTTTAGTTAACTTTTAAACATCAGTTCCATACCATATCAGAAACTGTTCATCACCATATTGAGCAAAATCCCCTGATTGGTACTGGACTTTTTCAAGTCGACTTATCCGTCAATAAAGTCGAAATTGAGTCGACGAGGCGTGATGACGTCATCACATTGTCAGCGGAAGAACAACACGGACACACATCTGTCCAGTAATGAGCAACTTGTATTAAAGTTCACTGCAACGGCACAATGTCCACTGACAAGACACAAGCATCAGCCTTTTAACCTCGACAAAATAAAGTTGACTTTAGCTTTCTTTTAAATTTAACTGCGCAACATAAGTGGGGTGACTATATGTACACATTTTGTCTGGACAGATGACTCTAAAACTGGACTGTCCAGATGTCTGTCACATGACAAAATGTAAAAAGTGAGGACACGTGACAGACGTCTGGACAGTCCGGTTTTAGAGCCGTCTGTCCAGACAAAATCTGAACATACAGTCACTCTATATAAAGTGCAAAAGGCTTAAGTCAGTGGCCACCAAGATGCACACCACACTGTCTACATCATGTTTGGAAAAAAAAGAGCGTGTGTTAGCTCACTCAGGTTAGCTAGTGGATGTGCTGTTTTTTTATCTAAGGTGAAGTATTTCCACACATGCAATGTATGTCTGTCACTCTCTTGTTTTGTCAGACCCATCACCCCGATTTACCTGCAGCAGCCATGTCTCCTCTGGTTTAGGTCTGACTGGTCTGTGTTTACGATCTGAGGGAGAGGGAGGGAGAGAAAGAATAACATGCAACTTATCGACTCTTCCAACTGTATGTTGACTTGTGCTACGGGAATCAACGTGTCGACTAGTTGACGTTTCTGTTAATTCCCTATTTGACATTATTACCCCAAAGTGGCTCAATGATACTGAGGTCAAGAGAACGAGATAGACACTCCTTCACCTTCACTTTTTTTTTTGCTGTAGCCAATGACAGGTTGACTTGGCCTTATGTTTTTGGTCATTGTCATGTTGGAACATCCAAGGCAATCCTCTGCAAATTCAGTCAGGGTATGTAAATTTATGAGCACACTGTAAAAAAGCCTTTACCGTTGCAGAACTGCACCTGCTATGTATTACAGTTGCTGCTTCTTCTTCCATCTCTTTCTACAATGACTTTACCACTGATATCCTGTCATATGATTACATTTCACCATAAAATAAGGGCCAACTTCATTTATCACATCACTGTCAATTAACCCCAGTATAAGAAAATGAAAAACCCAATTTTCTTTTATATCTCTGCCACTTTCTGATGTCGTCCAGACTCATGAAGTGCATTAGTTATGTAAAGTATTGCCAGTGATATTCAAACCGCTATTTCATGTGCAAAAACAGCCGCGATCTCAGTTTCTTCAAGACACATTGCACTCCTATGGTTGACACACACCTCATGTGTAACCTGTGTGGGTGCTTCAAGCTGATAACAAGGATAGGGAAATGACAATTGACACATAACGCGACTGCCACTGCACGTGAGAAGAACTCAGCATGTTCCGGGCCTTAAGAGAGACACATACTCCCATACTCCAGGCTACATCTGCAAAAGAACACACTGCCCTGATCTATTCAACCCTGCACAGCAAGAGAATGTAAAAGTGTACACTTTCTTGAATAAAACACTGGCCAAAGGGCTTGTTCCTCATAAAATATTGAGCCCTTAAGAGTGGAGCTGTTCTCAATCTAAAAAAGAAATAAAGCTGTTCTTCTTTATTATTCACCTTACAGCAGTTCAAGCAGCAACAAACTTAATAGATCATTGACAAAAAAACACAACGGGACAAGAGGTTAGTATTTATAGACCCTTAGATTTGTGTAAGAAGAGTTTGTTTTTTTAAGAAGTGTGAAATCGAAGAATATAACAGTGTATTCTGAAAAAAAGTGGGTGCAACTTGTGATAACAGTTAATATATAGATATAGCCAAATCTTATAAAACAACTGATCAAACTCTATGAGGCTAAAACAGTTACTTAAACCATTTACTTGTAAGAAACTAGGCCAAACAATATTCTGTTTATACATTATTATTATTATTATTATTATTATTCAATGTAGCGTTCCACAGATAAGTATATTGCCAAACATGGAGATTATACATCTCTCATGACAAGGTGTAAACGTGTGAAGCTCGTGTTGGTTTGACAAACGTACATCTGGGTATTAGTCACCCTATCAACACCTTCTCATGTTGCATCACTGACTTAAACTTCAGGGCTGCACCTTAAAAGGCCCTGTCAGATAAAATAATGAAATAAAACTGCAGTAATAAATGTCATTCCTGTAAATAACATCTCCAAAATAAAATCCCTGCTGCATAGCTGTCACTAATGCAGATGCTTTTACACAGGTATTGATCCCGTACTATGTTCAAGACTGTTGTGACATGAACCTCCAAAATATACCCAAAACAAGGCATAATATTTCTGTACAATGTCTTCTGCTGTATGTCCTCAAATTGTCCAGAGGTGGACATTTTTGTGGCTTTGATCAGAAATGAGAAATTAGACTCCAAGAGCTAGAGATACTGAAACAGTTATTAATGTTCCCTACACAGAAGCATTTTTAAAGTAAATTCACACAAAGTTAAATGAACCATAACAATCTCTACTCACTTAATGAGACCCCTACTACAGGTCCACCCTGCCTCAGACTCTGCAGCCATTGGTGTTATTAAAATGTGGAACATAAGATTTCATCCAGTGTAATTACACTCCAAGTGTCCACTGCTTTCATCACTTCTTGAAACCTCAAAGTGGTGCTGTTAAGAATAGCCTGCAGACCAAATACTGGTCTACCTCAGTTCATGTCAGTGTGAAATTTAAAGAAAGAAAATACTGATGGTGAGGCACCTGATTTTTAGTCTCTTCTACACAGGCGGGAGAGTTGCTCTTTTTTTTCCCATCTGTCCTTTCAAAGCTGACGTCTGCAAGCAGCAACTGGAGGATTTAAAGATCTCTGAAGAAACAATTAGCAGCCATACTACAGGAACCAAGACCGTCTGCAAACTGAGGAGACACTGAAGTCTTAACTGTGTACCCCCAAACAGCACAATTTAAAAAGAGGGAAAGTTTTACCTCTACTGCAGGATATACATCAATACAGTTACAGTTACACACTCTGGAAATTCATAATTTCGTTGCATTCTTTTTAAAAACAAAGTCCAGTATTTCATTCGAAATTTAAATGAAGCTGTATGCAACGACAAAGCTTAGCCTACTAACAGGTTGTTGTTTTTAACAAAAATAATGCAATAAAATCATGAATTTCCAGACCGTGTAACTCTGCACTCAGCAATCGACTATTTCAGACTACCTCCTAAAAGGCTTCTGCTTCTGCATCCGTAAAGGTACTGGCTTGAGTAACTCTGGACACACTATCCAATGACACGAAGACCTCGGGACACTTTAGTTTGCCTTTAGGGACCCTCTACTTACCACCGTGTAAGTGTGATGTTGTCTTGAACTTTAGCAGAGGTCTAAAAATAGTGATTCGTATCAGAAAAAAGACATGCCCTAATCACTTCCATGCTAACACAGTTTGGCACAAAACAGCAAAATCTAAATTACATGTACATCCGAATGGTGTAATTTTGATGTCAACTATATGTATGTACTCCCAATCATCTAAAATTGAGCTAAATGTATTTTTACTCTACCCTTTAAGAACAAGAAGGCCATCCTACGGTGAATCCACACAGTGTATTTTCACTCAGATTCCACTGTGTTGACAACCATCATGTATTTGTAAGTGACAGAATGACATGACAATCGTGCGTCCATGTAGAGGAGCTCTTATTAATAAGCTCACTATCACCTACTCTATGCTCTGAAGCATTTCGGATGGCCCACAGTAGACTCACATACTGTGGTCCATTACAAAAGCGTCTGAGGTTTGGAATTTGCTATTTATTCATACAATTGTAAAGCTTACATGTATATAAACATTACACACCATTAGCATAAAAAATGCTGCAGAATATGAACAACATGGAGAGTACAAAAAAAAACATCAGTTTATCAAGTAAGATCATTACAAAGTCATTTTTACAAACAACAGTAAGTTGGTTTCATCGTTCCTATGATGAAAAAAAACAGAAAATAAAGCAGGAACTAATATCAGTGCTTAGAAATAAACCATTTTCATAGGAACAAAAAGTCAGTTATAAGACAAATTTAGTAAAGTATGACTAAAATGAAAAGTAGAAGCAAACAACAGACAGAACAAACCTTACAGGTCACCTGATGGGTCTGTTGACCATTTCAGTCGACATTCTCCTTCCTTACATTTTGTTTTTACTTTCATAATCCTGTCTTCATGTCATGACATGTCTGGGAGTTTTATTTGACTATGAGCTTGGCTTTAGGCCACACGTAAGGGCCGTTACTAAAACAGTTTTTCATTATTAAAAAATTACTGGTGAGTCCTCATTCAGTTTGTATTTCCCCAAACTATGGAACAGTCGACCTGAGGATCTGAGGTCCGCTGCGAATGTTCATATCTTTAACTGCTAACTGAAAACCTACCTTTTTAACTAAGCTTTTAATTAAATTTTATTCTTAACAATATTTCATTCTGCTATTTTATATATTTACTTTTATTTTATTACTATTATTTATTTATTTCTATTCTTTTTAACTCTGCAAATCTTTTAACTTGTTCCTACACTTGCGGGACAATGGGGAGGGTCTGATGTAAAGCACTTTGTGCTACATGCACCATGTATGAAAAGTGCTATATAAATAAAGTTTTGATTGATTGATTGATTGATTGCTACAAAAGAAAAAAACTAGAAAATGGCCAGTTTGTGTTGGCATTTACTTTTCTTCGGTTTACTCATTTATATGGTATATGGTTCACTTCCTCATGTACAAATATTCCATCATCCACCCCTCAAACCATTTTGCACAGATATAATCAATGCATCCTGTACTTAGCAGACCCAAGATTAATGTAATTTGCTTTAACAATTACAATCAACCCGCACATTTTCCATAATCCAGATTTAAAGTGTGTGGTGTCTGACCTTTTTCAGACACATCAAGTGTGGACTGAAAAAAAGCAGCCAAACCCATGGCTGATGTCATCTTAGTGACAATAAAGCAGGATGCGGCTGAAGACACAAGTCAGGTTCAAATGCCTCCATAAAATTGGCAGAACATATGGACTACAGACTTGATATTGACTTAACACACAGTAGTACTTGAGCTGTCACATAATGAGGCTTCACAAATCCACAACCCAACCTAAGTAAACCTGCTTTTTTAGAAATACCACTGTTGATACTTCTGCATGAAACAGGGGTTAATATCCAGTACAGTACCTATATTTTTTCTACAAGACAAAAGGGACCCTTTCTTTGTAGTTAAAGGGCTCACATTTCAGCAACGACACCCTCCCTATATATACACATATATTTCTACACATATACGTATATATATATATATATATATATATATATATATATATATATATATATACGTATACGTATATATATACATACGTATACGTATATATATATATATATATATATATATATATATATATATATATATATATATATATATATATATATGCTTCCCAGCTTTAATCCGACCATTGCTCCAACATGATGACATAATGAGAGGCTTCCTCCTCCCTTCACTTCCACTTCCACGGCTCACCTTCTTTCCTTCCCCCACATCTGCCTTTTTATGCGACCTACATTCATCTGTGATGCTGTGCATGCAGATGTATGGGTGCACTGTGCCCCATTGACTGTGTGTGTCTATGTGTGTTTTCTCTAAAGTCAGTCATTTCAACATTATGCCTCACTCACGCAAATACAAGAATTAATATTGCATTCACCACTGCCTGTGTCCATGTGAGTGAAGTGCATGTGTGTGTGTGTGTGTGTGGTTACTGTACTGTACTCTGTGTGTAAATGTGACTTAACTTGCAGTGGGCAACCAGATCCCCACCACTGGCACTTAGCATGTGGAGCTGAGAACACACTGCACATAGAGCTCATTCCAGCCATCCAGCAGCCTGCCAATCACTTACACTATTGCATGCAAACCCTAGGAGTGCGACCAACCATGCAGATGAACAGGGAAGCTATGAAGGTCAAACTACTGCACAAATGCAAACCACAAACATATTCAAACACAAGTCCAATTGCAGTTCCTTTTTCTTCCAAGTCGACTCCACTAAAGGTAGAGGTTAGGCCTCTTTACTTAACAAAGCCAGACATGCCTCGTTCTGCCTGTGTGCAAATGAACCTGCACTAACTTGAAAGCAATGAATGTCAGTGTAACAGTGATTTTCTGCACCAGCACAACTTATAGTCAGGCATGTTTTATTGAAATGCTATGATAGTTTAATAAACACTCAATAGATAGAAATACGACCAAGAAAATGCTTCATACACAAACCTAAATCATCATGTTAGACCAGTTTGTCTTGCTTACTCATTGACCTTTAAAAATGTGTTAAAATAAGCATCACAAGCCAGTTTCCACCATTCTCCATATGCCTTTAAATGTCCTGCATCTACACAAGGTATTAGTGTTCCAAAAAAATGACACACTTTAAATAATCGTAAAGGAAATATTTATTAAACTTCATTTAATTTTCAAAATGTTGTAGAATTGACAAACATTTTGTTTTGTCATCGACTGGAGTGCTTCTATGATGTTTGGTGTGAAATGACAATAAATTATATATCTATCAAACTGACATCCAGTGTCCAGACACTGCTCACAACGTCAAGCGATGAAATCACACACATCACAAAACAATTCCTTTGGTATTTGTGTGCATTCACATTCAATGGCTGATTCATTCATTACAGGCTTCATAATGTTGACTGTGTCTTTTGGGCTTCGTTTCTTTTTGTCGTATGAAGCTGGTTTATCCTCACTAGGGTCACAGGGGTCACTGGGGTTTAATCAAGCTACAATAGGTGAAGGTGAGGTACACACTGTATGAGTCGCCAATTCATCTCAGGGTTGAACATATAGGTTCCACTATTTTATTTTTTTTTTAAGTAAAGAGTAAAGATCTAATGAACACAGACTGTATTCAATGAAACCACTCCTTCCAATCCAACTGTTTGGGAAGATCTCATGGAGGAAGGATCCAACATTGCAATTACTTCACTAGACTTTTTTAATGGGTGGTACCTAAACTAACAAGACAACACTATGAGACCTACAATAGTCATTGAATTCATAGCAGCCAATGAACATGAATGTATGCAAATATAAGGAACTGTTTTGTAATGTGTATGACTCCATTGCTTCATGTTGTCAGCAGTGTCTGAACTAGAACGGACGCCATATTGAAAACAGTGACAATACAAAAAAATGTTAAATGTAAAAAAAAGGTTGGGGTGGCGGTGGTGCAGTGGTTAGCACTCGTACCTCACAGCAAGAAGGTCCCTGGTTCAAATCCCACACGAGACCTTTCTGTATGGGGTTTGCATGTTCTCATGTTTGTGGGTTTTCTCCAGTTTCCTCCCACCATCCAAACACATGTAGGTTAAGTGGTTAATCTAAATTGTCCATCGGTGTGAATGTGAGAGTGATTGTTTGTCTATATATGTTCAGCCCTGAGATGAACTGGAGACTCATACAGGGTGTACCCCGCCTTCACCCATTGTAGCTGGATTAGGCCCCCCGTGACCCTAGTGAGGATAAAGCAGGTTCAGATGACGAGCAGAGATGTAAAGAAGTTTAACAAACATTCATTCATTCATTCATTATCTGAACCCGCTTTATCCTCACTAGGGTCGCGGGGGTCACTGGGGGCCTAATCCAGCTACAATGGGCGAAGGCGGGGTACACCCTGTATGAGACGCCAGTTCATCGCAGGGCTGACATACATAGACAAACAATCACTCTCACATTCACACCTATGGCCAATTTTAGATTAACCAATTAACCTATCAGTGCATGTCTTTAGATGGTTGGAGGAAACCGGAGTGCCCGGCGAAAACCCACGCGGACACGGGGAGAACATGCAAACTCCACACAGAAAGGTCTGGTGTGGGATTCGGACCAGGGTCCTTCTTGCTGTGAGGCACGAGTGCTAACCACTGCACCACCGTGCCGCCCTAGTTTAACAAACAAGCACTTTACAATTATTTAAAGTGTGTATGCATCTTTTGGGATACCCTGTATTTATAATAGCAATACAGCCATTTCTTTTAACTATAAAGAATTTGCATTTCTTCTTTTTCCAAGTACAGACCCCCCCCCCCAATCACTCTATATGTCCATATCAGAGTGGAGAAATGATACTTGATAGGATTAATTTTGGACAAAAAAATTGTTATTCTACAAATTTCAAAGAAACATTCTGGAGGAAGGTAATTTTATAATGTTCCAAATGTGCCGACTGTGACACAGCACACATCGAGTCGGCAGTGGAATGCTTTTTTTCCCCGACACAAAGAGCCTTCCTCTGGAAACTTCAAATGCCACATCCAAATCCGCTTTCCTGTTGGTGCTTGTTTATGAAATTTTCTACCAAATTCACATCGACTGAGTTTGTTCTTACTTCAATACACAGAAATACTTTTCTGTTTCAGTAAACGACATGTCTATTCCTGAAAGCAGAACAAGAAAAATGATTACACTTTTTTTGTACAAAAAGAGCAAACAACTTTTAAAGAAATTATTAGGTAACATTTTTGGGACACCCTGTATAACCAGATACCATATGTATTTATTTGTAGTGCATGAAAATTGTTGAGTCTTCATTTATCCTTAGTATGTTAAATTTCTAATTTCAGTGAGGCTTTCACCTGCATAAAATAAAGAATATATATTGATGAATGAACCAAGAAATGAACAAACAATAACAACAACTTAACAAAAACCACAGAAAAATACATAGATTAAGAAAAAAAGATGAAAAATCCACTGGAAAGTTGGATTGTGCAAACCTTAAACTCTCTGTGGCAAGATAGATATGCATTAATCCAGCTCCATGATTTATTAAAATACTATGACACTTACATTTCAAACTTATTCCATCTGTTGACATAGATGCTAAGAATGATGACTCAGTGTATTTACATTTGATATCATATAACTTCCAATAGATGTTATCAGCGTTTTTGAGTTAATGTTTTCCTTGAAGCAAAGCCATCAAGGTGGTTAGATTTATCTGATGTAGGCTGGTCTCTTAAAAATGATCACTGGCTCACCTTAAAGTGTCACATCAACTGATATTTATTAAGATATTTTTCATCCTGATGCTCGTAGTAGTAGGTTTAGACCCATGAGTGTGGGCTTCAGGCGGCTGTAATACCTGCACGAGCAAGGTCAAACAAGAAAGTACTAACTCCATTAAAGACTGATCCCACTGAGAATTAGATTAGGTCTGTCCTGCCCGTACCTATCCTCCCTCAGCCACAGCACTGATTATATCAGCAGCACAAAAATGTCTATTTTTACAAAGGCCTGCTTAGCAACTCATTAATCTTTCTCCAAGAAGTGACTGCACCAAATAATGGCTGAAGGGTGCAGTGAGGCAGATGTCATTCAGACACTTTTAACAGTCCATCTGCTGGAGAAAACTCACACCTGATCCACTGTGTAAAACAGACAATATGGCAAGGTTTGGAATTCAGGCATTTAAGTGTCTCAAATATGATTTTTTTTGTTTTTAATTTTTTTTTTTGCTTCTGTGTGAGGGTATCAATTGGTTTTTGTTTTCAAGACCGTGGGAAAAGAATACGTTAGAGTGTGATCTTTTTAATCTTGTTCTGGGCCACATCTGCAACTGTTGCATCATTCAAGATCAGCATTCATCACAGTTCTTCAATGATGGAAGAAAAAATGTGGCTTGTTCTCTTCATCCTCATTATCATCTGCTTATGAATTCGCTGTCTTCTACTCCTTAAATGAAACTGAACACACAGACTACAGTGTCCTCTGTGGATTGCGTGATGTCTTTTGCACATACGAGTCAGTTCAGACAGGTTGACACTGAAATATAATATTGTCAGTTTAAATGAAAAATAATGTCAAAAGAAGAGAAAAATGGTAAAAAAAAAAAAAAAAAAAAAAAAAAAAATTGGACGTTACATACTTTATCCAGGTGTATTAACCATGATGTAGTCCTATAGTCCCCCATAATATGACAATAAAGTCAAGGGTGTAATAATGATGTTAATTTGAGGACTTACTCATGAGAGACAGCGAGAAAAAAAAAAAAAAAAAAAAGATCATCTCATTTCATTTTCGTCAACAAAAACTAAGAGATGTTAGCAATGTTTTCATTTCTTTACATTTCATCATCTATATTGCATTATATTCTGCACTATTGGGCACATTAAGTGAAGGTAAAATGATAAGATGAAAAGTGAAAATTCTTAGATAAAAAGTTAGAAGATAAAAATTCATAGTTATGAAATAAAAAGTCTAAATTATCAGATAAAAAGGCTAAACCTCCCAGTCACTAACCACAACCAGAATTAATCCATATATAAGGCGCAAAATTAAAGTATTTAAGTGCGCCTTATAGTCTGGAAAATATTTTTATTATAGACCAACATTTACGTTTAGTCCCATCTCGTTTTTGTCATGTGATATGGTTTTGTTGACGACAATATTTAGTCAAAATCTTTGTTGACAAAACCCAGGCTGTCTCCACTCGCCATCTTTGAGAGGCACAACTGAGGGGAAAAATTGTTTCCGAATGTTGTGTAATTTCCCATTCAAAATTGGTGTGGCCATTTTAGAAACATCCAAATACTAGTATGGAAATGTCCACAGTGTCCATATACAATTTTACGCCCATGAATAAACTGATCACATGTGTGGATAATGGGGACATAATAGCCAGTGAGACAAATTGCTTTTCTTTCCATTCAGCTCTAAATTTAAGGTGGTGACAAAACACAGAACAAAAGAGGAGAGCAAGTTTACAGTTCCATATTCAAAGGTGTGCTCATAATAAGTAGGGATGTGTATTGGCAGAAATCTGGTGACATGATACAAATAGTAATACTTAGATCACAATACAATATATCATGATATATTTTCATATTGTTAACATGGCAATTTTTTGGGTTGGGATTTCGTTTCTGTTTTAAATAATTCTTTCTGGAAAGAACTTAAGTACACCACAAATATGTACAAATACTAAACACATTTATATTTAATCAGAACAGAAACACAAAGTTTTACTCTGTAAAAACTAAAAAACTAAATTATATTTAACAGATATTACAGATTAAGATCTTGCTCCAATGTTCATATTCTTTATATATTATACAATTTTTGTACAATCCCAACAATGAAATTAATCTCCGCTTCTCAGACAGTAAAAAGAGCTTTTTGGATGCTTCAAATAACCAACATTTAATAAAATAGTGTTAAAAATAGATATTGTTTTAAATGAACAAAATCCAACATTGAACCTCTGCCATGTCTGCATTTGAATAAATACCTAAAACATATTGATACAGTACTTTTAAATATTAATATATTATTGTGAAATGAATAATCACAATATAGCTTATTGTAGAACTGATATTTTCTTCTTCCTGTGCAGCTGAAAAGACCCACTTACTGTAATATTCTAGTTAGTTGTATAATAATAACTTGTTCTCAGTTAAATGGACTGCACTTATATAGCACTTTTCCACCGTTATGGTGCTCAAAGTGCTTTACATTAGCCTCACATTCACACACACCAGTAGGTTTCTAAGGTTCTGTCAGTCCTACTGGGAGCCTAAGTCAGGGTTCAGTGTCTTGCCCAAGGACACTTCGACATGTGGACAGCCACAGCATGAACCGCAAACCCTTTGATCTTTGGACGACCCGCTCTACCAACTGAGCCACAGCCGCCCTCGAGTTAACTGGCCGTGGTTTATAGAACCTGAGTAGAACTGCTCAGAACATTAAAACAAACAGTCCAAAATATGTTCCCATAAGTCTATATTAATAATAAGAGGATGTAAATGTGCCCAATGCAGATTTAAAACACTACATCAATTCTTGAAAACACTGTTAATACATGCAAAGATTTATGGTAAGAGTTAACAGTGAAGAAAGACAGCAGCAACATAATCTATATCCATTCATTTGATTCCTCGCTTGAAGAAAACATTAACTAAGACAGATGGGAAGGGTGCAGTTTCCTGAGGATTAGATTTAAGAGGATAGTACTATATCAAATTAATTCTTCATTAACTTTTACATTTTTTTATTTGCGCATCATAAATAGCAAAGAGGAAAAAAAGAAAGAGCAAAATGTACAATTAGCATCATTGTGCACAAGAGGATGGAAGCCAAAAAAGGCACATACGTAAGTGAATATTTACATGGAAAAACACAGTACATAGGGAAAAAAGAATTAAAATGACTATGCAACTGACATAATAATCTTCAGTAAAAGCAATAAAAATACAAGTCCAATTGCAAATCATCAAATAGAAATTAATTATTTCTTTAATTAAATGTTTCCATTAAAGAGAGCCCTTTTCAGATGCTTTTTAAATAACGATTAAAAAAAAAAAAAAAAAAACTTGATTGAAGTTCAGGACATACAGTATTCCATAGATATTTCAGAGAATCCTGAAAAAAATCGACTTGAACATCATTTTACTAGATTTTTGCCAAAAAAAATGACTGCAATGATGAACCTTTTTGCCTCCACATGTGACTGTGTGAACAGATTTTCACCACTATAACGTTTAGTAGTACTGACCATGCATACACACACACACACACACACACACACACACACACACACACACACACACACACACACACACCTGGAGGTGGTCGTCGAAATACCAATTACACCCTCTCTTTTTATCAGAGCACCATGTGAAGTGTTCATGCACCTTGTAATTACGCGAGCGGTGGACAGGTTTCATTTAAAACCAGCTCCAGTGACAGAGCCGCAGAGAGAACACAAGCCTCTGACTCATTAGAGTGAGTAAGGGACAAGAGAAAGTCAAACATCCACAGTGCTTTGGGAGTCTAAACAAGCAGCAAGCTAAGAACTTAAAAATCTGACATCACCGTATACTTCAAGGGTGTCATTTAGTTGTAAGGTAACCTCTATTTAAAGACGAAAACTGGGAAAAATAGAAAAAGAAAAAAAAAGGGGGAAGAAAAAGTACGTCCAGGAAGGGTTGAATCATCCTGACCTTCTAAGCACATCTTATTCCAATAAATCACACAGGCCAGCAGCTCTTGATGACAGCCTTTCACAGTGCACAGAGCCCTCTCAAAGACAGCCTGCCAACAGCAAGGTCCTATGAAGGAAATGCAGCTCTACACCTCACATTATGGACCATAAATACAGCTGGGAGCAGTGACACCCACTGAGGCTGCTACCATGTGAGCAATAAGAGAAAGTCAGCTTAGAGATCATTTCTGTGTCTGTTCCCCTTCGTGTCAGACACAATGGAGATAGCAATTATTGCACAAACAGACCAGAGGTGACTAAAATAAAGTAGAAGTACAGAAACAGAGCACAAGTAAAAGCACTGACTCGACTTATTTACATGACGGGAAAGTATTGAGAGTAAAAGTCAAAAGTAAAAAGACATTTCTACCGCCTGTTCCTGAGCCCTCACTCCAGTGGACGGTGGCGTATCCCTGGAGCCCAGACATAATACACAATGCTAGCAGAGTTCCAATGAGTTTACACATTGACAGCAGAGGAGTAGTTTACAGCAAAAAAATAATGGTTTTCTAGTGGAGTTTGTCATGACATATGGACATATGGACTTACTGCACTGTAAAATAATAAGAAAATAAATAATGATAATAATAATAATAATAATAATAATAATAATAATAATAATAATAATAATAATAATAATAATAATAATAATAATAATAATAATAATAATAATAATAATAATAATAATAATAATAATAATTTGTTTCTACAGGAAAAACAAAACTGGCAGCTGTGGTGGCTAGAAAAGTCCTGCAAAAACACAACCATAAACATATTTACAATAATGTGTATTTAACATTTAATACGTGTACATTTAACATTTTGTATTGTACATTTATATTTAACATTGAATGTAAAAAGTCAGAGCTGGAATTTGAACTACCAGTCCTTTAGTGTTTGGACAACCCACTACCAACTGAACTAATGCCACCCATTATTTTACATATTTAAAATAAATTGTTCAATGTTTACTTCTTTATTCCTGTTATTTTAACTGTATTTGGTTTTGTAATTTAAATGGCACCACATTGTTTTTCAAGTTACTTTTATTTTTTCAAAAACAACAGAAATACCTAATTTCTAAATACAAACCTGCCTTTGTACACATAGTCTTTCTGTAAAAACTACACCTACATTTGATTCAATCGCATCCACACTTCAACGGCACCTCGTCAAAGCACATTCAGAGCTTCTATGTTTTGCTAACTGGTGAGTACTAGCATCTGTTAGCATGTAGCCCCAGTGTTGGAATTATTTTTAGCAAATGTACCAAAGTAGTTAAATTATTAGGATACATCTGCTTCACACATCTAGGCGTGTCCAAACACTTCAGTTTTCTCTTTACTGATGGATCTAGTTTAACACTTTAACTCCTGAGACATTATTTCAGTTAAATGTGCTGCTGTGAATTTTTTCCAAAAAACTGCTATGGAGGAAAATCACAACAAAAATTGTAAACCATAGTAAAAACAAACAAATTCCAAACCTTTTATTTTTAGTCTCACTCACTGCTTTGTTTTGCTCCATTATATGTTCAGAATTCTTAATATTTAGAATAACTCAGACATATAGAACACTCAGCAATGATGCATCAGAAGTTAAAGGGTTGTAAAAAAATTTAATTAATCCGATTACTCGATTAATCGATGAAAAAAAAAAGCCGACAGAATACTCAATTACAAAAATATTTGATAGTTGCAGCCCTAGACGCAACTATCCATACTTAAATTAAAGATCTGGACATTTAAATTCCTTCCATGATCGGCAATCAGCAGATCAAGTTCTTTGGTGATCAGTATCTGTGATCAGGCCAAAAAATGCTGATTGGTGCATTCCTACTTTTAACATATTTTGTGGGAGGTATGCAACTATGAGTCATCTCTTCTATGTGTTATTGTAGTCTTCGTTTACACCAGATACTAAATCAATCCCGATGTTGAGATACAAGACAATGAAATGTCTGTAGTTTTACTTTTCCCCAAGGTCATTGTTGTTCTTGGTACTCCTGGACTGAAAGACAGCTAAACCAGTCTAGTTGAACCAAGAACAACTACCAAAAACATACACAATAAAACAAAAACTTAAATAAATGCATTAAATAAATGCATTAAATATTCAAAGTTGTTGGTTTTTTTAAAAAAACAGAGGTCACCTTTTACCATAATTCTCCCATGTTGCACTGCTATTTATACACAGTACTGCAGAATATTCTCTCTTTTCCATTTTCCAGCATGTGGCATTAGCCCTTAAGATGCATGAGTCACCTTTTATGTTTGAGTGTGCATCAGGATTAATATGCTTTTAACTGAGAAATGCAGAACAACTACAACAAACTATGATCGTAACAAGGTCCGTGCATGTTTATAGAAGACAACACAGATAATAATGAGGAGCAATCAGCAACTTCCCTAATAAATGTCACACACGGAACCTTCAGAAACTAAAGCAACAAGATTATTTTGAAAACAGAGAAAAATATACGTATACTTTTCTACAAATCAGAGCAGTTGAATGACATCCTTCTGTAAAGATTGATGATAGGCCAATATTTCTGAGGGGGGGGGGGGGTTGTATCAGTATCGACCTGTTGTGTTGGCTGATATGCTCTTTTTTTCCCTGTCATGATTTACCGACAGGCAATGTTCATGGCACCTCTGTGTTCTCGGAGAAACTGCTGAGTGAACTAGGTGGAAGGAATATTGTAGTTTGACACCAAGATAAAACGCTGTGTGCTGCCGCCATTGTTCCTCTTACAAAGAACAGACTTGAAAAATTAAAGTGGACTGGACACGTTGTTTTTATATAAATGCAAGTGTTAATATGTGAAATGGTAATTTCACCTGTTCTATCTTACCCCTTGTTTTCCATAGTTTAGTACGATTTTTAGTATGTTATCATTTGAAAAAGGGAAAAAAAAAATGTGTATCTGCTCCAAATATCAGCAGCTTATACCGGCCATCAGCTAAAGCTAATGTACAAATAAAAAAATAAATACATTGGTATCAGCCCTCCCAAAAAAATTCATATTAGTCAATCAATAGCAAACAAACCTGTAAAAATCCCATATATGCATCTGAGGACATTGTCATTTCAACTATATATACAAATTATTAACAAAAAAATATTCAGTCATTCTGCGCTGCTGTAGTTGTGTGTTTTACAATATTTCACACCACTCTTAGTCACTGCAATGAATGCAAGGCATGATGGACAGGAGTCACACAAGGTTACTTTGTTTGGCTTAAAATGAGCAGAATGACAACGTCAAGCTGAAGAGTGTGAATCATTCTGCAACAACCCTGTGCTAATGACAGCAGAGCGTTCACTGCCCAACCTTGGACACAGAGAAAGTAATTTGCATTCTGTGCAATCTGAAAGGCCCGTTTGGAAATACTTTAGATTCTGGTCAGTAGACTACTAACTACTATGTTGCTTAAAGTTGTCTGGAACTACATTCAGATAAAGTGTTGTTTGTGGTACACTTTAAACCCAAGGTAATATAAGTAGTATTTCCATTATGTATTTCACCACAACACCAGTAGATGTATCTGTGCTGAAAGATTTGTGTTGTAGGTAATATACTCACTTAATAATATGCATTATTAAATGTAAAAGGAATGGAATGATCACAGCACAGGTTGCTTAGAGCGTAGAATGACAATAGCAACTGTAAAAGTTAACATAGTTCTACACCGCTTCACCCTTTAAACTTACAAGGGTCCACATATAGGCCGGAAGTAGCTTAAAAATGTAAAAAAAAATAATAAAAAAAAATGCCCCAAATGTCACATGACCTCGTATAGTTTGACAACGGAGATTCTCACACATCAGAAGACAAACCACTTTCAGATAAAATAACCACAGCAAGTATAATCACTCATTTGTTCAGAATACAAACGGTCCAACAAAAACATCCAAAACAAACAAACAAACAAAAAATGTCCAAAACACATTAAAACATCAATATCCACAAAGGTTTTATCTATTGCATCATTTAACAGGACCTGCCTCCAATATCCCAGTTTTCATCTTAATATTTTCATTTATAATATAAGCAAAAACAGCATTCAATTTACTTTGTTAAGAAATGTAAGGGAAATTGAGTGGAAGATTAAAAGGTTAAAGTTAAAAAAAAAAAAAAAAAAAGAGCTATAATAAAGAATACAATAGGATGCCTTCATTGTCATTGTATGTTGATACAATACAATTGTGGTACAGCTCCAGTCCAACAGTGTGACAAGAAATAAATTACAGTATAAACCCATCTACAATATTAAAAAAAACTATACAGTATGAAACCTGAATCTATAATACTAAAATCAGTTGGTGCAAATGGCCTTTGTTTTCAGGACTGAACTAGAATAATAATAATATTTATTATGATTTTGTAAGGTGTTAGTATGTACATCTTTTTCTTATTTATTTATTTATTTTTAAACAGACCTATAATAGTATTTGCGACTGTTGTTTTGTTTGTATTCTTTTGGGCAAAACTAAATATAGTACATATGTTTTGTTTTGTTCTTTTAAAGAAAGAATAGAAACAAATTTTTGGTTTTAACCGGACTTCTACTCCACTACATCTGACCTTTATCATAAAATGAATTTGTTTCCTGACTAGAGCAACATTTATCAGAGATGCTAATCTGAATGTGTCTGAAGACAAAGCTGTAGCTAAACCAAAGGAAGTAAATTATCTTCACACGGCAGAAAGCAAACACTTTTTTTTCCTGATTGAGAGCAAAAACAAGAGTATCTTACAGATGCAGGTTTTCTCATATTATGTTTCAGAAGTGATGCTGACACGATTTGTTCATATCAGGACTTCCACACACTGACTGTTGTATTAAAAAAAAAAAAAAATACATGTTTGGCCGTCCATAGAACAATCCCACTAATCTAAGCTCTACAGCCATTTTCAGACAGCTTAACCTCCTCATAATCTGTCTGAACTCTGGACACTTACTTCTAAACATGGACGGTGATTAGCAGCTTATCACAGACTTATAGCTAGCTATGAAAGCTACCCCACAATAAGCTGCTCAAACATCCCATGTCCCCATTGAAGATGCAATGTAAGAAGTAAAGTACTATCCATCAGCACAGAGACACGTAAACAACATCCCTCAGGAAGTTTACTATCTTGTGAAGACAGCTAATTACCCCGGACGTCCATGCATTTCTCACGGAGCGTCCTCAGAGCCAGCCAGGAGTGAGAGGCACAGCTGGTCTTGATGACTCCAGCGCTACTGCTTTTGAAGGCTGAGCTCAGATAACTGCTGCTCTGGTCGGTTACTGGCCATCTGAAATTACACCTCCACCTTCCCACAGTGCCCTGCTCCTGCCACCCCCCCACCCCCCAACCCCCAAAAGTTCTTTCTACTGTAAGCCACATACAGTCTGGAACAGATACAAAGAAATCTGGAAATAGCAGGAAGTACATTAGGGATAATAGTATATAGTATACAGTCATTCCTGATGTTATATCTGAAAGGGATGTGGGTCAGATGTAAGTAATAATACTAACAACAAGAAGAAAGCACAAATACGGGACTATTGAAGAGAGAAAATTACTAAATGAAAGTGGGTGATTATGAGGAAACAGCAGCCATTCAAGTGCAGAATGTGTCGACTGGAAATTGCAAAAGTGCTCTTATATAAAAACATGGAAACAGTAGTGAGTGTTCAGTCAGATGTCAAACTGCAGCTTTCAGTTGGTTAATATATAGATTTATATATATAGATTATTTTCTTCAAGTCGATTTGATTAAAACAATTATTTGAAAAGGCATTCTGTGCATCTGTTCAAACACGAATTTATGAAACAACATCCACAAATATATACATACATACACATATATATATATATATATATATATATATATATATATATATATATATATATATATATATATATATACACATATATATATATACACATATATATATATACACATATATAAATAAATAAATATTTTACCCAATTTGCCTTAGCTCTGATATTTGCAAAGACACATTTTTGGTGACTGTGACCTTGAACTTTGACCTACATTCACCAAAATTTTATAGGATCTATTCTGGATTCCTTTCATGGTAATTAGTTAAATAGTTTTTGTGGAAACTTTCTGACAAACAAACAAACAAATGGACAAACAACAAAAACAAAAACGACTCCCAAAAAGATTGTATAAATGTATTAAAAAAAAATTGCAATCTGTGCATTCCAATTTTCAACAAATATGTTTCCAATATACTAACAACGTAAGATAGAACTAAAAATAATAGAGATAAATATTTTAAATATTTGTGTGAAAATGGGTAAATGTTTAAAGGAGTAAAAGATGGACCAGATTTAGAAAAGTCAGTCTCTTTATCCTTGTTGTTTGTGTCTATTCCAGCATCATGTGCTTTACAATAAGTATCCATGTGAAACAACAGTGGAATCGTTGTTTAGCAGCGATCACATGTAAAAATCTGCCAGTATTTTAGGGTGGTTTCACAGACTACAGTAAACTTTACAAGTGTGAAACCTTCCTAGATCAAACTTAACCATAGTTTGGTTCCTTTAGACTTTTGCAGAAAGTTATATGAGGCCAAGTTAAATTACACAAATGTCACTAAATCAATCACTATATAAGGACACAGGGTAAATACAGTATAAAAGATGGCAGGATGTAGGATCCAAAAACCTGGGTGGTGAAGTAAAATTAACCACATAAAACATGTACAGTGTAAAAAACTAACAAACATAAACCATTGTACAATTATCCATAAACAACTAAACAACTATTTCTAATGACTTCCTGTAGAAAATTGTTGCTATTTTTTTCTCCAGTTTACTATAAAAATATGAAACCTCACACACTTGTAATAACTGGATCCGACACATTTATGTGCATCTCAGAAATGTGATAATTGGAAAACCTTGGTTTACAAGTTTTTGTCCATATTCCAAAGTCTCGTCAATTTTAAAACATAACAAAATGGGTGAATGTTTTATTTGCAAACACCCTCAGGACATGCAAAAAGTCAATTACTGCAAAGGCAGAAAAATGTGTCTTCCATAAACCAAGACACATAAATATACAGTAGGTAAATGAAAATGCAGCTTTGTATCGGATGTGCAAATGAACATGTGTTCAATTGAATATTAACTTAATATTAATAAACATGTCAGTGTTTTTGGCCCAAAAGAAATTCAAATAGCAACTTAAAAAAAATTATTGGTCAAATATTCATGAAAATAGGTTTGTGTAAAAAAAAAAAAGGCACGAGACAACTTTTAATGCAAGATGACTTCTACCCTCATTTAGAAGATAGGCCATATCAGCTTATGCTTAAGTCAAAGTGACTGTTCGTGCAATATTGAAAAGGTGCTTCGCTGCACCACCACCGCCATAGAACATGTGTCTTGAAATGTGGCCTTGAAAAATAACCCCTTCCATTTCTGTCCTGGAGCATATTTTCCTTTGGTTTTACCCCTATAATATGGTTCATTAGTCAAAGTAAATGCTGACATAATATCCAGATAAAAATGACTATATAGTTATTTTGGTTTCACTTCCCTCCCTTCAGGACTCGCTGTAATATCCGACTGAGTGGAATAAATCTGTTATTGGGTCATCCCTGCTTTTTATGCAGCTCATATATTTAGTACAGCAGTATTTCCTCACCCTGGTCTACGGCTTAAAAAAAATAAAATCCACTGCCTCCACTTCCTCTTCTTCCATAACGTGCCAATAGTTCAACCATGTCAGCAAAAAGTGTCTAAAGACGCTGCCACTCTTTTCACTGCTGAAATACAATTACAATTGAAGTGACTGTTATGTACAAAGGAATATCACAAATAATTTCATCTGGTTTCATAATATGTACAGTACAAATCATCACTTTAACTCAACCTGTTCTGAATCATCTGCTCTGTGTGAATCAAATGTAACTAGAAAAGCACTGTGAGCGCAGACCTCCACCAAGGTAGACACCCCCCACCCCCCACCCCCACCAAAATCTAATCATTTCCAGATCTCCCCGTTACCAACCTACTGTCCCCTTTACATTTCATCAAGATCCATCCATAACTTTTTGAGTTATCTTGCTAACTAACAGACAGAAAGACAAACAAAGTGGCAAAAACATGACCTCATTACTAACATTACTTAGGTAATAAAACACACCTTCATCTCAAACATGTTGTTAATCCATTTAAGGTAGTTGTTACATTAACAGAAACCACCAAAGAAAAAATGCCAATGTTTCCTGAGTGATATAAGTCATAAAACTTTATAGACTAATAATAAACCAATATATTGGCCAGCTGATATGTTATGCTGATATTTTAAACATGTTTTCTTCTTGCATCAATACTGTCCTGTTGTGTTTTTTTTCTCTGACATGATTTACTGACAGGTGACGTTCATGTTCTTGGAAATACTGTGGTCTACACTGGACTTTTTTTTTTTTGATGTAGTAAAATTTTTGATGTTAACTGTCACAATTTTTATTTGGTAATTGTAAGTAAAGAAGATTTTCCAGCATTTCTTATCATTTAATAGAGGAAAAAAAAAAATCACTATCGGCTCCAAATCCTGTATCAGCCTGTATTAGTCATCGGTTAAGGCTGATGTACAGTGTTCCTTCACTATAACGCAGTTGACCTTCCGCAGTCTCACTGTTTCGGGGTAATTTTTGTTGTGCAATTTTCCTTTTTATTTCTTTATTTTTTTACAGCATATGAACCTGTATTGTGTCCTGCATCCTGATTGGTCCAGGTTCCAAGGTGATGTCTAAACCCTGCACACACTTGATTGGTCAGACAGTTGTCTCTGTGCACAAAATACAGAAGCGGAAGCTGACGGCAAATACATCAGTACATTAATCCACATGATGACAGCCCATTATACGACACCAGGAGGTTCAGTCTTTGGTGGCCGACGTAAAAACTCAGACGAGACAACATAAAACGAGTGAGTTCATCAACAATTCCCTGAGCAGACGACACAGAAGTACACACTGCATCACTATGATGACCAGGTACTTTAAAGTCAGTACTATCCTGTCATGGAAACTAGGGCTGCACAATATTAGCAAAACTAACAATATACGATAAGGGTGTATAGTGATATTAATACTGCGATATTTGTGATTCATGTACAGAAATGAAGAAAAGAAAAATGTTCCTTAACCCAACCCCTTATATGTTTAAGTGAAAATCAGGTATTTTCCTTTTTAATTTAGTGATCGTGTAGATGTCCATAAAAGTTTGCAGTGCAGTTCATTCTCCCATACGTTACTTACTGTGTGGAAGTGTGGGGGAACACCTACAAAACAAACACAGAAATAATATTCAGACTTAGAATATGGATTGTAACTAAGAGCATCTATAAAGAACCATCAAACCCACTCTTTATCAAATTAAAGGCATTAAAATAGAAGGATTTGGTCGACCTTAAAACAATTCAAATAATGCACTAAGTAAATCAAAACCAGTTCCCACAAAGTGTCCAAAGGTTGTTTCAAATGAGGGAAAAGAAACAATCTGAGGGGAATAAACCACCTGTACGTACCAACACCAAAAACACACTGTATATAATCTATGGAACAACTGCAGTGAAGAACTGAAAACCTGCAAGTTAAGTTTAAAAATTTTTATAAACCACATCCTAAGTGGATACAAGTCAGAAATAGAAATAGAAATCTAACAAGGAGCAACTTTCCCTTTTTTCTAATATGCTTTCTTTTGTTGATTGTACATGACGCTGACTGAGTAATACAAAGTGGTAGGACTACAAACTTCATCCTACACCCTTTTGAACAAAGGTATAATTATCTAGGATCCTAAACAGTTGTTGCTTCAGTTTCTGGGTAAACACTTTGCATGTTTTACTTATTTTGTTTTTACCTAAACAAATAAATGAAATGAATGAAGTTGAGGGTTATTTAAAAAACAGAAAACTGAATAAAGTTCCTTGTTTTTCAATATATCATGAAAAAAAAACTGTCCATCTACTGTCCTTTGGTCCAGTAGTTTTGCGTAAAGCTACTGACAGACAAACAAACAAACAAACACACACACACAAAACGACTCAAAAACAATAACCTTCTTCCCTTTGGAGGATGGGGTAAAATAAATAAACAAATAAATAAAATAAATAAATAAACACCTTTGCAATATGAATATCGCAACCTGCATTATCGCGATAACAATATTTTTGCGATATATTGTGCAGTCTTAGTGGAAACATGACTCTGCAGATTTCACTTATTGTAGGTTATTTTCAGAACGTAATAAATGGGTGATCACTGTAAACTAAATCGCCATCAGTCCCAAAAACTCCACATTGGTTGATGACTAGTCTTGTGAGAAATGAAAATGAAAACCCGACACTTCGAGCGCATTGGTGGGAAACAGCTGCAGGTGTTCTGTGCTGTATTGTGTTCTACCATGTTAGCATTAGATCATTACGTACAGTCGTACTGATGGAGCGTTCAAAGACAGCAGTTCTCCACCACACCTGTATCCTGTCTATACACAACCAGGCAGTTAAAGACCAACACATACAGCTACACACATACACACAAAGAGGTGCAATCCAGTGTGCAGCCATAATTAGATGGGGGTGTATAAAAGCAAATGTTTTGGGCGATAGTCAGAACCATATGGCAGCCAGCGAGTCTCAATTTATCAGGTGTCCATTTGCACATTCATAACACATAATTAGAGCGTGTAGTAACAGCTATACTTCATAAAACTCCCAGGAATGCAAGGTTTTGGTTTTATATGCAGGAGCCAACAGCTGTAAACATCGTCCACTGCCTTCATTTGTTGTCCTCTACTTTAACTATGAAAGTTACTGAAAGGTAAAACCAGTGCTAATAATTATTCAGCAGCTGCACACAAACAATATGACATATCTCTTGACGCAATGTCACTATAAAACCCGCGAGAGGTTTTGTACTTTCTGCATCGCGTTGCTTTTGCTGCAGGAAGAAGTGAATTCAAAGAAGTCACCGGTGTCTTTGATTCCACTGGACAACAGGATGCATCCGCTGCCGTGGGTTTTCTTATTATAATGAGCCTCACTGTTCTCTTCACCTCTGCAGCAGCTCTTCAAGGTGATGTTGAGAGAAGTCACACCAGCTCAGTGATCTTACCCTTTTGGTGATTTTAGATAACTCACAGCAGTTCAAAGACAACCAGCACAAACAGCACTTTATTGCCCTTGACGCTTCAATGCTCCGCTCACTAACCTGCCTGACATGAAGGCGATTAACAACACTTTTCTGTTTGACTTTAAGGCATTTGGTCTCAAAGGTGATAAGATATTTGACCGCTTTAATTAAATTCACTCTACAAGCAACACAGTTTAACCTGTAAAGCAGAGAAACTGCAAGTTTAGACAAATGAGATAAATAAAAAGTGTTAAACAGTACTGGCAGATTTAACTTTCAGGAAGGTAAACACTTGTGACCATGATGTGATAATGGCCTCGCTGTCTATGAGTCTATTTAAGTTTTATGTGTGTATTAGGGACAGAAGTGGCTTGAGCTTTAAAGATCTAAACAACAATCAGTGACGTTAAGTCTCTATTCATCTAAAACAAGGGTCTCAAACTCATTTTCTTTCAAGGGTCACATTCAGCCTGATTTGATTTCCAGTTGACCAGACCAGTAAAATAATAGAATAGCATGTAAATAATAACTTTTAGTGTCAAACACCACCATTAAATTATGAAAATATTTTCTTTTACAACCTACACAAACAAAAAAAAAATTGAAACAACCAGTAAAAAACTAAAATTTCCTAGGAAAAATAAATGCAATTTTATTAATGTTTTGCATCAACATATTTTTACACAAAGAAGTAAAAACTTTTTAAAATTATACTGAATTTTCTTTAGACATTTCATGTTATTCATACTTCTTCAGGTTTTTCACATTTTATTGTTATATTATAGTGTCTAAATGTAAATATTTCTATATTTTTCTGGGGTTTTTTTTAAAACTAAAACAATTTGAAGTTGTCATTATTGGCAAAATGTAAAACGTTTTTCACATCAAACAGAGAAGAAAATATGAATTTAAAATTTTTTTGGTAGGTTTTTATGTTATTTGACTCTAGATAATATTGGTCTGTATGTGGAACCTGAACTAAAATGAGTTCCACTGTGGAACTGTGCAAATTCATCCCAGGGCCACATTGGAACCTTTAGTGGGCCGCATTTGGCCCCCGGGCCACATGTTTGAGACCTCTGATCTAAAATATTTAACAACTTCTCAACCATTCATCCTAACCTTATGCATTAGGATCTAAATCTAATTTCCAAAGATGACCTGGTCAATTCACATAAAATGCACTTTCTCAGCAGAATCTGATGCATCTTATTTGAATGTTAAGAGGCTCCACAGTGAACATGGAAATACTCATCTTCTGCAACAGTAAAAGTAACCAGTAAAAGTCACAGAGTTTAACAAATGACAGTGGCTACAGATGCTGTCTACGGATTGTGTCTTCAGTTAATTATATTTTTTACTGAAAAGAAACTTTTTATTCACATTCTCTGTTTTTACACAATAACCTTTTAATTTACTTTGAACATCTAAAGGACACAAGAACCACTTCATAAAGGATAAAAATTATCCTGAAGTTGAGAGAAAACAGTTGTAAAAGTTAATGAGGATCTTTTTTATAGGTTAATTCAGATTTTCTTTAACTTCAGTTTATTTTTCATCCTGGATTTGGTGTTTAGTTTTAATGCACTATGCAAACAATATGTATGTGCAGAGGATCATGTAGGTCTGACTTCACTGTGACTGAACTGTGCTCCACAGACTGAAAAATGTCTTGTAAATTGGTTGTAGATGCTTGTTAATTACTTCTTTTTTTTTTCATTAAAAAGAAAGCTTTTCTTAAGATTTCTCTATTTTTATATAATAACCTTTGAATTTACTATGAACATTTAAAGCAGTGGTAAAGGATAGGCATCATTTTAAAGTGACAGTTGTAGGTTTTTAACACATGTTTATAGGTCAATTCAGATTTTTATTTATTCATTTTACTTTCGTTTTTCATCCATTCATTAAGTGTTTGGATGCATTAAACCCTAACTATGGACAGAATGCATCAGTGCATCCTCTTAAGTTGTGCAGCAGCATGTAGGCCTGACTTCATTGTGACTGAACTCCACTCCTCCAGGCTGAAGAATGTCTCTTCCAAAAGGGTTATATTGTCCCTGCGTGTTCACCCCACGGGAGAGCATCCATAACGGACCTGCGTGTCCAGTGTCCACTGTCCACTGTCCACTGTCCACAACTCCGCCTCACGTGTCACTAACGCTACTGGTGTTGATTAAACCGTTTCGTGGACACCTTTAGACTAAATCAGCTGCTGTGGAATTAGCTCGGGTGGCAAAGTGACGCACGCAAACGATTGTTTTGGTTGTGATTTCTTTCTTTTTCTTTGCAAAATCACATTAAAAAAAAACAAAACAAAAAAAAAACAACCCGCATGGTTTATTCAAGCAAAACCTGATTTAGTGGCTCGTGCAGAGGCAGACATCGTCGCACATCTTCTGCCTGCGCTCCTCGTCCTGCACAAAGCGCTCAGAAGGAGCACATGCAGATCTGGATGGAAATCCTGCGCAAAGCGAACAAAGCCTTACCTAAAAACTGAGGGGGTCTTCACTGGATGATGCCCATGATGCATTTGCTCGGTCCATTTTGCGCCGGTTCGCTGGGCTGCACAGTGGAGAGGGCGGTTCGGTTTGGCTCGCAGTTCATTGAGGGGATATCCACTACTACGAGGAGCGGAGGGGCTGTGTTGTCTGTCACATTGTTGCTGGCCTTTTTCTTGCATCCACATCTGAGTTTAAGGGGCGGAGTCACGAGAGGGGTTGGTTTTTCCACTGAGGCACTGGGGTGGTGTGTTGAAAGGGAAAAGAAGAGAAGTGGAAATGCAAATACACTAACATTAGGGCTGTTCAAATTAACAACAACAAGACTTTATTTGTCATTGTAGAACATAGTGGAAGTACAATTTAGTAGTTTCTCTCTCCAGCACCATTATGAAATAAATTTAAAAAAAAAAACGTTCAAACTCGACAAACAGAATGTCACAAAAGCAGCAATGTAAATGTAAAATAAATATCATTAATATGGACTAAGATAACTGTCAATATATGCGTGTCCACAGATTGGATAACAGTGAGTATTTGTCTGTAATTGTCCTAAAATATATACAGTAGTAGCTCAATTTACAAAATTAATTTGTTCCATAAATGTTTTCGCCAGTGGCGGATCTAGACAGCTATTTTTAGACTGGCATAAGTGAAGAGAGAATGACCTCTGATCTAAACTGTTTAATTCCTGTTGATCCACTATTTCCTATCAATCCATGTGAATAATTTTAGCAAAATTTTAGTTTGTCATCTTTTCACGGTCATTAGATATGACCCATTTGGATGTTCAGAAGCTCAGAGTGAATATGGTAACATCATCACCTACATTTACATGCACTTAGAGAAATTTGAATTATTGCCTTAGTCCAACTAATATCTAAGTTTTCAATGTCAAGTATTCACTTTAGTCGGAGGATAATTGAATCAAACTAGAGTTTTACTGTAGAAGTTGGACTAACCAAGTCAGTTCCATCTATCACTGATGTTAAAGTTGCCAATACAGATGATGAAGAACTAGTGTATGTAAACTTATGATCAGGGTCATGTGGATAGTTTCCATCATCAGTATGATTTTAAAAGAGCAAACACATTTGCTTGATAATAAAGGGCCTCCCTAAACCATTAAAATAAAAGTTTTTGTATGATTGTATTGATGATGATATATTGTTTTTTGTGCTTGTTAAGCACCTTGAGATTTTTGAAAGGTGCTGATAAATCATTATTATTATTATTATTATTATTATTATTATTATTATTATTATTATTATTATTATTATTATTATTATTATTATTATTATTATTATTATTATTATTATTATTATTATTATTATTATCATCTGAAAAACAGCTAAAAGAATCTCAAATTCTGTGAGTATATAAACATTTGAGCACAACTGTAATAATCCTCAAATTTAATCTCAGCTTTTATGAGCAGCTTTATGATCACTGAATTAAATGACAACTCAATTTTTTTTCTCAGTATGGATCATTTATAACGACAGTGAATAACCTCAAAATTTCTCGAATAACCTAAACCTTTTAAAGACAAATAAGTGCCAGTTTACCAATGTTATGCCTCAGGTCATCCTTTACACATGTGCATTACAAATGATAGCTCACAAATCTACTAAATATTTAGTAACAGACATGTAGAACTGATATATATAGTATTTAACATATATGGTATGGTAATCAAAACAGCTTGTAAGGACTGACACCCTTGGCTGTTGATGTTTTCTGTGTCATTTTTGGACTTCGCAAATTAATCCCATAGTTAGATTTTCAGACCATAGGGTTTGACGCCCTGGGTTTATACTAGTCATTATACGATAGATTTGTATTGATGACGTCAAAGTAACAAGTAATGGAAGAAATGTGAGAGTATGAAGCAAAGTATAAAGCAGTGGTGAGCCTTACAGTTCCCTGGCAGGTCTGTGTTTTGTGACGACAGCAAAATAACACTCACTCACTAATAGTAGAAGAACATATGCACATAATATTACAGTGCATTTAACTCTGACTCATCAACCTATCATGTGTTTGTCATCAGACTGGAACATTTTACACACTAAAGCAATTTAATGAGGTTTCCTGTCATTTTTGGCACAGAAATAATGTGAGGCCATAGGTTTATTTTTGAGGACTGGTGCTACAAGTTCACTTTTTTTTTGTCAATGCAAGCGAGCAAACAAGGTCTGAGATGTGCAGTACTTTGTAAAGCAGACATAAGGGGTTTTTTTTGCTTTAGTAAAGCTATAAAGAACACGTTCATTTATCAGTGTCTGTATTAAAATACAATCTACATGTATGTGAAGTACAGTATGTTTAGCAAGAAAACAGATGTTTCTATTTGTGTTTGGTTTCACTTCTCTTTGCAATGTTTTTAGCCTTTTAGTTTAGACAGTGATATTTCTTGCATTTTTTTCCCCTTTATTTATGTATTTATTTATTAGGGACCATATACAATTTTCACTATAAATGCTGCCATTTGATGCATTGTACTACAGCAGATACATGTGCAGTCTAGATCTGGTGTTGTATTATACTGTACCAGGTTTCATTTGACATACGTCAGATGTTTCCAATTATTATTTTACTACCTTTTGTCATAAGGTCAGGGTTCACAATAAATAGTAACTTTAACCATTAGAACCCATTTTATTCCATCTTTTAAAGCTGTGCAAATAATCCCCATATTTTCTTTTCGTACCTGAAGAAAAAAAAAAAGAGTGACAGATAAATATATGTGCTCATTTCAGCACTGCAAAAAATAACAAAGCTTGAGGTGGCCTAAGACGTTTTACACACTGGTATATTTATAAGTGTATTATTAAAATCCCAAAAATGTTTTAAAAGATATATATCTATCATTGTAAATCAAAATTAGCCAACTTAGAAATTAATAATTTACATGTGGTTTTCAACAGAGAGGCTAAGTCTGTCTTTTTAGAGTCAGCGTGATAGAAAGTCCTTGATAGAAATTGTAAAATGTTACTGTTACAGTTTATATAAACACCGTACACGGGGCATTTGGTGGAGCAAAGAAACACACATATGTGATTCCTGCATAATATATGCATGTCAGTTTGTACATGAGAGTGAGAGAGAGTGATACAATGTAGTTTGTGTTATTGTGCTGTGGCAGGACAAGCGAGTGCACTGCAGGTTGGGTGTTTGTACACTGCTCTCTTAATTGCCTCATCAGTAAATGTCAAACGTTCAAATAGCTCTGCCATCTAGATTTATTTATTCATTTGTGCTCCATCAGATGCAGGCACTGCTGCTGCATGCTGCAATTACTGCTGCACAGCCAAATGTGCCAATGAATAATAAATCACAACACAAAGAGATCTAACCAGCTGTCTGTGAACCAAAAGACCAACTAGAAAGTAAACCCGCACTGAGTTTACAGTTGAAAATATTTTATTTAGCCTTTGAAGCTCACAGGGAAGCTCAGATGGCCTCTCAGGGGGGGATGTGAACAGACCAATGGTAGAGTAACTAATACTCTCCCAAAAAAAAAAAAAAAAAACCCAACATCTCACACAAAAACAGACTGAAATGCATGTTTACAGGATGGAAAGCACTCACAGATTCAACATGAATCCTCAAAATGTTGTGACCAGAGGCATCACACTAGCTGAAGCTCCATAGTGGGGCATTTAGAGGCAGATGATTCATATGAACCCCCTGCTGGACTCTGGAAAGGACAAGATAGCATGAGTGGAAGGATGGGCTTATATTTATAACCTATAACAATGTATAAAGACTTGTGTGAGGAAAATCTCCTAGTGATCACAGCTTCACAGCAGGTCAGCAGCCCTTTGTGGAACACCTGACTAGGTGATTATTGTCTTTTTCTTGCAGGTGTGTGTCTGTCAGCTACACTTCATCACTTCTGACTTTGAACCAGACTTTAAAAGAAGCTCATGCTGACAGAGGAGACCATGTGACCAGGTGCATGAGTGTGAGCAAATGGAAGATAAAAATGAGACAGACAAGTTTCAATTCTCTAAAAAAAAACAACAACAACAACAACAACAACATACATAACATTTGTAGCTTATTTCCAAGAGTAAACTCACTGTAAAAATCCATTTAATTGTTCTTAATACAGTAGTAGCTGAGGTCGGTGCAGCAGGGAGTGCTGGTAAAAGGCACCTTTTTGTTCAGTCTTGTGTATATAAGCGTGTCCATCGCTCATAGCTTGTTTGTTTGTTACACCTGTGATCTGGGGCTCTACTTGGAAGGTGTTATCTCAGGCTGTGTCATGTTTCTGTACACATCCCAGAGCGTCACTACAGGAGAATCACTGCCTATTAAATGGTTAATATGATGTAACGTTCCGGCCTGAATTACCACTGAACTCCAAACGCTTTGATTAAAAAAATATATTGAGTAATGTAATCAAGACTCGACAGGCCTGTTGTGCTTATCTGCAGTTGCTAAGCTACAATAATACAAGCAGCTCAGGAGAGTGTTTTAGCAAAAAGTCAAATTAACTGCAAGGTTTTCTCTCAGCTCTCCATTAGCGTGAGCTTTGTCACGCTGGTAAAGGTTCATTTAATTCTTCTTGGTGTTCACAGATACATGAATTCACACTCACTTCTGCTATCTCTGATGCTATGAAAAAAAAAAAAAAAGATGAAAAGCAGAAATGACAGAAGTTTCCTACTGTTAATGATGCTCCAGTAACTGACAAACCTTCCCTAAGCATGAAGCATTTGACTAACTATGTTATTGTATTTGCTATGATTCAATTCACCAGTACTGCACTGAAGATACAGTTACTTTGAACATGTTTATTTTCAGTTTTATAAGCGGAGACACCAGATAAATCTGATGCCTCACCACAAGATTAAGGAAAAACTAAAATCTGCTTTGAGTTTTCACACTTTTTACTCTATGTTAGTTTTAGTGAGATATTGGACGATGTGAACAGTGACTGAAATTAAACGACATGAGGCGTATAAATCACCATTTATTACACCTGTTCACAACTCACAGATGTGAGAATGTGAGCGGAGTACATACAGCGTTTCAGCCGAAATGGGAAATATATGGTCAAAAATAATATAATATAATGTGTTATATTATCTATTCTCTAAAATTTTCATCTTAAAATTAAGTAAAACTGTCAGATAAATTTAGAGTCAAAAACCAGCACCATGATTTTCACTTAAACCTGACATAGTCGACTATTTGGGGGTTTATCCACACAACATAACCTTATTCTCTTCTTATTTTAACACATTTTCTTTAGTAAATTTTCTCTTAATGTCACCATATACTATCATAAAATATGCATTATGTGAAACATCATAAATGTATAAATGTATTATTCTAGCATCACAACCTTTACCCTAAAGGGGCATTTGTTAGAGTATATTTTAGATAATTATTTGATCTTTATTAGGTTGTTTTCTGTCATATTTCTAAAAAATATGATGAGGAGAAATGAATTCAACTTGTTTTTAAATGACCACACATCTGTAATAGTAATAGCTAGTGGATTTTTTGCAGCACAACATTAAATTTTACACCAGTGATGTCTCAGTCGGTTGACTTACGGTCAACACATTTACAATAGTATATGACTCATAATGTGCTCTGAGCAGGACATTAAAGGGTTAAAAGCAGATAAAAGTAAAGAAAGGCTGAAACCCAGAGACCTGTGACATGATGATTCAGGCCTCAGTGAAAGTAACTAGCTGCAGCCAGCATCCACTCTGCTCCCACATTGTTTATCTGTTCACTTCTCCTAATATTAACTGTGAGCTTTTTGCCTCTACTTTCAAACTCACCTCACATCCTCTCCATCTCTACCAACGTAATCATCACTCTGTTATCGAGAAGAATCAGAGAGCAGTCGCAGCTTTCTGCCACACCTAAAATAACATCTGAACATCTGGCCATTTCTCTCATTTCCACCACTTTGTTGTTCCTCTCAACTAATTGTTGCTATTAGGAACCTGCAAGAGTGTGACGGTTTCCATGGTGATACGCTGCTGCGCCTGGGTTTTTTTGAGCCTTTAAATATCTTGGTCATTTCATGCCATCTGTTTGTCCTGATCATAATATTTTGACTGATAAGGAAATCATGTGAAGCATTATCTCATGGAACTAATCCTGCTAATCTGAATGCAATGGACTCAACAAGTGGTGGAGATGTTTGATGAACAGGTGACAGGCGCCAACGGGAAGGTATTTTACGATGTACAAATCCTCACACATTGCTTAGGTATATAAATTGTCACTCAGTAGGATGACAAGTGGGAAGTCGTAATAGAAGGTTTTCCACAAGCGACATGTCGGCATATTGTACACTGTAAAGTTAGCAGAAGTAAAAAAATATATATATAAGGAAATATGTAAGGCAAATCAATTTTCCAGAAGTTAAAATTTAGATGGCATCCAACTTAAAACGTCTGATAACAGGTGAATTAAAAGTGCTCATTTAGTGCTCATTTGACTCATAGTTTCCTATTAAGGCAAATCAATTCTTTTTAGTTCTTAAGACTTCAAAATGAGAGTTTTCAAACCACTGTAATAAGTTAAATACTCAGACCATTTGCCTGGATAAATGATAAATGGACTGCACTTAGGCGACATTAGCCTCACATTCAGCCATTCACTCATACAACAGTAGGTTTCTAAGGTTCTGTCAGTCCTACTGGGAGCCTAAGTCAGGGTTCAGTGTCTTGGCTAAGGACACTTGGACATCTGGACAGCCGGAGTGCAAACAGCTGAACCTTCAGTCATTAGACGACCCGCTCTACTAACCGAACCACAGCCATCCCTGAATATAATTACTGTGTTTTGGGATTGCAATTTTTCTAGTGTGATAGATATTGGTGGTTATTTGGAGTACTTAGAAATTGTATTTGAGCATCTACTACATCAGTTAAGTTTATTTTTTTCAATCATCCTTATTTGAAACGATAGAAATAACAGAACAATATCATTCTCAGTATTTAATGACTTAATTCCACTCAGTTTTACCTCATCTATGTTTTTGAGTTATGTTCACTTACATCCATAATAGTTCCTCTTAATAAAAAAATATTAATCAGAAGTACTTAAAACATGTTACATTTGAGATAGTAGTACTATTTCTGAAACTTTCACAGCTTAATATATTTAATTATTCTGAACGTTCAGGTTTACAGTGTACCAAGGGCTTAAAATCATTGTGCTTTGAGGAGATGACACTGGTCTACAAGTAAAATGCTTCCAGAATAAAACAAACGAAATGTTCCCACATGTGTGTGTTACTGATAAAGAAAACTCAAGTCTTAAATGCTGCTTGGCTGAAGTTTCCAAGACAAGTCTTGAATCAAAATGTGAAATTCTTAGAATTAACAATAGGTTTTAGTCCAGAGGAATATTGGTCTCAGATCTACTTCAAAACACTGTCTGCACATTATGATCCATTCACTTTACTGGATATTTTTAGTAGAATATTTACAAATCCATTGTATATATGTACATAAACCAGCATATATGTGGAATAACACACCATCATATAAAGTATATAACATATGATCCGTCATTTGTTTTCTGATTCATCTTATTAAAGTATGTAACATTTAACACATTTAATGTCTAAAGCAGATGCTTTCTAAAAAAAAAAAAAAGTAATTGTAGAGCAGTGTTATTGTGTGTAGGTCATAATCACCAGATGTCTGATAGTTCTGAATAGAAATAGTGGTTGAAAAGTTACCTTCAGTTGAAACAACCACACTTTCCTACGTCACATTCATTCTTAGTGAGAAGAGAGATTTTATGTACAATCCTGAATGTATTCGATGTTAATTAAAATGAGATACCTTGGACTGTTCCAAATCCTAGGCTGCTCAATGTCTCTAAATAACTGAACAATCATACAATAGACCCTACTGATCATATGGCAAAATCACAATCAAACCATTATTGTATCTCCATCAATACTGACAATGATCTGCTGGTGTTTAGCTGTAACTGCTTATTACTGTGCCCCATATTCACTGAAAACCTGTTTCTAGGTCTCTGTACTGTTCTGCCTTTGTCTTTCTAGTACAATCAAACAGTCCCAATGCTGCCGAGGTTTAAAGTTTATACATATATGACCCCAACTGTCACCCTCCTTCTCCTTTTTGCTGCAGAAATTGTTGTCACTGACCCATAGTTCAGTACTTTTTCAACTTCATGTGTTTTAGCTGAGGGATTGTGACCTTGGCAGCCAGAGAAAACACTTTAAAACAGACACTGATTTTCCTTGTGTCTTACATGTATATATATATATCTCTTCAACAACAGCAAGGAAATTGTCAAGAAGTGTTCATCAGGTCCCACGCGTTTTTATCTGTTTAGTCAAATGGTCAAAGATAATTTTATTACAGCAGCTGTTTGATAGGCGTTTAAGGTTAGAAATGAACAGCAAACAAACTACAGATATACAGCCTTAGGAGAAAGGTCTAATCTGATACAGATACAAATGTCTGTATCAGACAGTTATAGTACAGACTGTCCTGAATCCTGTCCATAAAAAATTATTGCACAGGATTCAGTTAATTTCATGTGTTTTGTTGACCTGTCATTGACCTCTGTGTTGAACCAGAGAGGACAAAGTGTCTCCCGCATCGATATCCTGCTCTTTATTCTATGTGCATCTACCCATTCCACACAAGATAATAACTTCTCCCCACAAGATAATTAACTTGTTTGCACGAGATAAAAAAAAGGACCTTTTGAGCTCATAGGGCTTCTGTCTTAAATGGTGTAACATCATGTCTGACTGCATGTATTGTTGTCCTTATTAAAAAAGATAAGATAATGAGAGTGTGACCAATAGTCAATTGTCCCTGTACAGCCACCATAGAAATCAACTCCACCCAGTTCCGCATATAGCAATTGTCCTATCTGCTATAGACAAGTTTTTGACCCATTTCCGTTTTCCTTCCTGAACTCCTCTCACAGTGTATCATACTGTAAGCCTGGTGGGCTGGGCCTTTATCTATCTATCTATCTATCTATCTATCTATCTATCTATCTATCTATCTATCTATCTATCTATCTATCTATCTATCTATCTATCTATCTATCTATCTATCTATCTATCTATCTATCTATCTATCTATCTATCTATCTATCTATCTATCTATCTATCTATCTATCTATCTACCTACCTACCTACCTACCTACCTACCTACCTACCTACCTACCTACCTACCTACCTACCTACCTACCTACCTACCTACCTACCTACCTACCTACCTACCTACCTACCTACCTACCTACCTATCTATCTATCTATCTATCTATCTATCTATCTATCTATCTATCTATCTATCTATCTATCTATCTATCTATCTATCTATCTATCTATCTATCTATCTATCTATCTATCTACCTACCTACCTACCTACCTACCTACCTACCTACCTACCTACCTACCTACCTACCTACCTACCTACCTACCTACCTACCTACCTACCTATCTATCTATCTATCTATCTATCTATCTATCTATCTATCTATCTATCTATCTATCTATCTATCTATCTATCTATCTATCTATCTATCTATCCACTATAATATCTGAACTTCTTAATGACCTATGAAGAACATTAAAAAATAAAGCACTTTAAACTGTCCCACAACAACAAAACCAGAGGTGGTTTTTGGTAAATGACATAATCCAATGATTATACTCTCTGCCCTCGATCCCCTGACAATTGCATGAGAGTGGAAAGGACGAGCCCAGTCATGCTGAATAAATTGACCCTTGCCTAAAACAAACTTAACCGTCATCAAATCAGCTTTCTGTGTGCGTTTTAACCTACATCATTATGATGCATGAAGCAGTAAAAACTCCTCCATTGGTCGCACATGTTGCCACACTTGTTATAAAACAAAAGTCCTTTCAAGTCCCTGTAACAGGTGGAAATATATCACCAAAAATTTCTAACAAAGGCTTCTCAGTGGTTTACAGTAGTACCAGATGTACTTATAAACATACTAAATGTTTACCAAAGTTTGACTTCATTACCACAGCCTTAACATTTCCTTAAAATGACCAGGAATAGTGGTGTTTTATACATGTTTTAACCATGAGGATTGTGATGGTTTGACATTCTAATGCTGTGTTACAGGCCACCTGTAACTCACACTTTTCTGATCTTCAAAACATGACTTATGACTTCGTAGCGATCCAGGCACGTCACACCAAACTTCCAGAATTCAATTGTAGGAAAAGGGCAAAAAGGAATCCATCAAAATTATACAAATGCAAGAAGGGATTCATGCACATGTTGGGTGATTTGCAAATTATATATGTGTGCACATTGGAATCTTACAAATAAAAAACAAACACTTGAATAATTCAATTCACCTTTGAACAAATTCCGCATTTACAAGCTACAAGTTGCAAATTTTATCTTTCGTGTAGATCATAATGTCTTTTACATTCAAATATTGACTAGTTCTTCCACAGAGAAGCGGTTTTAGCTTTTCTGTTCTGTTAGCTGTAGGCTATGTACTTCGTATAAGTTTATGATTCCACTCAATGGACTGAAAAGTAGTGACCTAGCATTAGTTTTTACTCTACCGAAGCACTGTTGATTATGCAGAACATTTACAGGTTAATAATGTTGGACCAATACCAGTCTACGGGGACCACCACTGGCTAAGTTTTGACTGACATGCCAATGCACTTTGACCAGTAGAAGGTCAGTAGAGTATGAGTTACAGGTGGCCTGGAATGTAAGAAAATAGACAAAGCATCGGGCGCGTGGTGAAATGTGAATATATTGCAGTACCAGTTTTGGCCACAATTCTACAGACTAATTTTTTAAAAAACATTTTATTCAATGTGTGTCTTTTTCAGTTGTGCATTTTTTCTATATTTTCTTGTTGCATCTGAAGAAAAAATGAATGATTTAAATTCTGCAAAAACAAAACTAAAAGTGGCCTAAACCTTTTAGCACAATATTATGAATATAAACAGATGATCTAGATAGAGATAGATTACAATGGTGGAAAAAGTTTTTGGACACCCCAATGTATATATTGCATTAAGAATCATTAAATCACAAGTATTGTTCTTACTCCAAACCCACATTCTGCACATGCTCTGTTCTGTCAAGGTTAAAACTGGATAAACTGGATGTTTCAGCAGAAAAACATCCAGGCCATGACAGTTTTGATTTGTTAGATTTATTTTTTTTTTAATAAAAACTTGTCTTTAAAATATGTTTATGACAAACATGCTTTGAAACAACTACTAAGAGTATAGTAAAAACACAACTTTAACATTTTTGCCTGTTTTAATCGTCTTTCTGTGTGAATGAAACCCAAATTGCTGACATCACATTTTTATGTGAGTGAAGAGGAAAATTTGGAAAAGAACAATAAAGAATGATTTTCTGCTGCCTCCAACACTTTTAATGATGACAGGCATGATTATTAATTAAATTGGATTAAAGTTGATTATGTCAGACAACAGTGATGAGAGTTATCCAAGTACAAGCTCAGGTTTATTGAAACACAATATAATAAAAATAGAAAGCAGGAGGAGGCAGACTCAGCAGATTACTGCCATGTATCCGTCAGTCCTCACACTATGTGGGCTGTGATGCACACTTTTTTTCATTCACTCTAGAAAAAAGCAAAGATATACAGATGTAGCCTTTTCTCTGCTATTGACTAACTTCAAATCTTTTTGTATATGTGCAAACATTTAATCATACTCCATCATTTCTACTGCTTGCTGTCTCTCAATCCAACCATGACAAATGACTTAATAATGTGGTGAAGCAGTGAGGGATCATGGGAATGGTCTCAAATTCACCATTCTTGAGAAATATGAGACAGACAGAAATGTACAGAATACATTTCATTTTTTGTGAGTTGTAGTTTACATGTCATTGCTTTCTAACGGCACACCTTTACTTAAAGGCTACATGCAAATAATTACAGTGGTTTGTAGTAACACAGATCAACATATATGCAAGTATGTCAATTAGCTGTTAGATTAAATACTTGGAGTTTAAATGGCTTTCAAATGACTGAAACATAATGGGTTGTCTGAAATGCTCCAGCCTTTGTTGGGAAAATTGGATGTTGCCAAGAAGCAAGTATAACTATTATTTACAAACAGTTGTTTTGGAAACATTTAATAAAATGTACAAAAATCATTAAAATACAAAATGGTATTAATGTGGAAATCTTAAACCTTTAAAATAGTATGAATCAGCACATTTCCTATTATTCTTCCACAGTTGTTGAACCAGTGTTTCAGCCGTCATTGTCACTTCCAGTTACATTCATTTGTGCCTCTGTTTTCAAAATGGTGTTGAACCCCTCGAGGTTTCTCCAAGATTCATATTCACTGTATCTGTCATTTTTGGGAGATGGCAGCCCCATCCCCACAGCCCCACCATCATCAGTTCACCTTTTCGGCTCTCATTTTCTCTGTCTGTCTCTGTGGTTTTTGGATTGTTTTTTGCCATTTCCTGCTCACAGGATTTCCTGCAACATCTTCACACTTTTCAAAACAAGCAATTAGTCTTCTTTCAATGTGTCTGACAGTGTCAGGTCACATTTATCACTGTGGTTTAGAAGATAATGATTAGAGTCAACAAATGTCTCTCTTTGAATTTATCAGAATGGAAAGAAAAATGGCACCCACAACATGACAGCCATGCCCCACAATGTGATTGAGAAATATGACATATACAAATGAACAAACCACTCACATATGTTCACTATAACATTAAAATTTAAAGCATCTTTCATGTGCACAATCTTACTTTGTCTACTGCACAGAATGCCACAAGTGTTTAAGTAACAAAGAGCATAAAAATATCAATATAAATACAAACTACTATTACTAAGAAAATACATTTATGTCATATGCAAGATCTGGGTATTGTGCAAAAATTAAAATGTGCAAAACTGTCAGAGGTAGATATAAATCAGTAGTTGTGCAAAATGCGCAGAACTGAAGATGAGGAGTGTAATGCCCCAGTTAACTCCTATGAGCTGTTCAGTAGCCTGATGGCAGACGGAAAGAAAGTTTCTGAATCTGGATGTCCTGCACGTTGGACTCCTGTCCCTCCTTCCTGAGGGGAATAGAGTGAAGTGACTGTGCTGGGGGTGGGTGGGGTCCTTTTTGATGGAGGCAGTCCTCTGGACTCTGCATTTGTAAATGTGCTGCAGAGATGGCAGGGGAGGCCTAGTGATTTTAGACGCAGTCTTTACCACACTGCAGGCGTTTCCTGTTATGATGCTGCTGCTGCTGCTGCTGCTGCTGCCATACCATGCAGGTAGTCAGGATGTCTTCAACAGCGCAAATGTCGGAGTTTAGTCCTGTATGTACTTTACCAGCACAATTACTATGTCATTAAACGTCTGGAGTGGAAAATCTCAACTCAAACAACTATGACTAGAACAACGCGTCTTTTACTCTCATAGAAAAAACAACAAAACCTAGAACTCCTTAGAAACTCCACTTTCCTCATTAAACAACCACAATCTGTCTGTATCACTTTAATGTTAGAGTTTTAAAAGTGCCTTAGCTCTAACGTCTTGTTCCCCATCAGTATCATTGTCTGTATTTGTGTGATCTCTCTCTTATCTAACTGATGTAAGCTGGATGTAATACATTTAATGATTACATTTTGTTGATAAGATAATCCATCTTCAGCTACACAACATGATATGCAGAGAAACACTGGAAGAATTGTTGTACAGTTTGGGAGTAAGCATTAATTTAATTAAAAACTAAAATCTCATGAGGCTTCTGGATTTTTGGTTGTTTTTTTGTAATTGAGTGCAGAGGAGCTTTCCCTAGAGTCGTGTATATTTTTGGTATTCTTACCAAATTGTAAATCTCAGTTTTGCTTTTTGTCAGTATCATTGTATCTGTAACTGGAAAAGACAGGGATGAGGGTGGTCGCCTTAAAAGCAACACATCCCCAGGCAGGCACTGCTCTGTCTGGTCCTCCATTATATCGCTCTATCCGCCTTGCACTAGCTTGGAACTAGGTTGTTTCCATGGCGACCAAATATTTGACGGACAGGTCTGTGTATGATGGCCAGTCTGCTGTGAGATCTTCCTCCGTCTGCTGTCGACAAAACAGGATGCTTAGCGTTGAGTCACGTCTGCGTCACAATGCGTGAATATGTAAATAAATTCATACATACAATGAAAAATGCACAGTGATGCTGTCACTGTATGAACTGTAAAAATGAACAAGCTTTCACACCCCACATTTAGGATGCCTACTTTTAGGCACAAACACCTACATTTTTTTTTTTTACAGCTAGTCCTACACACCCACACTACAGCAAATGAATTGGCATGTGAAATTTAGGTTGTGTAAAGTGCTATCAGACATTAAATAAAAACAAACAATTTTACAGGTTGAAATGTGGCAAATTGCTGAGCTCTGTAGTCTCGTCTTGATGTATGCTTATGTATAAATTAGAAAATATACACAATGCTGCCGGTGAGAGGTTAGTTTCATTTGGTTATGCCGGAACAGAACACATTGATGTTACAAATACACTAAGGCAGGGATGCACCAATACCACTTGCATTTAATTACTAACCAAATACCGATATGAGTATTTAATAATACAGTTAAATAAAATTTTGATTTATGTCATTAGTCTGCCTGTATCAAAGTTTTGCTTCTAACATTTGAGTGTTTTTAATGAATCCTCCAGAGGACACCACTCTTAATCATACTGGACAAATACCATGAAGTCATTTTTTAGAAGAAAATCAATAATAAAAAAAAAAAGGCATGGCAATGACCGAACTAATGTGGATACTAATATTGATGAGGATAGTCGTCAGAAATATTTCAGTAGTTTTTCCACCAACAGATCCACTACCTTGAGGCTTCCTGGTGGTACCGCGTCTCTATCTGGTTATGTACAGAGTCGTCTTAGACTCTAACGTAATAAGCTTTTCAATGTTCCTAGAGTTCGTTCCAAAACTCATGGAGAGGCCTCGTTCAGTTTTTATGGCCTCAGACTATGGAACAATTGACCTGAGGATCTGAGGTCTGCACCGAGTGTTCAGATTTTTAACCCTTGTATTATGTTGAACATTTTTTTACATTAATTATGTTGCTGGTTAAATCCAATAATTTTATTTTAGATTATATAAACATGTAGAAAAAACACATAAATAAATTTTTTAAATTGTAAAACTAAATTTAATAACTACTTTATCAAACTTATCTTCACAAACACTTTTTTCATCTGAATGACTCATCATCATAGGAAAATTAACAATCTGGATCATCAATAACATTGTCCTCTGTCTCTGAAATCTCTTCCTCTGCATCAATGTCCCAGTTCAACATCTGTGATAAAACCTCTTCAACAATAAACTTTCTGGAGCTCATTTTTGGTGTTTGTCAAAGAGATGACATGAGAAAAGTGACAAGAACAAGGGACAGAAAGTTCCTCCTCTACACACCTCTGTCTGAACGGCTCTTCAAAGGAAATCAAAATACAAATAATTGTCCAATCAAAACAAAGCACATCAAGGAGATGTGTTTATTTTAGATCTGAGCAGATATTTACCAACATTAAAGTGTCTGGGTCAAAATGACCCATAACATCATCTTTGTTTACAAACACTGCACTGACACTACAGTACAGTACACATCAAAGTGTCCAGATTTCACACACAAGTTCATGACCTTAGATGAGGAAAAGTCACAAAATTTAATGAAGAAAAATAATATATAACCTGTACTTTGGTCAACTCAAAAACTGAAATAGGTCAAATTGGCCCTTTATATAACACAAGGGTAACAGTTAAATGGAACTCTTATCTTTTTAGCTTAACTTTAAATTACATTTCTACTCTTAACATTATTTCAGTCATACTGTTTTATTACTATTATTTATTATTTTTATCTCTTAATTGTACATACAACTGTGGTATAATGGGGGGTCTGATGCAAAGCAATTAGTATTACAAACACCATGTATGAAAAGCACTATATAAATGAAAATTTTATTGATTTATAAGCATGGCTGCGAAGCCTTTAAAAATGGTCTTCCGACTTCTGGATGTGTTGGATAGCAACAGATTCCCTCCACTCCGCCACCACTCTGCATATCGGACTGTACGTCCTACACTTGGTCCTGATTGACATCAGTTGGAATTGTTTATAGAAAATTCTGTGCTGAAAGTATCCTTTTAAATGCTTGAAACATCATAAGCTGACAGCACTCACGACAGTCTGCTAGCGCCACATCAGAAGCAAAGAGGTGCTCAGATTGAAGGAAGGAGGTGCCACACATCTATACTATGGTCTGGGGGCAGCCCTGATGTTATGATCTTTATAAGACTCTGGGTTCACATCCGCTAGGTCCTGGATGCGGACAGAATTATGTATTAAATGTATGCAGACAAAACGCTCCCTTTGTAGCGGTCTTTGTCTTGATCGCAACTTGCAATCAACGACACTTTTGTCACTATTGTGAAAATCCTCAGTGCATCGGCTGGACATTGAGGTGAACGTCACACTGCCATCAAGTGGTATTGGCGTGTTTGTATTGGAGCACTTTTACGAGTACTAATTTTAGTGCACATGCTCAGTATCAGGTCAAAACCTGATAGTAGTATCAGTATTGATACATCCCTAACTTAAAGTGTCATGAGATGATTTTGCAATTCTACGCAATTTGAAAGTGTATCATGTCTAAAATTGATTCACACATACATCACTAACACCGCAAATTTAATGATATTTTATCTACAAAGCCTGTACGTAGCAGCTGCAAACCCTGCCGAACATCTGATGAAAGTAGTTTGCTAAGGTTAGCAGTGACAACAAGCACTGACCGCGATTGACAAAAAGTAGCTCAAAGCAATTACGAGGTGTGAGTTTTTGTTCTGTGATGGTTTTGTTATGCAAATAGATCACTCATTCAAACACATATTGTTTTGAGAAGACATGCGTTTTAATTTCGTGACCTCAGGAAACCTGCTACCTACTTTGGCTTTGACCAAAACTGGACCAGAACTTGAATCACAGGACACTGTCGGGGGTAAGTGACTCTGGATGCACCAGAGTAAAGATGCCAATTCAATACAAATTCATGTGAAAAATAGTGAACTATCCCTTTAAGTAAGGTGAAACATCACATGCGCAGGTTTGCCAATGTAGATTAGATTTTAAGGATGTGATGTTACGGAGATGGACAAGGAAAACAAACTTTTTAATGGATATGTAAAGACTTATTTTACAAAACGATCAATTTAAAAAGTTGTCTAGTTGATTGGACGAAATTCCCTGACCCTTAAACAATCACTCAATAAGTTAGCGAAACCATTGTGGTGGCTAACATTGCGTGCAATTTTTGCCTGTACAATGTTGAGTTAGCTACCATTGGTATCAACATTTCTACACAACAAAAATATTATTTCAGTCAGTTTCATCTCATCCATAACATTACCCAGGTTGAAACTGATTATTCAGAACTTAATCTTACCTGATGTGATTTAAGTTGTTGATTGTTTCAGTCCAATCTTTTTAGCAAATTGCTTTCACCTAAAATACATCTACTATTGTGTTGACTCACAGCAGCTGGTATATGAAACAATTTAAAATCATACTTTTTGGTTTTGCAGTTGTGGTGTAATGGTGACCAGTGTTTGCCTCCACTAACGGAGCCATGAAGGCATCTACACAGGTGTGTGTAAACACAGATTTATGCTTTATTCAGTGAGTGATACACTCTGTGGATGCATACTGTTCATTTGTTGAGTTTTTTTTTGTCTCAAGTATGCTCTGGAACATGACTTATCCCTGTTGGCGAGAGTGTGGACTATTAATACTACAGAACCACTCTGAAGTCAGTACTATTTTTTAATTCAAATATTCATTTGGAAATGTAAAAGGCATCACTGACATAGTTGTATAACACCATTGTGGGTTACATATCCAGAACAGAGGCTGTCATTTTGGTGCCAGTTTCAGTATTCAGCATGTGATTAGGACAGGGCACAGAAAAATGTCTAGGGGAAATGGAAGAGATTCATACTAATAATGGGCTATTTTGTATATAAATAGACATTTCTAATAAGAATAAGACTATAAAATGCAAGGAGAGCAAATTTGTGAATAATTTACTATCTGACATTTCACCACATTACCTTATAATGATGCCCTGAATAGATAAACCAGCTGAGAGATATACACAACTCTTTTATGCATGTATCTTTAAAAAAAAAAAAACTTAATGTTTTACAAAGACCCACATGTTTTAAAGCACAGGTTATAGTCTGTATCACTGATTTTAACGACTAATAATTAATAGCAATTGTACAATTCAGTTTGCAATGGATCTTCAAGATATTCTATATTTCTCTGTATGTATGGGGCCATTTAAAGACAGTATATCATCTTGCTGTCCCTTAATCACATTATGATACAAGACTCTGCAGATGTATCGTCATCTTCTCATCTGTAGTTTTTTCATCAACAGAAGGTATGTATTTAACTTACAGATTGAACAGGAAGAACCAATACATGACAGGAGCTGGGATTACCCAACTGTGCTTGTAGCATAGAAGTGTCTCCAAACAAGTAAATATTGGGTGCAAGGCAGGAAAAGGGTTAAAAAAACACTCGCACCTGTGTCAAATTTCTAGATTTGAGAGGGGGACAAAAACCTAGCTGCTCACTTCATGGCTACTGTACAAAAAATCATAATCACACAACACAATGAAATTAAGGTTTGTTATTGTTCTTATTTTAAATCAATAATTCAAAACCAACAGAAAATGTCACCATAATTCATCCACTATAATATTAAATCAGAAACGGTAAAGTAAAACACACATTAAATTAAATTTAGTAAATCCCATGAAATCAGGTTCTTTAAACACATGTTGAAGGGGGAGGATGACAGAGTGTAAGAGTGCCTGTTGAGGGTGAGTGTGCATGAGGGGTATGGATGAGTCTTCAGTTCAGTTCATAGGGTTCAGTGTATACAGAGTGTCCCATAAGTCTCTATACATAAGAAACAAACTTTTGACATGAATATTTTTTTATTTATATATGTTCTATATGACTGCCAGCAGCTGCAGACTCCAATCAGGAACAGGTCCACTTTCTCCAGGGATTCAATGTCTCTTTCCAAGAGTTCTGGGTCCACACAGATGCTTCATTTATTTAAGTTTACCTTCACTTTTCATCCTTCTTTTCCTTTTTGTTCTCACTCCTTTGGTTGATGTGACCTCCACACACACACACACACACACACACACACACACCCACCCACTCACACACACACACACACACACCTCCCCCTCCTTACCAGTGATGTCATCTTCCAATTACCTGCTTCTTGCTACATATTGAATGCAAAAATATATGTCTCCAACTGTTACCATTTGTCAAAGTACACAAGTTTTATATGTGAATCTGTGTTGGAGATAAATGTCCAAATGGATCAAATATGATGTCAGTGAAAATCTGAGAAACTGCATTTTACCGTAATTATTTCAATCTAGTGATAGGATTAAGGTTCAGAATGTGTTTACATCAGTAGTGTTTGGTCATCTGCAGCTGTTTAATTAAGCATTTGATGGTTAAGAATGAGTCATTTTCTTCTTATCAAAATAAAGACATGAAACCAAAGAGACCGTATTACTCTTTCACATTTGAAAAAATAGGGACAAACAGTACTGAAAAAAACATGTAAATTTAGTATAATTCTGTTGAAACCCAGCTGTGGGCCCCAAACCAAACTTTTAGATCAGATGTTTAAGTGAACATCTAATCACAGGGTTTGAATCTATATATGAAGGTGGAAATAACAAGTGCTGACTAAACCCATCACAGATAAGATGGACGTAATGCTTTTGTCAGAGAAATTAAAGAACACAGGGTACATTTGTGACTGGAACCATGCATTTCAAACAAGTTATTTATTTTTCCGTTTATATATTTTTTGTTTAAGTATGAATGTATGGGTTGTGACTATGGAATGGGGATAGGCAAAAATAAGCAACTCTGCTTCAGCCTACTCCTTTTGAGATGTAATTATATAATCACTATAACTTGTACTGTTACAAGATATGTATCTGCTCAAATAAACTCAAACAAACAAACAAACAAACAATCTGTTATTCAGTCTTTATTTTGAATCAAACAACAGTTATAAAGAGATTTGCAAAAGTGACTTTTGACTCATGACAAACGTCAGGTGTGATTGGTTGGGTATAAAATAAATATTTCACATATTTCACAGCAGTTGGCCCAATTCCAGACTGTTTTTTCAGTAATGAATACACTAAGAAACCCAGACGGCTGGCCAGACTATACAGTTATATATAACCTTGAAAGTTTCATTATTTACTTCACTAGGTTTTTTTTTATTTTGTTTTATAATTATAATCTTTACTGCCTTAAAAACATAACATTTAGGTTTTTCATGTAGAAAAGGATTGTGAAACAACCGCTAATTTCTCCCTACTTGAGAATCTCCTTAAAATCATTCAGTTCCACTCTTTTTCCAAAGGGTTGTATCAAAGTGTTTGGCAGTGAGAGGAAGCAAAGCCTGCTTTAAAGGATTACTGTGTGAGTAGGAGATTTTTTTTCTCCTCTCTTGCCTATATCTACACTCCTGAGCTGCAAAGACAGTGCACAAAAGCCAGCTGAAAACTCCTCCCCAGCTAAAATAGTTAAAATACTAGGCAGTAAATCTACACCTTTTATAAAAGGACAGAAACAGAGATGACATCTAGACGGACTGCATTTCTCCAGGGGATAATACTCATGATGCATGATGAGTGTAGGAACAAATTATTTTTCCTTTTCGCCAACTGAAACAATTATTATAGTGCAATAGATGAATGTAATCTGGCTTCTTCCTCCATCTTAAAGCTTCTTTATCCTGTACATTACAGAACATTGTGACATGAATATGCTGTTGAACACCATTCCCTCACTATTATTAACTCTAACTCTACCTGTGTATTTGACTGGGTAACTTTTTTCCCCCCAAAATGACACATAAATGGTTATATCTGCAAAAATCTGATTATTAATGTTCATGTTCTACATTAAAAAACAATAGCAATAGAGTTATTCATGATATTTGTGATGTTTTCAGGTCACATTGACAGTTCAATCTGACATTTCAACATCTGCTGTTTAACTTTATATTAAACTGAATTTAGTTTAAAAAAAAATATGGCCTCTTTGGTTTATGATGGACACATTCATATCACTGTATTCTCTCTACTAACACTGCTACTGTCATCACATAGGACAAAGGTGGTGAAGATAAAGATTTGTGATTGATGCCAGAGGCTTGGAATCCACTGACTGGTTTTAATGTTTGCACCATAGTTATGTGTTTCTACATGTGAATACCAATGTCTGATCAATCAAATTTTATTTCTATAGCACCTTACAACATAAAAAAGGTACATAAAAACAATAAAAAGCAAGTAACAGTTATAAAATCAAGATAAAAAACAAAGAAAAGATAAAACATTATAAAACCATAACAATATAAAAGAAACATGGACAGACAGCTACATGTCAAACATTCACCTAAATAGATGATTTTGAATGAGATTGTGCTGTAAATGAATGACCATTTTTTTTATATTTGGATTTGGGAACAACCAGAGGTGTGATCAGAAGAGCGCAGTGGTGACATTTTACTATTGACTTGAACAAAATGAAAAACTACCAACTGCATTTTCTAACTGCAATAGATGATCAGCTGGAAGAACATATTTGAATAAAACTAAATTCATATGAAGCCTTAAATAAACATCACATGAAGCCATCACCTATCACGAATAATACAAAAACAAATATGTACAGGATGACATACATATGAATACATTGATAAAACAGACAAATTGAATCAAACTGTTTTGGACTTCGGATCATTTATTTCTGTACCAGGTTTAATGGCTAACCTAAAATATGGTGACAATGTTTCTGTTGCCAAAGTCTCTAAGTTGTTCATGATTGTTCTTTACTTCAAACTCTCTCCAGGTTTCTTTATTCTGCTTCTGGTTGAACTCTTAGTGTTATTGAAAATGAGGGCATGTCCTCAGTGATCTCCTGAGAATTAAATAAAAGGTAATTTTATTTTAAGCCTGTGGTCTACAAAATAAGTGAACTGTAAAATAGCCAGGGTTTAAATAAAATGACACAGAAAAAGATGCATACATGTCTACATTCAACAATGTTTAACAAATACTGGAAGACCAAGTATTATTTCTATATTGTAGATTTATCAGGATGCAACTATTACATTTATATATTTTTTTAAAAAAAAAATAGATCTGTGCATAATATCTGACACCAAGTCAGGAAACTGGTGGACCCAAAGGCAGGACTCACAGACTCAGTGTCACAATATTTATTAATAAATATAGTCACAGTAAGTGATGAACTATCTTCAGATCCACTGTTTGTCACAGGAAATTAATCACCAGGGAGCTCAGCAACTGGGAGATAGGTCAACGGTCTAAACATGAGCAAAAATTAACCCAAATGATGTTACCGGTGTGCAGAAAAAAAATATATATCAGGCCAAGGTTCCAAGGTCAATTGAGGTACCAGGGATCAGACAAACTTGTAGTCAGAGACAGGCAAGATATCAGGCAACATAAAATCCACATAGACCGACAGGGAGTAGACAAAAAACAGGCAACCAACACCCTTTCAAAACCAAACAGACAGCGACAATGTATAAACTCTTATTCAACATAACAGGACAAAACAAACTCACACTGATGGGAAAAATACACACAGTTTATAAAGAGGGGAAAGCAGGTGTGACGAACGAGGGAACATTACTGAAGATGAGATACACCTGTGATAGGAAGAAAAGTAAGACAAGGTGACATGAATCCACATGACAAAATAAAAGCCTCAAAAACTAACAAAGACAAAAAAAAAAAACAGGAAGACACAAAAACAAGACAAAGACATGACACTGGAGACTGGAGTAGAAATATTCAGAGATGTGATGACTATAACTACATCTGATACCGTTTTAAATTTTAGGATATTTGTATATATGAATTTAGGTATTTTATGTGTCCATTCTGGTCGGTGCACATCAAAAAAGTATCCCAATGTAGAAACGTTAATTAATTATGTATATGAGGTAAACTGTTTAATCACTGTTGATCTACTCTGTAAATAATTAAAATAAACAATAACTGTTTAGCATCTTTTCATAGTCGTCAAATATGACCTATTGGGATGTTCACAGGTTCTGTAGTTACCGTGGAAACACTGCCATCTTCTACAACATTGACTCACCAGTAAAACCAATGGAATTCAATCAATGACAGTGAAGGGAGGTATTGGGTTTATTACCCCCGCCCCCCAAAAGGGGAGATGCGTTTTGTTTTTAGTTCATTTTTGTTTGTGTGTTTGTTTATTTGTCTGGTTGTCAGCAACTTTATGCAAAAAGTACTGGAGCAATTTCCATGAAATATTCAGAAAAGGTGCACAAGGTAGTTCAGAATAGATGCCATTAAATTTTGGTGAATATAGGCCAAAGGTCAAGGTCATAATCACCAAAAATATAATTCCACAATGGTAAGAGATAGGGCAAATTAAGTAAAATGTGTGTGTGTGAGGGAGGTTTTTAATTGAATAACCTTGATGTTTTAACTGCATCTACATGACCAATTAAGTACATATAAGTAAACACGTCATTTACACAGAAAAAACCCTAAAAATAAAGAGGATAATATAACAATAAATGGATATTAAACTTAAAAAAGGGTAAATTTACAGAAATGTACAGAAAAAAAAATGGGACCTAAGACAAATGTCACACTAGGTCCTTATGGGTTAAAATAAATGTATATATTTATACCAGTGGGTTATAATGTTTAGTTGTAATTAAACATCATACAATGTTGAGTCAAAGTTGACTTAGTGGTACATCTGTTCAGACTGAACTGGTGGGGATGGGGATACATGCTCGTAATTCTGTTTCACATTGTAAAAAAAAACTGTCCAGTTACACTATTGAACACAGTGTATGTGTCTGCAGGTCCATCAAATGCCTCTAACAGGGCAGGTTATTGTCTTCAATTATGGAAACGTACAATATAATATGTCTATGTCTGTTTAAACTAGGTGTTTATTTAATGTGCACAGGTCCATCTGTTTAAATAAAGGACTGAATACATAAATGAATAAATATGTCAGTATGTTTAGTCTCAGCATGCCACAAATCCCACACCCACAAAAATACCAAATTAAATGTTTAAGGACTGATTTCTGACAATCACTCTTTTCACTCTCTCTGAAGGTCGGGCTAGATTTCTCTTCAGCACAAAAAATACAATTATTTTCTCCACCTTGCACATCATTTCACAGGAGTAGCCTTATTATGATACAGCAAACCAGATGGTAATAATGAACTGCTGTAACAAAGAACCTGTGGAATCTATCAAGAAGTTTCAGGCAGTGATGCTTCGCATGACAAAACATGTCCAATGAAATATTATAAAGATGAACTGCATGAGTGGGCTGTGGTTTTTCACAAAGAGTTCATCCTGTTACAGTGGAAATGGGTAGTAGAAATGTACGATGTGATTAGCAGTCGGTGTTCTTATTAACCCTTAAAGTCTGCAGGATTTTCTGTTGTCAAACGCAAAGTCCAAATTTCAGCATTTCATGATCTATCAGAACATAAAATGCAAGAAATGCCTAATTTTTTTAAACGAAAAAAAAAATAATAATACTAAACTTCTTGTCCCTCCTCTCAAAACCCCTTAGAACTAAATGCACGAGCACAACTCGTTATTCCTCAACTCGAGTTTGATCCGCACTGCCTGCGGGTGCGCGGTTTGACCGGTTCTAAGTTTTATGTGGCCTTAATAATAGATAACAATGTGTTGCGGATGTGACGTCACACTCTGCTCAGCTGTGGTGTGTGGAGTCTGTGGTGATGTCACATGTGCGCCAGGTGTGTAGTCCAAATGATCAACTGGTTTTAATCACAAACGAATCAGGCGTTGGTTAACAGAAGCAGTTGAAACACACATCAATAATTATTATTGATAATGAAACAATGTGAAACAACATGATATTTATGTCTGTCATGATTCATGGAATTAATTTGTGTGTCATATTATGATATTAAATAAACAAATCATCAGATTTGTAATTTAATGGTAAAACTGACATTAATTACTTTAATCAGAGCTTTTATGAACATCTACATGATCAGTAAATACAGGAAAATACTTGATTTACAGAGGGGGAAAAATGTAATACAGAGGATAATATTATAATAAATGTTGATAAATTATTCAACAAGAGGTACAAATTGATTTGAGAATTGGTATAGAAGTAACACTAGATCTTTAGGGGTTAATTCATGATACATTTCCAACTTGACTGACATTCCCAGGAAGTTCCAATGTGATGCCGCCCCCCCCAATGGTTATCCAAATATATCATATATATAATATGTACACACAGAAGTACATATATGCAAAATCATTGAAATACACCCTCAAAAACATGGGTAAACATGGCCTGCTTCACTATTTGACCACAGAATCCACTATTGTTGCTTTGTGAGTGTGTGGTTTTGAACAGCGCTGTGTAATTTGACTTGAGCTCTGCATAGGCTTTGAACGCCTGTTTCCCAAACTGGCCAGACTCCACATCAGATATAATGAGGGAACGTGGAAGCCAAACTAGAGGTTTGAAATGGTAATGAGAAAGACTCCCTGCTACTAAAAGAGACAGAAGGACTGATTTAGCATAGTACAATTAAAGATTGGAAGACAGTAATAGAGCACATTTGGATGGAAGTCGTATATTTAGCTGCGGTGCCCAGGAGAAAGAATGAAGTGAATTCAGACTTCAACTCAACATCCATAATGTCTAATTATACAAGAAGAAGTACTGCCATGACTGAAACTATGTTCAACTGAAAATTACATCCTTGCTAGGTTACTCTGACGAAAAATAGCAACTTCTGGTCATGTTCAAGGAAATAAAACAAGGATTGCTTCTTTTCCACAGTAATAATGATAAACAGGAAGTAAGAAAACACGGATAAAGTTTAAAAATCATAATAATACCGTGAATAGAAGGTTCATCATTTACAACTTTCTATATTTCATGCTTATTCTGTCATCATTACTAATACAAAGAATCTGAGTGTATGCTCATGGTGCAAACTCTTGCCTTTAATTAGCAAACTGTATGTGACAGAGTGTGTCCTACTGTGTATTTGCATTTCATACGTGAATTTTAAATGCATGCATGAGCCTCATATGATTACTGTCAACAACCGACGAAAGGAATGAGGATTAGTCAAGAGCCGAAGTGGTGATCTTACCATGTCAAAAGGCTGACAATGATAATGTAGCATGTTAATGTTGAACAGGGATGCTATTTACCATTTTAGTGCAAGATCTGCAAAAGGATTGAATGGGTTTTGCTGCAACAAAACCAGCTCAAATGAGACAAAAAAACAAAATAAAATAAAAATCAGTTCCACTGCCAAACAAATGATGTCATAATGGGCTTGTGGCATTTGCATGTGTATACAGTACTGTGCAAAAGTTATACTCCAACAAGTTTGTTGGTTTAGTGAAGTTATAATGACAATACATATGCAATCTGGATATGTACAACATTCAATTTTACAGTTTCAGTGAAAAGAACCTCAATAAATCAGAGCAGTAACATTTAGTGAGACTTCCCTTTACATTTAACATACCTTTGACCGTGTTGTTCGGACAATATGACACTTATTGCATTCATTTGCTGCTGTTTTACACCAGGTTTCATTCAGAATGACACATATTTCTAATTGCTTGTGCTGATTCTTGTCACGAGGTCACAGTGACTTTATCATTTAGAACCCATGTAGTTCACTTTTGTCCTTGTCCTTTAAAGCTCTCCCTGTATTTTCCTTTTTTTTTTTATCATACATACATTTTTTCCCAATCAAAAATAATGTTTTTTGTTGTTGTTGAGACGTGACTGAAATGAAAACATCTATACATTTTTAATGTGAATGTTTACTAGATCTGTGTCTTTATGTATGAATATGTTCATGACCTTCACACCACCAGTGCTTTTCTGAACTTTGTCAAGTTTTCTTCAGATCTTCACAATTATTGCAAATCCTTTTCGATCTTTAGTGCTAATGGACTTCTGTTGATCAATATTCACTGAACTTTCTGAATAATCTCTTTGGCTAAATCTGTTTCCAACATAACTCACTATCTACACAATCCTTATTTTAATAAACTCATAAGAAAATGACTCATTTGGGAACTTTAAAAAAAAAAATAAAGTAATTCCACCTCAATGTTTAAGTATAAGATTCTATCTCTCCAAGCTGCATTTTTAAAATTATTATTAACTTATTCATTCTTTAACAAGTTATATTGAAGCCAGTATTTGATTTGTTAAACACAGGAGTGATCTTTGCATAACCAAGTTTTGCTTCTACAAAATCTGTGTACTCTATAAGTGTTTATATTCATTACATTCTTTAAGTTTTTAGTAATAATCCTTAACTATATTAAATATTATCAGATCAGGTGGATTTGGGGATTATCTTGGACTGTCAGACTTAAAAGTATAAATATCCAGACTGTGTTGGATATCAAATCAGGTTAATCTCATATATTAAATCAAATACTCAAGGTTTAGAAAGTGCATTAATATCATCTGCTGGATTAACCATTTTTGGAATCGCTCTTAAACATAAATTATGCAAAAAAGATGAACATGCACATTATTGCCTTCTCAACATTACTAGTTAGAAGAGAGATACACTTTGGATGGAAATAAAAATCACACCAAAACCATCTCTATGACTTAGTGACCTTGTGGGGTTTTTTTTAAATCTAGAGAATATGACAATACAGTTGGAGAGTTCAGCCATCAACATTTCAAGTAGATGGTTGAACAATTTAAAAAAACAACAACTTTAAAACACTAATCTACAACAATACATTTAGTGTCATCCATCCCATACAGTTTTTTTTTTAATGCTATACATACTTCTGTACTCATAATAACATAAATAACAGCACATGTCCATATTTTACATATAGAATGTAATTCTGAACAAGCAAATTTGTCTACTATATTTTTTCTCTTTCACTTACATTTTTTTACCTTTTGTTTTGTTTTCTGAATATTTAGCTATTTTCATTACTATTGTGAATTATGATGGTAATATCAAGACTCATGATGTAACAATAATAATATTGTTGTTATTATCACTATTGTGCCATAAACACAAAGGGGTGGAAGGATGAAGGAAAGTATGGACCATGTTTAAGGCTTTTTTAAATGGAATCTTCAGATGTTCAATATTACCTAAATGTGCATAAAAAAATGCTAAATAATTATATATAAGTAAGAAAAAAAAATGTGGGTGATTTATCGCAAACATCCAGATGAACATTCAACATTAATAACCATCAGATCCTGATTATAAAAATATAGCTACAGTTTCTTTGGAGACACAGTTACTGTATGAGTTACTGCCAAGATGAGAAAATGAAATGTCCGTACTGATGAGTCTATGAAGCTCCCGTTATCATTCAGTGACAGATGAACATAATTTTGAGATTCAGAAAAACAACAACAGCTACAGCCTCTTTTGACAAACATTTCATGATGTATACCTCTGTGGGTGCATGTCTCTGCTAATTAAAGACATACAAGTTGAGGGTTTGTGTGCTGCAGTTTTTTATTATGGACTCATTTAAAAATGTGGAGAAAAATCTTAAACACTAACAAGACAAAAAAACAACTCATGCTCCACTACATGTTTCATGGAGTTTTCAAAATGTAACCTTTCTTGATGTCTATACTTTCAAAGTTTTCAAAAATCAAGATGTGAACTCATATTTCTGACTCCAAAATCCCACATTAGGTGTAGAGTGATTAAAACATTTTAATATGGGTACAAAAATTATAATGGAAATCATATCTTTGATGACAAATATTGGGATTCTACAAAGATATAGTTAACGGTTGAGGTGTATTTATTTGTTTTCTTGGAAAGACATGAAGCCTTTTATAGCAGATTACAGATTTCATTACACCCACCATTCACCCAATAAAATACTGTTCAAACTCACTGTGACTCCAGTGGAAATGTCAGGAGTACCTTTTGGAAACCTCCGCTGCAGATCACCAGTTTTTAGAGCGTTTCGTGACCTAATAGTTGTTGAGATATTTCTGGGCCAAGTCAACCAACCGAGTCAGTGACATTGTCACGCTTTGAGCCTAAAATAAGAGGATCGATGTAGTGAGGCACTTTGAAAAGCACACAGGAGTTAAGTGGTCTCTTGGTGATCTAAAAATCCTTTATATATTGTGATTTTCAGGTCTGAATTTGACCTGGATATGTGTTGAAAGTCACCTGCTCCATCCAGTACCTATCTTAAACAAAACTATAATACAAATTTACAAAATAAAAGAGCAAGAGAAGTGGTGATGAGAACAAGTTTTATGCATGTGTCTCACTCAGTTCGGTCTCAGTGTGGTCTTCTCTATATACAAAGCATTAAAAATGTGACATCTAAGCTGCTTTCAATTTTATTGTAAATGAAATAGAGTCTTCTCCAACAATGAACACTGGAGGTGAGCAAGCTTTCAGCTGGGTGCACATTTCTCCCACAGCCACACAATGGCCAACAGGGCATAGCATCTGAAATGTAGGATAAAAGAAAAGAATGTACCACAAACAGGAAGGGCAAAATAAAAACAGAGCCTGAGGAGGATGGGTTGGTAAAGCTTCCAAAACATTAATAAAAAAAACAAAACAAAACAGAGAAACAACTCAACCAGTAAAAATACAGATAACATGTCCGTGAAGACACTTCAAGGCTTCAACAGAACAAAAACAGTGCATCCCAATGGCACAATTAACACAAGAATCACCTTAAAGAAAAATAAAACTATAAACTTAACTTACTTTGTTACTATACTGAAACACAAGGTAATTACAGTTCACAAATACTAAGAAACAACCAAAATACTGTTGAATGACTTGATTCTAAATGTGTTTGGCTTGAAGTTGTTGGACAGAAGTGAGTATATTTAAAAATGGTAAAATGTTAAGTTATTTGATGATGAGAAGAGGAGTGGGATTAAATAAGGGTTTCTTCTTCCCACTTCTTTTCAAGTGTAAATAAATAATTTTGGAATTTCTTTTCTTTTTAAACTTGCATGAATTCTGTGACTGCTTGAAATAAACAAAATGAATGAATGAATGAATGAATGAATGAATGAATGAATGAATGAATGAATGAAAAGGGTGGTGCCAGGCACAACAAACCCTGCCTCCTCATGAACATTTTAACTGATTTGCCCTATCTCTTATCATTGTGAAAACACATTTTTGGTGACTGTAACCATTGACCTACATTTACCAAAATGTAATGGGATCTATTCTGGACCACCTTCCACTTTTTCTGAAAATTTCATTCATTCATTCATTTTAATAATTGAAATGACAGCAGAAAGGAAAAAACATGAGAACTAAATAAAACAGATCAATACAAAATACAACCAAACACAATTAGTGTAGAATATAGGTTTTGATCTTAGATTAGTTTTTTCAACTTTTATGAACAAAATAAAGTAAAAACTCTAAATGAACTTAGAAATATGTAAATCATATACAAACATATATTTAAGGTATAAATATTTGGAGCTTTACATCTACAGTATATATTATCATCAAACCACATGTCCACTAGTTCTGTCCAAGCTGGTTCCTTAGCATACCAGCTGTATGCAAAGAATCACATGTTTTAACATCACACAACCCCCCAGGAGTCTCATTTTCTGTATGGGAATTGATTTCAGGTTTCATAGCGACACACTGACCTTTGGAAACATGTTCCTAAAATCACATCAGAGGCTGAAGCTTGCTCTTGCCTGAGTTTTTTTTTTTTTTTTTCCTCCAACATGTCTTTGACTTCCTGCTTGAGGCTGCCCAGAGGCGGCCATTAGAAGCAGGGAATGAGAAGGTCTTTCTGCACATTCATCCAAGTGTGACGACTGGTTAGGGTAGGGGGTACACATGGGTCATCACAGAGCCATTCAGGGCTTTCAGGCGGATTGTTTGCTTGGCATGATGCCCCTGAAAGGTCACCAGTATTTGAGATAACATTTATACAGCTATCTCACGGTCGGACGGGCTACTGTGGAAGAAACAGGGAGGTAGAAAAAAAGTAGGGGGTGATTAAAGAAATAGGATGTGAAGAAATAAAATAAACAAAGACAGCGTCAGCGTTAAAATCAGCCTTTGTGTCATTTTCACTGTGGGGTGTTGTTTATACCACTGCTGAGCTGTTTGTAGTGCTGAATATGTGTGCCTAATTTGAAATGTTTTGATGGATTTCTCTGGAGATAAATGTGGTGTTTGGTTTATATTAGGTCTAATTAAAGAATGACCTTTTCATACATAATTTTCATGCTTCAGGGTAAACAGAAAAAGAATGTAACTTCTGCCTCTACAGGGGACTCAATCACAATAATGACATTATATCAATGAAATATTCTAATGGCTCACCTAACTTGTGAGATCAATGTTAACCTTTGTAATATGTTATGGGTCAATTTCAGTTTTTGAGTTGACCAAAGTACAGGTTATATATTATTTTTCTTCATTAGTTTTTGTGACTTTTCCTCATCTAAGGTCATGAACTTGTGTGTGAAATCTGGACACTTTGATGTGTACTGTACTGTAGTGTCAGTGCAGTGTTTGTAAACAAAGATGATGTTATGGGTCATTTTGACCCGGACACTTTAATGTTGGTAAATATCTGCTCAGATCTAAAATAAACACGTCTCTTTGATGTGCTTTGTTTTGATTGGACAGTTATTTGTATTTTGATTTCCTTTGAAGAGCCGTTCAGACCCAGGTGTGTAGAGGAGGAACTTTCTGTCAGTTGTTGTTGTCACTTTTCTCATGTCATCTCTTTGACAAACACCAAAAATGAGCTCCAGAAAGTTTATTGTTGAAGAGGTTTTATCACAGATGTTGAACTGGGACAGTGATGCAGAGGAAGAGATTTCAGAGACAGAGGACAATGTTATTGATGTTTCCCATGATGAGGATGAATCAGAGAAGTGTTTGTGAAGATAAAAGTTTCATGAAATTGTTCTTAAATTTAGTTTTGGAATTTAAAAACTTATTGTATGTATCTTTTCTAAATGTTCATATAATCTAAAATAAAGTTCTTATTGGGTTTAACCTGTTTGTTTTAAGTGTATTTAAAGGGAACAGGTCAAAATTATCCTCAACATAATCAATGTAATTTAAAATTTTTTTTTTAACATAATACAGTACAAGGTTTAATAATGTTACACAATTTGTTAAACGTTGCCTCGTTCATTTGGAAATTGTAGATCCACAACTCTGAATTCCTGATGTACGATTCTGTACCAGAAATCCATTCTGCGTGTCCACTGCCATAAATAAGAGCTTTTGCCTCAGACAAAAATAGATTCTCTTATTTTGTTTTTAGACATTCACTTCAATAAGAGTTAATGAACCGACACTTTGTGAAGATAAAAGTTTGATGAAATAGTTTGGAATTTAAAAATGTATTGTATGTATCTTTTCTAAGTGTTCATATAATTTAAAATAAAGTTCTTATTGGGTTTAACCTGTTTGTTTCTAATTGTTTTGAGTGAATTTAAAGGGAACGGGTCAAAATGAACCGCAACATAATTAATGTAATTTTTTTTCAACATAATACAAGGGTTAAACTGAATGCTTTAAACCATAAAATACTATAACTACATGAGTTTAAAATACCACATTGGTTAGCACAGTGTTTCCCAAACTATGGGGTGGGCTTGCCAGGGGGGGCAGGGGGCTACTCCTGGGTGCTTTTTTTTTCCAAGTTAGAACATTTAGCAGGTGGAACTAATGATTTAGTGCTGGTGCACCTGGATGGATGTACACAAACAAATCTGCTGCCATGGTAATCTGTCACTAAAACAGACACAGAGACACTTTACCTACATAGTTTTCAGTTTAGGTTTGGAGAATGTATAAAGTTTGGACTTTTAACTGTATATATATTTTTAATGTAACTTTATTGTTATAGTTGTAAGATAATTGCACATTTCCTATTTTTATTTGATAAATATTGTCTCAGGGAGCAGTCATGTTGAGTTTATTTGTATTTTCCAAGCAAAAATCTTAACTTGCACAACTATTTAAAGAAAAGCAAAAAATATTGTTAGAATATTGACATTTCTTTCAGCAAAAGTTATAATTGCACCACTGCTTTTGTCTTTTTTTGTCCTCCAAGGGGGTCTGACAGAAAAAGATTGAGAACCACGGAGTTAGGACATGCAGAGACAGAACCCCTGTGGTTTGTGTGAAGGCATTACCAGTGGTCTGGAACTCCATCACCATGGCAACAGCAGTTGATGGACATGGGGAGGTTCTGTCTGTGCGTGACCTCTGAGGTCACCATAGAGATCCACTGCTCCTGTAAGAACAACTGCTATCTGTGTGTTTTCTACTGGTTCCCAAGGATCCGCAATGAACAGAACCAAAACATTGAAGTACATTGAAACAAACAAACAAACAAACAAACAAACAAGCAAACAAGACACACATACAGTACACACACACACACACACACACACACACTCTGTCAATCCATGTATCTGCTCTACATCCATCACACTGTATATTTATCTTCCTAATTCATTACCTCCGCCAAGGAGGTTTTGTTTTTGACAGAGTTTATCTGTCTGTATGGACGGATTTGGCTCAAATGTACAGGGTAGGTTTGTAAAGGGGAGGGGTTGGTTGTTAATCCGGGGGTTTGAGGGTGGGGGGGGGTGGGGGGGCTACCTTGAAGAAGGTCTGTGCTCCCTGAGTGCTTTTCTAGTTCTTACTGTATTTAATTTGCTCTGCTGTGCTTCTTTGATGTTAAAGCTATCTGTTAGTAGAATAAATGTTCACACTACTGAATCAGATGTTGATTTCAAATTAAAACACTTTTCTTTGTGTGCACAAACACAAAGAAAATCACATTTGCCCACCAATAATAGAGCCATTATACTGTATGGTTGTATAAGCTCAGGGTGGCTACAGCTCAGTTGGTAGAGCGGGTGATCCAATAAACAAAGGTTTGGTCCAACTGTCCACATGTACAAGTGTCCTTGGTCAAGACACTAAACCCTCTCAGTAGGGTCTGGCAGTGCCTTCCATGGCTGCAGCCAACTACTGATGTGTAAATGTGAGGTTGTGTAAAGTGCTTTGAGAACCATGGGTGTATGAAGAGGCACTACATAAGTTCAGTCCATTTACCATTCATAATATAACAAAAAAACTTCTGAAAATTCATGCATATGCCTATGATGAGAAAAACTGGTTGAAACTAGTGAAATACAATAAAAATGTCAAATATCACTAGTTATTTCTAAAGATAAAGTTGACATTAGAGAAAGCAGACATATAATGAGTAATGACAGTGATATGAAAGTCAAAGGGGCCTTTTTGTCCATGAGGAGACCAGATGGACTAAAAAATACTAATGCAATCATGTCCATTTTGGTGTTAGTCTTTAACATATTCAATTATCTAATAACCACTAATGTTTCATCCACCAACTATTTATTTTATGGAAAATATTACATTTTATATTAAATAATTATTCAATTCAAGTGATTAAACTGGCACTTAAAGAGTTAAAATCCTGAAAACTATTGAATGTTTGGTAGTTTCAAGTAGGAGGGAAGTTGTTTAAGAGATTTAATTAAAAAAAAAAATTGAGGCATGATGATTTTATAGTAGTTTTTTTGTGCATGTACATTTTAGTCCACGGGAGTGACCAGAGGGTATAAAATACAGCATGGGAAAATAAAACCCATTTAAGAGTTAAAGATGCTGAATTTAAAAGGTATAACTGAAAAGAAACATGTATACCAAAGGTCATGCCAAAAGAAGCTACAACTCAGCCACAATTATCAACAAACGAAAAAAAATGCAGTGTCCTTTTGTCACTGGATTGGATGTTGTGGATTACATTGTATTTTCACCTCTGCCTGCCTCATATTACTTGACCGTGTTTGGATCTGTTTCAGATTTTTTGATTAAAGAGCTGGAATGTGGACTTTAAGTTGTTTACCTTCAACCATTTGTCTGCATCTGGGTCATTGCCTCTATAGTTACAGTCCACATGACTTTGGCTTTACAAAACATCACTATACAAAGTACAACACAAAATGATGTTAGTAATGAGCATTTCAGTTAGAAAAAGAAGTCATCTTGAGAGCTGATTCAGATTGTAGGATATTCTTTACATTATGTACAACACTACACCAGCACGTGTTCATCACCTGTACTAACCTTGATCTTCTGCAGCTCTGCATGTGTTGTGTGCATATATTTAATGTAATGTACACTTTCTTCGTGTTGTTGCATGACTAATAGTAATGATAATGATAACACCAATAATAAAAGTAAATAAATGGGTATAGGAATGGTAGTTTTGTATGTCGAGAATGAGGGTCAGCAGAGAGTAGTGAAGATAAACAACAGTGGAGCTTGGATTTAAACCTATTTGAACCAGAGAAAAATAAAACTAAATAAATCGAAGCCACTAGAGGAGTTGATAATTATTTTTACCTGCAGATACATACAAATCTCCTCAGTATAAGGCAGAGCTAGTTATGGGGATGTTTTGTGTTTCCATGTTTTCCTTGTATCTGCATGTTTTCCCTCTAGATACCAGAGACATACATTGTATTAGATTCACACAAGTTCACAAAGTATTCAACAACATTTGTTTATGTAGTCAAAAAAATTAAATCTGGATAGTAAGTATTCATATATCTTCCAAACCTCTAAGTCCTTAAGAGGGTTGCGGAGGAACGTACAACAAATCGCACGGACAAATATACAGATAAATAAGTATATTTAGGATTTTAAGGACTTAGATTGACTAGTAACATATTACAGTGGTGGAAAAAAATTATTGAACCACCTTTGTTTTATTCATTGTAATACCTTGTACAATTTGTTTGGACAAATATAATGTTAATAACAAAAATAGCTGACAGTAGTTTAATTTCAGAGCTGATATCTAACAATTGTCCATGTTTTCCTTGATAATGACCAAAATTAATTCAGTTCTTAGATCAATATCTCTGGTATTATACTGACAAAAACAATGCTTTTAGATATTCTCTTTTATTACCTCCACCAAGGAGGAACAAATGATTACATTTTGGTGGTGATCTAGACAAGATCCTGGATTCTGGATCACTTTGAAATGTATTCTCCATTTACCGCAATGTAAAATTTCAAAGTGATCTAGAATCCAGGATCTCTTCCGGATCACCAGCAAAATATAATCATTTGTTCGTTGTGACACCCTCAAGACATCATGAAATTTTCATAGAGGTCTGTCAATAACTTTGTGAATTATCTTGCTAACTAACAGACAGACAAACAGACAAAAACATAACCTCATTGGTGGACCTCTCTTCATTCGGAGGGTGGGTGTCTGCCTTGGCGGAGGTTTGCTTTCTCAGACTGCTTTTCTAGTTTTTTGTCTGTTTTAGTCACAACAAACACACAGGAGTTAACATTTGATTGCATAACCATTGTGTTTGATGAGTTTTGATAATCTAATAATTTTTCTACAACTGTAATAGGTCAAACTAAATGGCCTGTAGATGTAACTGTGCAAGTACGTGCTTGTTCATCTTATATATATATCAGCCCTGTGATGAACTGCTGACACATCCATGGTGTAGGTTCCTCGCAACCTTCTCGAGAACTGAGAGGTTTGGAAAATATATGAATACATGTGATCCATATGTTCATTCTTTCAGTATTTATAGATGTAGGTGATTTTTTTTTTTTGCGAATTAGAGTGAATCTGATTAAAATAACTCAAGCAAAAATCATGTATACAGAGACTGTTTTCACTCCCATGTCATCATCTTCTGCTTCTTAGTCCTGACCACTGTGTGTATGTTTGCAATGCCTGAGGTAAAGCTTTAGCATTAATTTTTAATGCACAAGGTACCTGATGAAAGTGCTAAGGCATCAGAAATCGACATCATGGAACACATAATGTTAAGTAGTGAAGCCCTCAGGAAGTGGATTTTGACACAGGAGATCAGCTTTATCATCAGACACCTAATGATGGTTTTATTTTTCTGTGTTCTTTCTAAGTCCTAACCAAGTTGTTTTGATTTTAAATCTTACACCGCAAGCTAAAAATCTTTCTTTCTACCCCACGCATCAAAAACCAGGCACCCCGAGTAAGCATCAGGATGTGACAAGTGAGAAGGTGTCGTAAAAGATGAAGGAATGTTATTATATTTCCTCCATGATATTAATGTATAGATATTTGTAAATATATAACATCAAAAATACAAGTAATGCATTTAATGAAGTTATAGATTTCACAGAATTTTATGGGAAAGATAGAATAGAACAGAAGAGGATAGAATAGAATAGAATAGAATAGAAGTGCTTTATTGATCCCAGCATTGGTAAATTGGTGGATACTGTACACCTTTAGATTTACAGCGACATAGTAAAAGTAAGGACTATATATACTGTACATATATATATATATATATATATATATATATATATATATATATATATATATATTAGCACTCAGTAGAAACAGTAATTATACAGTACAGAAAATGCACATATGTTTGCACATTGCAAAGTAGTAATGAAATTCAGTTCCACTTTATCTCAGTGCAATGTCTTTTGCCAATTCAGTTTTATTGTTTTAGTACCAGGCTTAAATATTAAATAATAAAAAAATAAAGAAATAAAATCTGCTTTGCACATCAGATAAGAAATGAAAGCATCCAAATCTCAGAAAAGCTAATCATTCTTCACAGTGCTCATCATTCCTCTGAAGTATTTTAATGTTTCAACCGTCAGATGTTTGTCACAGAAATCTGATGACCATCTAAGAACTAAATTATTAATATGATTAAAAAAAATAGAGAATTTGAACAGCTTTTTTGGTTTTCTTAAAATGTACCCATCCAGCACCAACCAGAAAATACTAAATTCTGCATATAATAATTTCAGTGTCTAACTTCAGAAAAACAGAAGAAGAAGAAAAATCCAGTCTGAACTTCATAACCCAGTCCCTTTATATTTTTTTCTTTCTATCAGAGACACTTTGATGGCAAGAGTTTGCACATTTCATATTGATGAAGGGGAAGCAGGAGCATACCAGTTAGTCAGTCACCAATGCTGTGAGACTAAACACTGAACTGAAAAATCTACATCTAAAATTGTAGCTAAGGTGCAAAGTATTACACCATGGTGAAATGTGTTTAGAATGCTGCAACATCCAAAATATCTAACTTTGTGGAGCTTCAGGGTTGTAATAATACTATAACATACTTTCAGTGATGAGCTGTAACACAGTATAATGGGAACGGTAAGATAATATAATTCACATAATCTCAGGAAGACTTTATACTAAGAGGTAAAAGACAAGGAACCCTAAAAGTATTATGAGCATTATAAATAATAAATGAATTCAAGAAGAGAAACAGGAGGTCAAAGCTGAACAGGCAGGAGAGTGGTGTGTGGATTATACTTGAAGACAGCAGTAGGAAGCCTCTTACATATGCCAGCATTTAAAGTTGACACAAACACAAGACTGAAATGTTATGAGCTCAAAAAATGAACATTGAATGGAGCTAAATATAAGTGGCAATGCAACATTTAACCAAAAAGCAAAGCTGTGTAGAAACATCTGTGACCTGCCTGGAGCCAAGACAGTCCTTGTTTAACATGGTGTTACTTAAACTTAACATACCTAAGGAAAATACCTACAACATCGACTAGTATGGCAAAAAAGTAAATGTGATTTTAACAGCATTTAATCACACTCTCACTTCATTTTGTTCTGTATCATTTTTTCCTCACATGAGTTTCAAACTGAGTCTACAGATGTTGTTCTAAAGGTGTAAATGAGGCTGTAAATTAGCAAATCCAGTTACGGGGCTGCATCTACGATTTCTACTATGTGTAACCGAGGAACAGGTGGTGGTCAAAACAGAGCCTGAGTCAATATTTTAGTTATCAAAATGTATTTACTACACCATCTAATTCAGAGCTCAAGATAAAAACAAAAAATCATAACGTTTAAAATAGTAAAAAAAATAATAATAATAATTTTTAAAAAAGGTAATTGCACATAATAAAAAGAAGTTCCAGGAATTATAATGTAGGGGACTGGCCAGCCACGGTTGCATGCAGTGAGGGGGGTGAAGCCACTGGAGCCAGAGTGCTAACTACATGCTCTGTACAACATACACACACACAAATCTAGGATAAACAAACCATGCAAAAGTGGGGAAGTGCAGAAAAAACTCTATCTCCACAGCCCCTCACCACTACGGGCAAAAACGTCCAGACCAGATCCTAAAAAGATTAAAAAGGAACTGTTAAAAATATAAAAGAAACCCCGCTCTGCATATGAATTGATATAAAATACAAGTTGAGAGACCTGACAGAAAATATATAAGAAACAGGAATAAAACAGCAGTGGCCTGAATCCTAAGCAGCGTGCGTGATGCGACCGTCTTTATGTGGCACTGAAGTTTGCTAGGATTAGTACAAAAGTGCAAAGCTGTCTACTCGCGTGTCCACCCACATTTATATGTACACTCACACTGACAAGTACAAACACCTGAGTAATTGACTGACGGTACAGGGGGCTGCCAAGGATAATAGTCGCCGTCAGTCACATATGGGTGTTACGAGACACTCAATTCACGAGATGAGACGATACACGAGATTAGGTTCATGAGATCGAGACGAGATTTTAAAAAAACTAAATTACAAATTATATGAATGGACCACAGACTTTTATTTAACTGAGTTGCACATGGATTGTATAACTCTGTAAGCGTCAACTTTTAATGAACTCTTTCCTTTTAATGAACTTCTGAATGAACTTCTTCCTCCAAAAATTTAAACTAAAATAAAATGTTATAAGTTAAAATAAAAATAAATAAGTTCTTCTCTGTCAATACAGACTGAAGATAGTGTAAACAGAGCCTGATCAAGTATGTCACTTCTTACTCTACAAATTAAAACTAAAATAAAATGTTATAAAAGTTAAAATAAAATAAATACAATTATATATTTCTCCATTTTTCAAAATTAAATGTGACGCTTGACTGTGGAAGTTCAGGTCCACTGTGTAGAAAATGTTCCAAGTCCTGCTGATGCCCATTGTTCTCATATCCTCCTCAATGACGTGGCAAATGCCATGTAAATGACATTGATTAATAGATTTTTGGGTTGTAGTCTATGGCATTTTACGCTGAATACATTAGAAAAACCAAATTACTTTAATGATTTAGATTAAGTAAAATGAATTCATTGCATCTGCAAAGACTCACTTGTCACACTTCCATTGTTTTCAATTGTGTCTCAACTGTACCCGTGACTGTCCCAACTGTTCCCCTGCAGTTTTGCATAAGGGTACAAGTGCATTTTTTGTTTAGTTAATTGCATAAAAATTATACACCTTAGAAATATAATTTCTTGGTTATATATTAGCACACACCTTGAATATATGTTATATCTAAAACAAAATGATCTTGGTGTCTTTAAGGTAAGGTCTGAGTTCTGTCTGTTTGGTGGGCTGTTATCTGCTTTTTGAGAAACTGCGAACCGATTCCGAGTCACTGGTAACCATGACGACAACGCAATTGGATAGGAAACAATATTTCTTTTTTCAAAACGAAAAAATGTGGGGTCATGAGCGAGGGAGGAGACTCCAGGTCGGACTGCTCTGTAAGCACAGGCGTGAACACATTATCAAATAAAACATCAGTCTGTCTTGTAGCCTCCTCGGTCTGTTTTCGGGCCTGTGCCCATGTAATGATGCGTGAGGGAAACAGCCATGGCTGAGCCACCACAGGCTCACATGTAATTGACGCAGTGTCCAGCACCTTGAGCACGAGTATGACTTTCCCACCAGCGATGTCATTCACCAATAACAGAGTTATGCTCAATCTTAAAGAATAGAGATGCATGATAGAACTTCATGATCGTCTGGCTAAATGATCTTACAGGATACTTTAATTTATTTGTCGTAAAATTTCATTTTAGTCTCAGAGAATATCTCAGTCGTCTCACAAATATGAGTTCACTAGGAAATTGTGTTTTTTCCCCAGATGATTTCTGCTCTCTCCTCTGTGCTTTAACTGGTCTTAATATAGCACACTATGGATTCTCACAATGGACAAAAAGCAATCTGTTACAGAAGCCAGTACTGATCACATGTGTTTTCTCAAAACCTGTGTTACCTAAAGAATCCCTAGAGCTTTTCCACTTTGATGTCTACAACTCAAATACACAAGCCCTGAATACTTACCTTAGCTTTTCTGTTCTTTAACCTAATAAAAAAAAGAATAAAACTCAAGGGATTCAGAGCTGCAGAGATGAGCTCAGTCGCATGAAAGAGCAGCTGGATGAAATGAACATTCCCTCAAGGTCTGGCTGCTGATACTCCTACAGACTCACAAGGGAGAAGGCTGTATAAGCATTATATCTCAGTGAAAAACATGACCTAAAGGGCCAGTTCATGTGTAGCAGTGACCCCAACCCAACCACATGTCAGAGCTGCGCCGCCTTCATGTGTGGGTAAATCAAACTCATTTCCTTTTGGTCATTCTCCCTCCCCCAACATGGGCTCTTCTTGTATCCATTTGTGCTTCTTACAGTCGATCTAAAAGATAACGTACCTTGAATATTTCTTTTTAAATATTTCCCAGTGGTACCTCTTGCCGGAGCTGAGTGTGGAAAAATTGGTTTCATAAAAACAGATATGACGCTTCCTGTACGGATAGGATGCTGATCAGCAGAAAGTTTGCATACTTCACCAAAAACTGATGTGGGTATGTGTGTGTGTGTAACCAACATGAATATTTTGTTCAATAACACAGCAGGCTGCTTTTAAGGTCTAGTCTGCCATATGCAGTTGTATTTTGTGAAAACTGTCTGCTGTGTGTCATTCATAGAATATTCAGATTCTTTGTAAAATTGTGAGTCTTTTTCACATGCCTTGTTAATGTGTCACTGGAGGATTGTCTGCAATGTATACCATTTTTCTTGTGTTTGCATCATTTCAGTTTATACATTGAATGTGTGCCAAACCAAATATCACTTTCCACGTTTCAGTTTCCTCTTAGAAGCATCTGCAAATGTACTTCCCGTGTGACTTCCTGCAGATTGGAAAGACACTGACAAGGCTTACAAAGCTGAACAGATGTACTGAACAGCCAGCAATGACCCACCAAAGGGGGGAGAAAGTGTCAGAGGTCGACACATAAAATGGAGTGGGGGAAGGGGAAGAGACAAAACAAGTTGAAGAACTGGAGAGAGAATGGGTTAAAAAAAACAGAGATCAAAAAGAGGCAGATTTTTTTAACGTTTAAGTAGAAGCAAATGGTGGAGAGGTGAGTAACAAGGACATATCAGACTAAAAGAAATATAAACACAGACAAACCTGTCCACACTGTGATTCATCATTTCTTTCATCACTATGAGGCAGTGCTTTTGTCCTAAATTTGTCTTTGGTTGGATTTTTGTCCAAATGCATGTTAGATTTCATGAGAATTTGTATCAAAACAAAACTGAAAACACTGCAAACTCTTAACAGGAGTTAAAATTATTAGTGTTATAGACAATAGTGGTAAAAGTACCAGATACTGATTTATTTTTAAAGGCCTTGTAAAGGTAGCGGCGCTGTCTTAAGTTCTTTACAGTAACATTTAGAAGTGTTTTTAAGTTATCTGAAGCTCACATCACTGATATGTCTTTGCCTGACCTCAGACAACTCATTAAATGGGTGACGCCTCCTCTCAGCTGTCGGGTCTGACTCTATTGTCTGTTTTGTTTCTACAGCTATTGTGTCATTACATCTGCCACATGTGACCAGCGCTGCTCTTTACACCAAGGAGTCAGATTTTCTATATGCTTTTGTCCCATTCATGAAAGTCTTGACATTGGGAAATTACACCAGGATGCAAAATTTACCAATAATTCCCCAAATGTATATTAAAACTTAAATACACACCCTGCTTTGGAAATAAAGTAATATAATCCCACAATGGAGTAATTTCTTTTCAGCAATAGCGGGGCAGAACAGAGCAGAATAAAATATATAAACCAATACATACACCTCCACACACAAAACAATACACACAATATTTATAAAATAAAGAAAAGCATTAAATAGTTGAGGAAAAGGGATGAAAAAGTTGAGAAAATGTAAAGGATAGAAAGAAAAAATAGGAAATTTGAAAATTATACTAAAGTTGAGTCACACAGTATTTGTGCATTTTTACTTTTCACCTCTGTCTCTAAATATATATTATATAACTAACTATTTTACACCTTAACCAGATGTGTGGTATTTCATTAAATTACATACACCGGGGCTGAGTGATGTGAACAGAGGTTTTTAAAAGAAAAAAGAAAGTTAATTAGTTTTACCACTGAAACATAGTAGAGATCTGATGCTTTTCCCCCTCATTTATCAATTGCTTCAGACTCTCACTTTGAGAAATAAGGCCTGTCAACAAATGCTCAACATGTTCTATTAGTCCTAAAGTCTTATGAATGACGCAATAATTCATTTAAAGCACACAACACATTGATACATTTATTAACAAGTCAAAATAAAGTGAATGAGACATGAATGAATTTTCCAAAAAAAAAAATGTTTTCACTGTTTTCAGAAAGTTCATTTTGACTTTTATACCTCTTTTCCACCCAAAAGTACCTGGTGGTAGTTTGGTGTCGATGCTAGAGCCAGTGCTTAACTGGTTCCAAAATGGTACCTCCACAGAATCAGTTTATTTTCCATTTGTTTCTTTTCCAAGTCAGTGTCACGTCATTATGTCACCATAAAATGATGACGTTTGTTCAGAAGCTGGTCTAGGGTCCAGTTATAGTAACCATTTCTCTCTTAAAACCAGTGTGGAACCACTTTGGGACTGGTTAGGCCAGTTCTTAGGTAGTGGAAAACCAAAGAACCAGTGCTTCTTCAGGCACTTGTCCCAGAACCTGTTTGATGGAAAAGAGGTATTTTTGGGCTCAGACTTTTTCGGAGATAACACCTATTGGCTGTCAGTGGTATTGTAGTTTAAGACAGTCCATCCATCACTTCAGTTCGATGGTTGTTTCACCTTCATCTCTGCTGAAGTGGAAGCATCAGTGAATCTGTCATGTCATGTCTGTAAAGCGTTTTTTTTTTTTTCTCCATTGCACAATAAAATAAACAAACCATCTTTTCTACCTCTCTCTAGAGTAAAAACTTTGTTGTGATATTGAAATGTTCTGTCATTTATATAAATCAGCTTGGTGCAATGGTGCTTTTTGTGTAAGAAAGTGGAGAAGCAAACATACTGAACTGACTGATGATGTCTAATAACAACTCAAAGAGACTGTAGAAGGAGCTCACAGTGAGACGTGGAAGAAAAGCAGCTCAGCAGATACATGTGGAGTCAAAGACAAGCAGTGACAGTGAATGATCGAAGCAGCCAGGCGGATATGACAGATGGAGAGAGGAGAAAAAGGAGAATGTTTGATAACTTATACCCTGCAATGAAAGGATGATAAATGACTTCCATTTACAGTGGGAGCAGGACTTCCTTTTGAATGGCTTCCTTGTGGGTCTGAACCTCTGTGGTCATCTCTTGTATCCCCTCATAACCTCTGTCTGTCCTTATATCAATCTTTTTCATTCTAACCTCTGAAGTTTTACCGTGTGTTAAAGAGATTTTATATTATTTTGGCAAGAATATTACACAAACAGCATTTCACTGGAATACTTTTATAAACATTTAGGCTGTCTCTGCAAACATACATGCTTTAGATCAGGGGGGGGTCAAACATATGGCTCTGGGGATGACTTTGGGTGTTGCATAAATCACACTGATGACTGACTATAAAGGTCAAGGGTCACATACAGACCACTTTTATCTCAAGTGGATAGAGCACCCCTTCCGGATCAGGAAGAAAGATAGAAATAACCTAAATAAAAGGCCACACATACACACACACACACATATATATATATATATATATATATATATATATATATATATATATATATATATATATATATATATATATATATATATATATATATAAATAACATACATACAATTGGTGGTTTTCATTTAAGGTGTATACATATATATGTTTCATATAATTGCATATACACCAAAAGAAAGTTGCACATGCAATATTTCACTGCACTACCTTTGGTTTTGATTACAGGAGACTGACACTCAATTTAACTAAACTAATAGTTCAGATCCTTCCATGGGGAAATACTTCAGTGGTTAATAATGTTTCAGCTGGAAGAAATTATTTAATCCAACTGATGCAGAAAGTGTCTTCTCATATATGTAATGTTCAACAAATTGGACACCACCAGGATTGACCAGGGTCACCAGACTTGTAAGAGAATACGTCAGGGACCATGAGATGTCATTTTGAATTTGTTATTTTATTTATTGACTTGTATGTGGTGCAGAGTGGCCCCATTACATTATAATTGTGTTGTAACTACTGTGCAATGACAATAAAGGCAATTCACAAAAATGAGCCTTCAAAAAGTCCAGACCTAAATTGGGATGATGAAGACTTGATGCAGTGGTTTGATTCTCCATCATCAATAATTTAAAATTAATGCAATTATGGATGGGAAAAAAATACAATAAACCTTATTGTGATACTACATAAGCATTATGTGTAAAAAATAAATGAATAAAAAAACTTGAGGGCAAATTTCTCCTGCAATAAAAACCAAAAGTGGTGTAGTGAAGTATTGCCTTTGTCTTTTTTTTGGGACGGTCAGTGTATGTTCATATAGATTCTTTCCACAGGTAGAGGAGATCGAGTATCTCAGGATCTTATTTACAAGTCAAGGTAGGAGGAGGAACAGGAGGTCGACAGGCAGAACAAGGCAGCATCTGCAGTGATACTAGAACTAAACTGGTCCGTTGTGGCAAGAGGGAGCTGAGCCAAAAGGCGAAACTTTTAATTTAACTGTTGATCTATGTTCCAACCCTCACCTGTGGTCATGAGCTGTGGGTCATGACTGAAAGAATGAAGTATAAGTAGCTGAAATTAGTTTCCTCCACATGGTGGGCAGGTTTAACCTTAGAGAGTGAGAAGCTCCAGGAGGGATGTCTCCATCTAGGGAGGAACCAGTTGAGGTGGTTTGGGCATATAGTGGGACACCTCCTGGATGGCTCCCTGGGGAGATGTTTTGGTCATGTCCATCTGGGGGCTGACCAAGGATAAGCTAGAGGGAATATATCTCTTGGTTGGCCTGGGAACGCCTAAGGATTCCCACAGAAGAGCTGATAGAAGTGGTTTGGGAGAGGGTTGTCTGGGCTAGTTTGCTGAGGCTACTGCCCCCGTTGTGCTACAGTACATATCCTTGCTTGGAATTATTTGCCCTGGCCATGAGAGCATCCCTTCTCATACATCTCAGCTTTCTATAGTACATAGGAAGCTTGTTTCTGTCACTGAAGAAAACAATCCTTGCAGTAAATCAAAATTAAGAGATAAAAAGTTGAAATTGAGATTAAAAAGTCATAAGTATGACATAAAGAGTCATAAATATGAGTTTAACAAATGCATAATTGCGAGATTTAAAAAAAAAAAATCTGAATTATGAGAGAAAAAGTAAAAATTGTGAAAGAAAAACTTAACTATGAGATCAAGAGTCACAATTAAGATAAACTCAGAAATGATTTAAAAAGTCATCAATATGAGATGAATGCATAATCATGATATTAAAAAAAAGTCATAATTACTTTGAAACTGGGTTTATATTTTTTGGCTTTTGTACCTTTTGAAATGATGTTCTTGTAACAGTTTTAGTACCTTTTATGTATTTTTGGGTTCAATATGCTAACACAGTATGTCAAATAATAAGGAATGTTGGGTTGAAAAAAATGAAACAAAGCACGGTAAGCATATTTTAATGTGGTAAATAAAAACAGGTCAAATCCACATATCACTGAAGGGTAAAGAGGCTGGGTTTGTGATGTTTCTTTATAAATGTAATTCACTGTGTAGTCTATACTGTGCTGTGCTGTGGAAACTACAGCAGGTTTTAAGTGGGATATTTTTTTTTGCTTTAATTCATTACAAGGCATGGTGAAGAAATCGATTCATTGCGAATGTTGATATGACAACTTCAACTACTTCTCTTCATAGACTGTATATAATTAGTAGATGGAGAAATTGTAATATCACCCATTGTTTTTTGAACCACGTTGGTATTTTGGAGCTAAAGGTGAAAAGACAATAAAGCTACAAGAATTTATTGACACAGTAAAATGTAAACTTCATCAGGCACTGCATAGCTAAGTCATCTTATAATCTTGCTGGTGGAGCTTGTTAACTATAACTGCAGTGGAGCTGTCTGTCAGGATTAAAAGCAAATTTCATTAATGAACAGAAACTCTGAAAGTCAACTCTGCAGGCAAGTGTGCTGTCATAGCAACCTGTCAATCAAAGCACAACACAGTAGACACGACCTCCTCTATTCACCCTGAGGTTTTATTAATTGATGAAAGCTTTAAAGAAACACTGGACCAATTATTAGATGATTCAAGTAAAGTTAAAATGAGTAACTGGGGGAAAAAAAAGGCATAGAAACTTCAGTACAGTATTAGTCTAAAGCTCCATCAAAATAACTTGGGTGTAATACTATCCCTCAACCACAAAGTTTCCCTGAAAAAAATGGTCCTTGTAAGGGGGTTGGACTTCTTGGATTTCTTGTACTAGTTAGAGGCGGGGCTATGAGCTGAAGAATTGTGATTGGTGGAGGACTCTTGCAATGTTCCACACTTACATTCTACTACTATAAGCAGTGTACGAGCTTAAAAGAGTTCCCAGGGATCATAAAATGGTCCTGAATATCACCAGATATGAAAGAATTATGTTCATTTCAAATACTGATATCACTGACAGTAGTAGTCCTCACAGAATATTCACATTTGAAAAGTAATTTTTATGTTTTCATGTTGTGTTTTAGTCTGTTGATGGTGGTCTTTTTATTTCGCAAGGCCTATTGATACTGCTTGCAGGTTAATCTAATTCAGCCCTTTGAGCTCTAACATGCATGAAAACTCACCAAATTTTGCACACACATCGGAAGTGTGAAAAATTGCAAGTATTTACAGGTTTCATAAAAGTCAGTAAAGAAATGTGTCTACAGCGCCCCCTAGAAAAGTCAAATAGTTTGTACTAGGCCAGATCACGCACTAGTGAAGTTAGAGCTATGAAAATCAATACACGTGTTTGTTATATGATGATGAACAAAAAACCTTATGATGACCACGCCCCTAAACCAACAGGAAGTCCGCCATCTTGGATTGAAATTTTATAAATTTTGAGTCGTCGTCTTCGCTCATTGGAATTGATCTACCTCCTCCTTTACCATTGGACCAAATAAGCTCACAATCGGTGAATGCGATCTAGACAAGTGGAACATCAAAAGTTAGCCAATTTATTTTGAAAAGTTGCATCGTTTTTGTGCTACGCTGTTGCAAATTTACAAAGTTTTCTGGAAAAATTGCCACTACAAAAAATTGCTTCAGCTCGGACATACGAACATCAATTTGGCTGAAATTTGACTCTGACTTCTGACTCCCTGGTCTACACCTTTTTGTCATACGAAATTGTTATTTCGCACTATGGAGCCCCATACAGATTCGCCAAATTCACTGTTAGTAAAATGGCATTAGATCGGACATACGAACACGGATTTGGCTGGAATTTGACTCAGACATCCATCTCTCTGTCTTAGACCAGTTTATCAATAGAAATTACGATTTTGCTCGATAGCGCCCTCTACAAATTCACCTATACTAAAATGGCTGTAGATCGGGCATACGAACACCGATTTGCCTGAAAGTTGACTCGGACGTCACATGGGGAGGCGGTCGGCAGGGATGGCGAAGGCCTTTTAATTTTTTAAATTTCTGTGTTATTTTTTTTTATTGTCTTTTACTTTTTTATTATATTGTTTTATCCTGTGTTTTAGTTGTGTTTTAAATGTAAAGCACTTTTATGTTGTTGTAAAATGCTATATAAATAAACTTTGATTGATTTTGATTGATCGCCTATTTACCAATCATGAAGTCAGTGGTGTTTGTGCATCAGGTTGCCAGTTCCCACTGAGCTGCATCTGGAATATTACTGATCATAAATGTCTGACATTTGTAAACCTAAAAGGCCTCTTGTGATTCCTAAATACAGTACATTTTGATGAAGTGAGAAACAAAACAAGGACATGTAAAGAAGAGGCTTTTGAAACATGGAGACAACTGAAAGCAGAGAAGGATTTGAAGACCAGCACCAGTTCTGCTGTGGTCTCTTGTGGCCCAGGCCCATGTGTTCTTATGGCCCAGTAATGCTGTTTCCATTATGCGGTAGACTTGACTCGCCTTCTTGCTTTTCTAGTATAAAAAGGACCTGGAATCTGATAGTGGATACTATTTTTTTGGTATCACCTCTTGTGATCTAAGTGAAAGTGAAAGGTGATGCATAACCACCGCAGACACTGACTGCTTAACCAATTGTCTCTGTGACCCGTTGCTTTACAAAATACAGATACAGAGGTCGACAGTAAATATAGCGATACATGAATCCACATGGTGACAGCACGTCATCATGTGGATTCAGTGTATTATCAAGATGATTCTACACCATAGTCATTGCAGGAGATTCAGTCCTTGGTGGCCGATTAAATTATCCAGACAAGACAACACGAAACGAGTGAGTTTATTCGCAATATTCCCCCGAGCAGATGACCCGGAAGTGACGTGCCACATCACTATGACGTCCAGGTACTGTAAAGTCAGTACTATCCTGTTATGGAAATTACTCTCAACCAGGGGTCGACAACTTGTAACACCCAAAGAGCCATTTGAACCCAGTTTTGACGTAAAGAAACCCACTGGGAACCAAAATACCTTTTGACATCTAAACACATTCATTAAAATGAAAAGGAAAAAATATATTACTTCAAAAATCTCAGTGAATGTGTTGTTTGTATGTTTCCGGAGCTTCCACTCTCCCAATGTTATTTTCTGTCTTGTTCCCTCCGTACCATACGTTACTTAACGGAAATTCAGTCAATAAAATGTATAATAGAAAATGTTACCTAATATTTAAATTTACCAGGTTATTTTAATGTTTATCTCAAACGACCTGACCAACCACAACCCAAATATCATTAAAAATAATTTTCAATGATCCTCAACTGTGGATGACCGCGGGTGACTGCAGGCACCCGCTCACTTCGGGTCAGCCCACACGGTGCAGTTATTACCCCACATACTCTTGTCATTAATCACACACTTCTTCTTTGGTGTTCAATGATTGCTATCAGTCAGTCAAGATTCAGATTTGTGTGGTGTAAAAAGTCACTGAGTATTAGAGGGCTACAACTTCCTTTGGCTTCCTCTTAAATGGTAAAAGTCAGAAGGTCTTGAGGGTTGTAAATGTAGAATATGACTCAACTTGGCAGATGTTTTGTACACACGGAGTTGAGTTGTAATTATGTTACCCTTGCTGTGTGTTTTACGTCTCTTTTGCAGCAGCTCATACACCTTTTAATTATTGAATTTAGAAATAGAACATATATTCACTATCAAATGTAAACCTCATAAATCTATTTTTGGTCCTTTTTTGGGTCAAAATTATTCTTTTTTGTTGGTCTAATGGTTTTAATAACTATTTAACCAATGAAAAAAAACAACTTATTAGTGCATCTTTTAACTCCATTCATTTATTCATTTTCCGGTACCCTGAAAAATGACTGTTTTGGAGGTTTCCACCCCCACAGAGACAATATATTATGCAAGTGGGAAGGCAATATCTACAATATGTGTATCAAATTATACTAGTTGTATTTCTTGGTATCTCAACTTGTGACAGAAAGCTGGCACTATAGATACAAACAATGAATCACATGTGAAACTTGTCCTCAGATGATTTCTGCACATAAACCCACACTGTTCTATGACAGATTGATAAATGGCAGCCAATGAGTCCTCTATAATACCTCACTGTTGCATAATTGACAATAAAAAACCCTGTCATGAAATTAAAGCGTTATCATCACTGAAACACAAGAGGGGCTGCAATATGAATTGGACATGAGGAAGATTAACAGCATGAACAGGACACACACTGGACTTTTTGATGTGATTTCATTTATCTTTACCGTAAATACAAGGGAAAAATAAAGACTTCCAGATATACATAATATTCAGAAAGACTGATTTATGTGTGGGTGAGTTATTACAAACACAATATAACATATACACACTATATACATAGTGAAAACAATACCCTGGTGGCATTTGACCTGCATGGTGAAAATAAATCTAGAGTCTGATGTAGTATGAGTCAGTGTAGTATGTCCTTATCTGTTCTATAACACAATATGAGAATCAGGTTTTACATATTCTGAAGAGAAAATTTAAGTTTTTTAGGTATATAGGGTTTATAGAGGGTTACATGGGGGACTATTTTAGGTTTCTCCCAAAAGTGTTGTCAATACAAAGAGGTCAGCACCAAGTTTTGATTAATAGTTGTCTCTGCAGTGGAGTAGTGACTTGGAATTTTATTTCAATATGGCGTCTGTATAGTTGTTGCTTTCTACAGTAATTTGTGGCAATCACAGTGAAGTAAGCTGGTGTGTGTGTGTGTGTGTATAAACACAGTAATGATGTGCCATCAGAAACTGAACTTTCATCGATTGCCATTCTGACATTTATTTCAGTATTAAATATCTCCATGTTTTGTATAATCCCTTATGGTCCAAAAACAAAAATGACTTTAAAACCAAAAATGCGGGTCATTTAGCAATCTGTCAAATTCTCTCTGTCTCTCTACTCTACTTGGAAAAACTGCATTCAGATGTACACACACACACACACACACACACACACACATACACAGATTATCATTGTCACATTATCATTATCATTGCAGTTTAGTTTATTTATATCATATGTTTATTTATTTATATTTAAATGTATAATGGATGCATGATAAGACAACTGCAGTTAAAGACAGCACATTTAAAATGTCACCAGATAAGGCTGAACATGCAGCTTTATGTCCCCTTGGTGGCCATAAACATTTGCCTAGTTTGCCTATATCAAGAAACAGCCCTGGTTTCAGATGTAACAGATCATTTAACTCAATCAGATGCAATGAGTTGTTACTTATTTCTTAAACATCAGTTTCATAGAGAGCACAAAGATTTGAATGTTTCAATGGACAAAGGTCATGTGATCTGATGAGTCCAGTTTGACCCTAATGGGGAAGAGAAGTGAGGTGGATGAAGAGATTACCCATCATGCCTAGTGCCTGTAAGATTGTGGGGGCAGTGTTATGATCTGGGTTTGGACTGTTGATCAGTTCTAGGTTCAATTAAGTGTCCATAAAATAATGTCAGCTGAACCTGAATAAACTGAATGACCAGATCTGAACCTCCCTGAATTCAAATAAATATTCCAAGGTGATAATACCAGGAATCATCAGGCTGAAATTGTCGAACAGTGGTTCAAAGGAGCATGAGATATCATTTTACAAATGGATTTGTCACCACAGAGTCCAGACCTGAAGCCCGTTGAGAATCTTTGGAATGTGACGGACGAGAGATTAGATGTTGGCCCGACTCTACCATCAGAAATATAAGATCTTTGTTAAAAAAACAATGCAATTCTGGAAGGAAATAAATGTGATTTTTTTTTTTTTTAGATATCGTATGAGCACTGAATGGCATAAATGATGTTGGCAGTTCAATGACTTACTGTAACCTTTGTGTAAATGTTTAGATATACATAGTCGCAGAAAAAATAATTAGACCATCAAAGGCCATATAAAACAATAGTTATGCAAACAAGTACTAACTCTTGTGTGTGTCATGTGACTAAAACATAAAAAGAAAAGAAAACACAAAATGCCTAAAAGCACTGTTTTTGTCAGTACAGTGTCATAGATATCGATGAAAAAGCTGAAGTGATTTTGGTTATTATAAAGTAAACATGGAAAATGGATAGATACTTAGACACTTATGAGCTATTTTCGTTGGTATCATTATATTGTCTAAACAAATGTACCTTTACTTGTAATAGGCATTAAAATGAACAAGAAATTGAAGATTGTACATGTTCATAGGTTTTGACTGTCATTCATGAGACAAATCCTGTGTTTATAAAAACTTAACTTAAAAGTAATCTAAGAAAACTAACATCCTTGCAAGACCGCTGATCCAAATTGCTGATACTGTGTTAAATTACAAATACAAAATGAGGCTTTTCTTCATTCTTCTCCTTTTCGAGTTGTCAGCTTTTCAGCAGCCAAATGTAAAATGCCTCTGTTTCCATCTTTGTCGGTGTGCTTTGCTCTAACTTGCAGAGAGCACCTGCACACAGAGACACAAGGGGAGCTTTATTACCCAGAGACACACTGTACACCATCCACTGCCTGTAATACCTGATTTTCTTTTCACATTCTGCTATATTTACTTAATATATTCAGTCATATATTATTGGTGTTTTTTGGTTGGTGTTGAGTGAAATATACAGATGTTCTCAGTTGAACACTGCATATTCCACACTATGTATCTGATAACATCATGTATGCAGTGCTCCAGTGTCATATTCATTACTTTTTTTTTATTTTCTGGATGAATAGCAGGTACAGTGAGAGGGAGGCAATGTATTCCTCTGGGCAAACATTAATTTTTTCTTCACTCTGCTTCCCTCCTGTAACATGGTTTGTAGATGTAATACACAATTCTGATAATGTCCTTGGTTCGATGGATTTTTGCCTGCACTGCAGAGGAATCATAAGTCTGGAAGAGCAATCAGCAGGAGATACGGGAAGAGAGGCACCAAATCTCACTGATATTCTTGAAGTCAGTGCCAAATGCTCTGTTCAAGGGCTGGCTATCTATTCTCTTTCCTGTATGCTCTTATATATCATGGGCAGGGGGGTTGCTTGGTTACGGGATGAAAACAATATTTAATTCAGAGAATATCTTCAATGCCCAGTAGAAGCCAAAAAAAAAAAAAAAAAACACCTAAATGCATGTGATGCATTTTACTGCTTTTCTGTTGCAATCAGGCAATTTGTCACTATCTGTGGCTCTGTTTTACTGCCAAGGTCACTCTGACTGATGGGGAGGGATAGTGCCAGGAAGACAACACCACTCACCAAGACAAGAGGTCGTAATCAGAGAGAGAGAGAGAGAGAGAGAGAGCAAAGCTATAATCAAACATAGACCTCTGGCAGAAAGCAGACAAAGTGTGACAAAAAAAGAAAGAAGTGTAATAATAGGGAGGAAGCAGAGGATTTGGAAAAATAAGGAATAAGTGTCAAACTCAAACAGGGGAAACAACAGGAAAAAAGAGAGAACGAACAGAAAAGATTAGAAAAGAGCTGCAGGTCGATCGTTTTTAACATGTTCTTAGGACAACACCATCAGACATAGACTGTGAATATATGCCTTCTCAGTTGATCACAGACAAGAAATACTCACACAACTTTGTTGCTTCCTGAAGCCAGAAGAATACAGCAGAAAGCCAGATTCAAATATCCTGTATAAAGAAAAGGATTTAGTCTGTTCAGCGTACAGGATTGAGGACAGAACTGAGAAAATTTGCAGCCTTACAAAAATCTTTTTTGCCTGAAAGATTCTTCCTGTGGAGTCAGACGCTTAATAAATTGGGAGCTTGTTTTCCTTCGCCCCTTCCTTAACCAGCTTGATGGGTTGAGCAAGAAAACAGGGAGTAGATGAGTTTTGACTTAAGGCAGAGTGAGGAAGGACTCAGAGAGGATAAAATCACACTGTTCCCCCTCATGTTTTCTTGTATTTTTGTAAACGTTTCTCAGGGTTGCAGCCCAGTCTGCTCTCTCTTCACCTTATAATCCTGCTGGCTTTACCACCTGACCACTTTAATGAATCCCAACGGATTAGCAGCAACAATTATTCTAATCCAGTGGGTCCTCAACTCAACCTGGTGCTCTTTTCACTCATCACTTAGTGGCTAAGTGAGTCAAATGTGTGTCCTGTGAGAGAATGTACAACAACAAAGACACAAGTCCAATTCCCTGGCAGACTACGCTGGTAAATTATCACATTCTTTCAAAAATCCAGCCAAGAGCCTGTTTTTTTTTCCACAATGAATAAATTGTTCCCTATGTCCTTTTATGGCTTTTGATAAATATTCATCTTGCTGATGCCCATGTCCTGCTGTAGTGCAGTGTGCAACGGGGCTGAGCTGTGATGGATATTGATGAGCTGTGGGTCTGAGGATGCTCAAATCACACAGCAATCAGGCCTCATCATGGCTTCTGTGGTCAGATGATCAGTGCAGATTCAGATGGAGTTTACCTCTTTATTCTGACAGGGCAAGGACTTCAACTGGTGAGTCACTCTCCAATTGGTTGGCCATAATCGTTTTGCATACTGATGGGGAGCATTGTGATATTTTTCTAAACTCTGCTCAGGGGACAGCAAGTCTAATCCAATACAGAAGCACTGAGGAGCATCTAGTGAGTGCATACAAGCCAGAGCAGGGGTTTGTATGCACTAACATACTTTCAGCCAGTGGAGTCAGAAGGGAATAGGATGGTGCAAGCCTTTAAATGTGTCTTGGGGGGTTGGATAGAGGAGGGTATTATCCAAAGAATCATGACAGGAATTCAATAACCAGCCTTTGTCCTGTGAAATTTCACTCTTCCCAGAAGGATCCTTGTGTTTTTGCCTCCCTATCCAATCCTTACTTTCTCCATCCCTCTGCTCCTCTGGGGGGAATGAGTTAAAAGCATAATACTAGGAGTACTTGAGTGCTGAGTAGTCCTCTTGAATGCTAAATAGTCTTATCAAATAGCATACTGCAGCACAGGATCTTACAAACTGATGGGCAATGAGAATGTGTCATTAAAACTAAATCTTAGCAGTTTCACGGTTACATGTTTTTCACCTTTAATACAGCTTTGTCATGGAAATTATTTATTGTCTGTAAATAAAAAGCTGTGATGGATTTTTGCTTTGCCAAGTTGTATTAAATCCAGCAACTGAATGTTTTATGACAAACGAAAATCTGAAAACCTCTGCAAGACTCTGCCCATGTTTTATTTAGTAAATGCTACCTACCTAGAATGAAACAACAGTAAACAAGTCACTGGTTTTCTAAAGCTTCCAATATATACGTAAATAAACTTAAACTTAAAATAAATAAATAATAATAAAAATAAGATTCCAATATAACTTTTTTAATGAATGATATCCAACGGGAAATAAAATGTTCAAATGGTATCTGGTTTGTCATGTGCCCTGAATCACACACATATTGTACCTCATAATAAATGGTAATTATTGATGTGTGTTTCAACTGCTGCTGTTAACCAACGGCTGATTCATTTGCGAGTAAAACCCATTAATAATTTGGACTACACACATGGCGTGCATGTGACGTCACCACAGACTCCACACCACAGCTGAGCGGAGTGTGACGTCACATAAATGACACATTATATTCTCTTACTAAGTCCACATAAAACCTAACATCACGTTTGCTTCCCATCAAAAACAAGTGGTCTGCCTCTGCCACATCAAATATTTCTTATTAACCGAATTGAATTTCAGAGCACTTGTCAAATGGAATCAGAATTTAGCTTGACTCCCATTCAAATTTTTTGCGAGCTAAGCACCTATGGCCCGGAAGTAGAAGGGTGTGACTCAACCTGTCCATATTAGATCTAACATAGAAATTAAAAACTAAATATATAGGAAAAAATATATTGTGTGCTGAACAAACATACATGTAGTAGTCTGATTTGGGCACCCATAATTTTCCTGGAGTATTTTCATCTGTTCTGTTAATAGTGAGTAGCTATTTTCTTCTTCTTTCAGGCTCAGTCGTCTTTCTAGGAATCATATAAAATGACAAATGTGACTGGCAACCAACATTGCTGGTGCAGTTTAAGACACAACAGTTCTTCCCCCCTATCATGAACTGCACAATCTTTTTAGACATCACCAGAAAAATACAATTGAATCACTTAGAACAGGCACACATATAAAACACATCGGCTTCGTTAGCGGTAGTGAGAGGTTGTATTCCCCCATGGCCCATGCATGCCCTGATATGTTCAGTGGCCCGGATGTTCATAGTCGAGAATAGAACTCTAGCATTTGACAGCTGTTCAAAGATGGCAACTTTTTACTCGATAGGTCTGTAGGACCTCCTGAAATTGTCTATTACAGATGTCCATCGACTTGTTCGGATGGGAAGCATTTACAACCAAGAGTAAGCAGGAGAAGGGATATAAGATGTATATTTCGAACTACATCGACAAGCACGAAGGTAAGTAGGACTGTGGTATACTCTCAATGGTTGATGTATAAACGACCCGCAACCGACCGCTGTTACAAATATACTGTTTGTATATTTCCGGAGCTTCCACTCTCCCAACTGGACTTTCTGTCTTGCTCCCTCCATACCCTAGGACACTGACAATATTGTACGTCACCTTCATGGAAATTCAGTTAATAAAGCGTATTAACCAGCTTATTTGAATGTTTATCTCAAATGACAAACGACTCTACCGACCGCAACCCAATTATCATCAAAAATATTTTTCAATGGCCCGTAATTGTGGGTGACGGCGGGCACCCGTTCACTTCAGGTCAGCCCGAGCAACACTGCTACATAGCTAACAATGCCTAGATAGCGACTTCCTTGATTATTACTTTAACATTGGGCATTTCACTCGTTGCTCGGCTGTTTAATGTTTGATATAAGATTATGAGTTTGTATAAAATAACACTTATGTGAAACATTTGTATAGTAACTGTAGCCCACCTATACCCTGCGTATAAGGGCCCCTGAGTTCTTTCTAACTCAAACTATTAATTTTGTTAAAATTTCCAATTTATATACTAATCCCAGTTCCTTTACCTTACGAATTTATACACACACATCAGTTAAACATAAAAACCACCAATGATTTAAAATATATACAAAATTATAGTTTACTCAATAATTTCAGGGGAAAAAAAGGTTACAATACAATCCAATTATGTAAGTGGCCACTCACCATACACACACACACACATACACAGTCATATAGCCGACAGTTACCGCTACTAGTAAACTATGTCGCAGGCCTGAACGTTGCTTGGGTGCGATGTAGAAGATGGTGATGATTGAAGAAGATGGCGATGGACGAAGAGATGATGGCATGGTCACAAAATGGCGAAGGACGTCACTGCCACACTGGTCCCGCTCTGGTTCGCCACATGCTGCGCCCGGAAATATGCTTTTAAATTTACTGCCATTATCATCTAAACAATTTTAGGTGCCAATTAATCATAATGTCCACATTTCTATCCGAAATCATGAAAATACAATAAGCAAGCTGATTTAGCATTACTTTAAACAAATGTGTAGCAAACAGTAATAGCATACAGTTGTACAGTGAATGCTAATTGCTAATACAACTTTTACCTTAGGGCAAACTTTGCGGGACGTTGTTACCTCACGAGTGATACCCTTCAGTGCTGTAAACAATATAATATTATGAGACTATTAGTGACTATTGGATTAAAAATCGGTAAATGTCTCCAAATTGTGACTTACCGGGAGAAACTGCGGTCGGTTACTCCCTCGTGTCGGCAAAGTTTCTAGTCAAGTTTCCGCATTGTTTAGAGTACTTCCGGTTTACAAGCATGGACCAGGGAAACCCTGTACATAAGTACATACTGTCTCCTTCAAAATAAAAGCTAAAACTAACGAAATATCTGTGATCTATTGTAATAATTTCTAAATTATGTTTGGGAATTCTCTTAAATGTTTTTAACTTAAAATATTAATGGAACTATGACTTTAATAGTTTTATAGAATAAGTAATGTGTTTGTGCTTTTTAACATTTCTGAACATTTCTAAACACTTCTGATTAACTTAACTTATTTTTTAACCAGGTTACAGTAACTAACACTTCCTAAAGTAATTTAATACTTAATACTTTAATACTGGATACTAGATATGTAACAAATTGAAGTATTTTTTTCCCTTTTTAAACAAGAATATCATGTAACACAGGAAAAAGGACCCAAACATTATACACTTTTATCTTTTTTTTTTTCAATGGTACATTTTGAGAATTGAACTAATATGCAAGGCAGAGTGTTTCATAAAATTGACCCCTGTTGCAAAATCACTCACTCATTTTATTATGTTAAAATTAGCAGGTCGAATTGACATGTTGGGTTACAGATAAAACCTGGAATGAGATTGCTGATTGAATAAAAAACCCTCATATTTGGATTACAAAAAATCACTTTGATCATCACATTTAACACAATGTCTTTATTCATAGCATTACATAAGACCATTTACAGCCAAGGTTTTCTCATTTAAATTCTGCTTCTATTTTTGGCCCCAATATTTTATTAAAAATTCATTCATTTTGGGATGGCTTAGGGCAAGAGTAGAATTTTTTTTGCATTTATCCGAGGTAATCATTAGGTACATCCTGGGGGGAAATGTGTTTCAATTTCTTTGTTATCATTGGATCTAAATAAAAAATCTGGGAAAATGCCAGATACCAAAATTAACTCATAGAAACACTAATTTTTGTATTTCTTTTTACAGTAAAAAAAATAAAAAAATGTCCACACTTTTTCAGATCTAATTCTTTGAGAAAGGATGCAGCCCATTGAGCGGTTGAATGAGATAGTCGGACAACTGCATTGTTAAATAATAAATATTTATTGTATGTGTCCATTTATTTGACGTAATACCCACTAAAGTCGAAGCTATAGATTTTTGTCGATGTTGACATTAGATTGAGATCTCTAACCAAACCACCATTCAAGAAATCTATTGAATCTTCTAGTGTTTTCAGGAGGACACTTGAGGTCTTTGTCACATTATTTGTACGGCACACATGTGAATAACAGACCACATAAGCCTCCTCTTCAAAAATAATGGAAAACACAGTTTGTTTTTTTGGCATCTAGGGAGGCAAGTGACCTTTTTTTTTTATCAGATATTAGGTTTATTATTAGATTTCTGTTGATACTGTTATCAAATTGGTTATGAGGGCCCTAAACCTCAATTTAGGAAGGTTACGGAAAATTACAGTCTTACAATTTCAGTCAGTTAATACCACATGACCTCTGAGCCTCCGGAGACAGTACACAGCACTGACACCATTAGCTTTATGTCATGAATTTTCTCATAATGACATCATTTCTTTTGGTGTTTACAAGTTCATTGCACTGGTATAAATGTTCCCACAAACACTAAAGTGCAAAATAAACAGAGACTCTTTAACAGAAATCTTATTAAAATAAATAAATGAATAAATAAAAGCCCAGTGTAGCCTTTATTATCATTGTGTGTTCAATGAAGTTAGTCAGTGCAAACAATATGTCAATACAAAATGATTAATACTAAAATAAAATAAAATAATAATAGAATAGAATAGAATACAAAATTTAACTGACTTCAGATATGACTAAAAGTAGAATAAAGTAAAAATGGAAATAACATATGAATATAAACTGTTAGTACAATCTTAATAGTATGTACTGTATATCTATGAATATTAGTAATGTTAACACTGTTAACACTGAATATCTATGAAACAAAAATTTGTGTATTTATATTTGAATAAATATTGAATAAATATCCAAGTCAGCACACCACTGCAAAGGAAATTAAGGAAAGAGAAAAAAAATGGAGGAAAAAAAACATCCCCCACCCTAATAATAATAATAATAATAATAATAATAATAATAAAACTTTCATCCACATAAAAATTATTTAAAAAAATACAATATACTATAATATCATAAATATTATAATAATAAATTTAAAGAATATACACAACTCCTGTGGATCTTGGGCAGATGTGAATGCATTCTTTCAGTACCGCTCATCTGGAAACTGCTTTCATTGTATCACTGTTATTGTTACTGAGCATGTGTAGTGGAGTGGGCAACAGCTAATCTTCCTCCAAAGCTATAAATGCTAGAGAAATGTGAAAACAGTTACAGTTAAATATTTAGAACTTTAGATTACAGTTTACTGGATCAATGCACCATGAGTGACATAGACTCCAAAGATCTTTACCTTTGAGATTTAAAAAATTTAGTTCATCCCATTACCAAATCTACTTAGCATTCAGAACACAGATATGGAGTATTTTCAGATTACACTCACTGATGACACACACACACACACACACAGACAAAACATCTGAGCTATGTAACACTCTGCCTACACTGTTCCTATCTGGGCTCAAATAAGTGGCTGTGGGAGTGGAAGTCCTGAATGATTGCTTGTGCTGCAGGACAGGACGCTGCATGTAGTGGCAAAACCATTTCCATTCGGTTGTAATTACACATAACAGTCTTGTCTGTGAACTGTGATGCTGAGTGGCTGCACAGAAAACAGAGAGCAAAGTTTCTCACTGCTGCCCTGCTTGGCTTTACTCACACACACACACACACACACACACACTCAGCAGGACTCTTGGCATTGTGCAAGAACCTCAGTATGAAGATTTAATGAAACTGTAGGGGATGTCGTCTGGTAGGCTTTAAATGTTTAAATGTTGCTATTTTTTACTGCTGCACTGGGAAGGGAGAGTTTCCTGTGGTAATCCTTGTGTCAGTGGTCTTCTTCCTGCTCCCTCTGCCACAACTATTTCCCTGAGGCATAAATACATCAATGTCTGCATGATGTAAGCTTTGCATAACCCCAGAGTTCCTAATGTGAAGGATTAGAAGAGCCGTAAAAGTGTTAGAAGCTTGGAGGTAAAGAGTGATGAAGTAAAAGAAAATAAAACTGATAAATGATCATCGCCAGACACTGATTTATTTCACAGGAAATAGTTATTTAAAAAAAAGGAAACCTAATCCCTGAGGGCGTGTCATGCAGCACCTGTTCACAGAGTGCTACTGCTCCAGGTTTTCACAATGCATAGTGAGAGTTCATTGTGGGTAAATCCACTGGAGCCAATTTGGTCGCAGCAGAGGAGGAAGATGTCTCAGAGAAACCTGGCTTGTGGTTTAATTTAACATCTAAGAAAACAGTGGTACTGACACAGATTTAGTTTGACAGCCACCGCCCACTCACACTCCACTCCTCGCTCCCCTTTTCCTCGCTCACTCTTATTTTCACACTCTCTCCCTTATGTATTTATGTGACGGATACACATGCATTTAGTAAATGTGATGAAACAGCCCCCATGAGCTGTAATCCAGGGTGAGCGTCCATTAAGAAGACTTGTTATAAACCTATAAAAACAAAAAAAATCCAAAAAGTAACTGTAGCTGAGCAGTTCCATTGACTCACCATCAGATCTGGTGTGTGTGTGTGTGTGTGTGTGTGTGTGTGTGTGTGTGGTTTGGGTTATCACTCTATCATTTCCTGTCACAAACGTCATCTGTGAAATGGTAGCAGCAGTGACTGAAGTCTGCCACCGATGCTCATGTAAGAGTTAGAGCCACAGGAAGTCCAGCTGGGTCATTTAAACGTATGATGCTTCTTTCCAGTGATTCATCCGTGTTGAAGAAATTCCCAAGCTGTGTCTGAAATAGTTCACTTCTCACTGTACAGTATGCAGCCCTAGGAGGGTCACTATTAGAAATGTATTTCATAACAGAGTGCAGAAAAGGCTGCCCTAAGATGCTCAGCATGTAAGATTTAGAGGGAGTTAGAGGGGTCCAGGTACAGAAATAGGTGCATTCTAGCCAGAAAATATGAATCATCCCATTTTAATGACCTCAGAATGACATGGTTACACCTACAAAAGGAAGGACTCACCTTGTAAGGAGTCTGTTATGTGAATAAGGTTGTTGTTTTGTTTTTTTTGTTTCATGGCATCCAGGGTTAAGTGCTGATATAAAAGTTCAACAGTAGATCAAAGACGCTGTAATATATCATTATTAGCAGTCAATGCAAGTGAAAAGGAGCGGAAAGAGAAAGAGATGCGATCTCCAATTTCCAATTTCCAATTTCACCACTAGATGTCACTGAATATTCCACACTGATAAAAATTTTATTTTTAACTCTTAGTAACCACCAAGTGTGCTAAAAAAAAAAAAAGCCCACTTATTCCATAATGTTAAAAAAGAAATCATACCATTTGTTTTGACGCTTTTACTTTTTTTTTCTTTCGTCAACTTGATCTGTACATAAAATCACCAAATGCTCAATAATTATATATATATAAAAAAAAAATCAATCAATCAATCAATTCCCCCCAAAAGATAGTACATAAAAATTGGATCACATTTGATTTTGTCAGTCTAATGAGCCAGGACAAACTGGAGGGATTATATCTCTCGGTTGGCCTGGGAATGCCTCGGGATTCCCCTGGAGGAACTGGCTGAGGGAAGTCTGGGCTGCTTTGCTGAGGGTGCTGTCCCCATGACCTGGACCTGGATGAAGTGGGAGACGACGAGTACGAGTATGAGTAGATGTCCAAGAAAGCTAAGAATAATATTGAGGATTATTATATGAAAAACAGAGAAACTGTCTTTGTCCACACTTGGGGAGATGAGGAGAAGCAGATTTTAAACATTTATACTTTTTTACATTGCACTTTATTTATTTATTTATTTTTCATATGTATATCTTATGTCAAAAGTATGGTTTTCGAACCATAATTTCCCTACGGGAGTCTTCCCAAGGGATCAATAAAGTTCTATCTAATCTAATCTAATCTAATCTAATCTAATCTAATCTAATCTAATCTAATCTAATCTAATCTAATCTAATCTAATCTAATCTAATCTAATCTAATCTAATCTAATCTAATCTAATAAAAATAGATCATTAACTCAACATAAACCAACTGTGTCCTTCCACCGTCATTGATCCAACACCATTGGTTTTACTGGTCAATCAATGTTGAAGAAGATGACGGTGTTTCCATGGTAACTATGGAGCTTCTGACCTTCCAAATCGATCATATCTGATGACAATGAAAAAAATGGGAAAAACTGCATTTTACACCAATTATTTATATAGATTGATAGGATTAATAGTTGAACATTTTAGATCAGTAGATGATTTTGGTCTGTGGTGGATGTTAAAATGGTAAAAAAAATAAAATAAAAATATAGTAATATACCCAAAATTCTCTTATTTCAGCATTGAAATGCTGCCTGTAATGGTGTGGAGTAGATGGATCTCCACTCAGGGCAGTTTTTCACTCTTTTGTCTGTTCCATAACCACATCTATAGGCATATGTCCTCCTTTATGATAATGCATGGTTCAGCAGCCTTTAAAATGTGAAGAGCCATTTTTGAGCTGAAAGAGAGAGAAAAAAAACCCCAGGAGCTACATTTAACCCTCTCTACCTGATGGTTGCATATCATTGGTACTTTGATCATTTGGTCCTTTAGAAGAACATTCTTTATTTGTCAGTATATCTTACAGGTTAGCATTCAACACACACCAACACAATCCTTCTGTTTTTAACCCATTATTAGCTGAACATGCAGGTAAACACATCATATACTGCCATGTCAGGCACCCAGGGAGGAAATGGGGGTTAAATCCCTTGCTCAAGGGCACATCAGCCAACAATTTAATTAAGATTGCATTTTGCACATTACATTTTAGTTCAGATTACATTAAAAGCTGTTTATAGGTGGTACATTTCTGCAAATGGAAGAATGGCCTCCACTCTACCATAATGAGAGCGAACTGTTTCAATTGTGACTCTTTTCTATATGTTGCTAATGATTTGGACAAGGACATAGAGCGCTATTGGAGCCATATCAACCAAAGGGTTAGTGTAATGCACTGTTACCATGGTAACCATTACCATTCTGAGTTCTAAGCCACTCTCCCATGTTCAACTCCTCCATTAAGTTTCTTGAACATCAATGTAACCCTGCTGACAAACGGAACTCACATCATTACTACTAACAGTAAAGTATTATGAACCTGAGTTATTGTGGATGTAAAATGACATTTACTGAAGACATAAATACATAGAAAAATGAAAGCAGTTTGATGCTTTGATTGGCAAATGCTACAAATACCCTTTTTTTTCCCTTGATCCTTTTACTTTCCACAGCATAAAGTTAGAGTGAAAGGGAATAAATAAAGAGGAAAATTAATCTATGTGAACTTACATTTCTGCAGTAAAACATTTAGTGTTCACTTTGTTTTTCTCACCTTCTAGCTAATCTGCTTAAAATAGAAACAGCGTAAAAATAATGTTGCTTTTTTTTAACCTTAGATGTTTTTTTTCTTTTACACAGCATAAAATGGGAAAAAAAGGAACATAAATACAATAAGAGAAGCTTATTGTACATTCACCTTAATTGTGTTTGCACCCTTTAACTCCATCCTCTGTGTCATACAGTATGTAGGCAGGTGGGCTATTCATGCAAATGAGGGGTGAATAATTCAAGATACAAAATAGTAATCCCTTTAAGTAATTAATTAATTTCCAAAATTTAGCTGTCACTAAATCACATTTTGCATGTTAAACCCATACATCCTCTAAAATGCTGTCTACTGTGGATAAAAACTAACACAATAATATGCATCACTCAGATACACTTAACACACTATCTACAGTAGAAGCCGAAACACAAAACATTACACATCTGTTAAGAGCAAAAATATAGGTTCTTCCTATAATTTAACATAAGATTGAGATGTGATATGAACAAACCTGACGTTAGAGATTGTCTGCGCACAGTGAACAAGAGCTGCCCATAATCAAAGATGAAACATTTCCATGATGATGTTCTTCTGATATCATCTTTATACAGATACAGACACAGATATAATGTGCTATATATAATAGGGAGCATCAGCATGTCATCAAAATCACAAGGAACTGCAGTATCATCATATTACTGGAATTCTTTTGACAATGTGTTTCATTAGACATATTCAACAGCCTCAGTCCTATGAGGAAGAAGTCAAATATTATTGTGTTGTACAAAAATAAAAGTGAAGCTAAATGATTTCAAACTAGAATAAGACGTTAGCATGTAAAGATAATAACAGGATGTAACACTTAAAGGTTTACACAACTGCTAGTGAACTCAGGATGTGGAGTGGGTTGTCCAATAACCAGAGAGTCCTGCTCGGTTCTAGTCATGTGCTGTTGTGTCCTTGAGCAAGACATTTCACTCTATCTGCTTTCAGTGCTGCTCCTCACTTTGGTGTATGGATGCATATGAATATTTGGTGGTGGTCAGAAGGGCTGTAGGCACGAAAGCAGCCACACTTCTGTCAGTCTGCCCCAGAGCAACTGTGGACACATATGTAGTTTAGCACCACCAGAGGGAGAATGTGAGAGTGAATGAATAATGGATCCACTGTACATGCTTTGAGTAAAGAAAAGTATGATATAAATCAAATCTATTATTATTAATATTGTTATTTACTAAAGCAGCTATAGTTTGTTTAATAACGTTTTAAACGTTATTAAAACGTTTTGTTAGTTTTTATGTCAGCCAATGTCATATTTTGTTGGAAAAAGTCATTTTTTGTTTTCTCTGTTTTTATTTCATAAAATTTGGATTCACCCTGAGCTTTTTTAAATGTCCACATAGTGAATATATGAGTTTCACAAAAAAAAAAGCAGAAGATAATAATAAGTGGAGATAAATCACTTAAAGGTGAAAACAGTTATTTAAGATGGGTGTAATGACATTTTCTTTACAATTCTTAAGTGATTTATGTACATTTATTTATATATTTCAAATTTTGAAATGTCTCAGTATAAATCTGTTACTTTTCTGTATTAAATTTATTCATCATATAGATGTTTGTAAAAGCTGAGATTAAAGTTAATAGTTATTATATCAAAAACAGCAAAAACTGCGGAAATTTTTTTTTCAGTGAAATATATCATTAACTGACAGCAGTTTCATTCACTGCCATTGATCCAGCTCCATGGGTTTTACTGGTGAATCAATGTTGTAGCAGATGATGGAGCCACTGAACATCTAAATGGGTCATAAGTGATGGCCATGAAAATATGATAAACTGTACTTTACACCAATTGTTTACATGCATTGATAGGATTAGTGGATCAACAGATATTAAACAGAAGCTGTTGGATGTTTGGGTCTTAATGGGTTAAATTGGATATGTGTGTAAGTCCTGACACTGGAAAAAATCCAATTTTATTCAGTTTTATTTGTATAACTCAACATTATACATCATCGCTTCACCTCCAAGGGCTTTACAGTCTGTGCAATATATCACAGACTCTATCCTTCAAACCTTTTTTTAAGCAGAGGAAAGAAGAAAACTCTTTAACAAGAAAAACAACTGTAAAAACCTCAGGAAGATCCCCAGTGGAGGGACAGATGGAAAAAATGCACACATATTACAGCAGCAAAATGAATGTTTAAAGTAATAGCAGAGATGGTGAACAGTGTATGGGCTCCATCAGGGACAAAACTGCAAAGGATGTTTTCAACAGTATTGTTTTAGCTTGTTACTAGTTATATTGAGCTGGTGTATGTTATTGAGACAAATGTTAGATATATATTCTTACAATGAGGTTACTGTCTTAAAGAACACCACACTCAACAGTAGTATTAAGGACTGTATTCTGTGAAATGAGACATATTTACTTTCTTGAGCCTCCTTTTTGTTCAGTCTACACTATGTTATTGCTATTATACCAATACACAGAAAAAAAAAAACATCAGTTTTGCAGATATTGTCTCTTGTTTTTAGCAGTGGAGGAATATATCTTTGCAACTTAACATCATATTTACTTTTATACTGAAGTCTTTAAACTGCTTAATGTATTGTCATGTATTGTCATGCTGTTTAAACTAAAACATCTGACACAAACATTTAGTGCATTTATGGACAGGTGTACACAATTTCTATATTTTGTAAGGGTGGCTTTTGTCCTTCCTGTACAGACATGGAATCTATGAGGAATGTTTTAGAGACAATAAGGTTTCATCCTTGTTAACAGATCAATATCATATAGTCAATATGAACAGTACATGAGTATTAGTAAATGATTCTGCTGATATCTTGGTGGCTGGTTGCAGACATTGTCTGCATTCTTGTACAGGGTGCATTTACAATGTATTAATTAATTTATTGCACCAATAAAATGTCCGTAGTGTAGTTTAATGAACTAACACATGCACACATCTTCAAAGCCACAGAGAGAATCTGCAGGAAATCAATGCATATCAGGACTTTTAATTTATGGGCAGCACAATAAGGAGAATGAGGACAAAGAGAGAACAATGGTGCTACTGTTCATAGACAAATAATGGATAAAGGCTGGCATCCTGTAGCTACAGTCTGTGCTGGTGTACATACAGTTAGTGATATGATGCCACCCAGTGGTGAGTTGAACTGCAAACCCATATCAGCTGTCTGATACATGGAAGGTCTGTGATGCTCATTAGAATAAAGTATCAACACGAAAGAGATTTTTTTAAATGTCAAATTATAACTTTAAAATTACAGTGGATTTTATATATATTTAAAAAAAAAAATATATATATATATATATATATATATATATATATATATATATATATATATATATATATATATATATATATATATATATATATATATATATATATATATATATATATATATATATATATATATATATATATATATATATATATATATACAGTCAAAGACGATATGAGAAGGAGATGATTAGTTTTGTTTTCCACCATTATCATCATCAGCTCATAAAGCTTTCAACATGTTGATCTGTAACCAAAACTGCCTTTAAAACGAACACTCCACGCCCTGAAACAGGAACAGAATGTTTCTCTGAGATGTTTACAATGACAACGCAACCAATTATTCACTGTGTTTGTACAGTATATTATTAACCTGACACAAATGGTCTGTTTACTTTTTATTAACCAGAGTAAAAATAGATACAACAGCAACAATACATTTGTATTCAAGAAGCAATCTAAAAATATAATGAAGTAAATGCCACAAATTACTTGTATTAGAATAGAATAGAATAGAATAGAATAGAATAGAATAGAATAGAATAGAATAGAATAGAATAGAATAGAATAGAATAGAATAGAAATTTGTACGAATGTAACAACAACAAAGAAACATACATGTGATTATAAACATGTAATAAGTGTCACATCATGTAGAAACATCAGTTCATGTCAGTGTCTGTGGCTTTAAATCTCACCAGTTAAATTGTTCAGTCAAGAATATTTATGGTGCTCAGGATGAAGGACTTCTTAGAAACATCCAGACTGTTGTGGGGCTGACGGAGCCTCCACCAGCGACCATAAGTGTAGGCACAGAACCCCTGGGCACAGCAGGGTCTTTTCAGAAACAAACAAGCAGAACATTTGGTATATGGGTGAACATTGTGCATGTCCGTTGTCATCTTGTTGTTTTTGGGATATGCTGATTCAAAGTCCATGATCAAATCTCCTTTTAATCTTCGCTTTATTTTTGTGCAACAATATGACTTCCTGTGTTGTATTTTTTAAATAACCTACATATTTTCTTATTGATTACAACATTGGCAAAGTAAAATACTTTTGTTTTTAGAAGTAACATTCAGTGTGTGCAGATACCTGTCCATTTGTTGCTCAATTTACATTATTTTTTTTATTGAACCATAAGTATAGATTTCAGGGGGGTGTAGGGAAATCATTCTCCCCACCGTGTCAATAATCAGTAATGATAAAAATGCATTATATTTTTTAAAAATCCTGCAGAAGCTAACAAAGTCCATGCGTTTATAGAATATATGCATGTATATTTGGAGAAGTCAACCAAAATGTGACCTGCAGGAGAATAAATATTTAGAATTAACATAAAATAATAACAACTGAAGGCCTATTTATGTTTTCATTTGATATGTCACCTAGTGTCTAAGTTTGACATTTTCCATCAAATAAATAAAGACACTTCCACCAAAAATGATGGGTAAAAGTCAGTGAATGCACAAAATCATAAAAAAAAAAAAAAAAAAATCACCATACTGTGATAATGCATACCCCCAAAACTGAAACCTACACCTATGATTCATATCTAATATTTAAACACAAATACAAACACATATGATGGTATATCATTACAAAAACAAGTTTTGACAATATATAAAACTAACAACCCCCCCCCCAAAAAAAAAAAAAAAAACTAAAAAATTTTAATCATATAAAACAGCAATTCTGTGTGTAAAGTAGAAAAGGTGGACAGTACTATTATCACATTCACAGACATGCCCTAATATTAACTGATAGTCATACTAATACTGCATATTTCAATACAATAGTACTTTTTCACTGGGTTGGAAATAGGACATTTATTCCTTAACGCTGATATGTTGGAAGTAGCAAAATGAGAAACATAAGGAACCTAATGACTTTGACCAGGTCCATATTGTTACAGTGGTGATTGGGTCAGACCTTGTTCCTGGTCTGCAGTGGTCAGTACGTCCCAGTCTGAGGGAGGTGTTGGACAAAAATATCTGATCCAAACAGGCCCACTGCTCTACTTAAAGGACTTCACAGATCTGATTGGTCCAGACACCATGTACTTTCAGAGGTCTAGTAGAGTCCAGGCTTCAGGTCAGAGCTGTTTTGGTGGAAAACAAGGAAGCCACACAATATTAGGAATAACATTCTGATCCTGTAAATGCTCAATTGATTGAAATCCAGTTGTTTGTTTTATATTGTTTTTGCTCAGTATTTTTGCTCAGTATTTACATCAGAAGTGAATAATCTCCATTGTCATAGTTACTCAGCTGCCTACTCATGTTCATGTTGTAGTTTCTAACACCAACGTTCAGATCTACATATTCACTTGCTGCCTGATACACTTGTGCTCATAAGTTTACATACCCTAACAGAATTTGTGATTCTTCAGCCATTTTTAGAGAATATAAATGATAATACAAAAAAAAAAAGTTCTTTCACTTATAGCTAGTCATTTGGTGAAGTAATTTATTTAAAAAAAAATATACAATTGTTTGCTCTTTTTAAATCATACTGACATCACTGGGGGAAAAAGTTTAAATATTATCCTATTTTCCTCATTTCTAGTCAAGATATCTCATCACACTTAGAATAAAACGCAATCAACTGAAGAGTAACTTTTCAGTGACATGTCAGAACTTCTTTTTAGATAAAACATCTTGAAAATCACATTTCCAAGAAATCATACCAAGATCATTTTAACTTGTTCCATTGGCAGATTTTTTTTTCTGCCATTTGAACAAATGAAAATGATCATGTGATTAGGTTTTATTTTAAGTGTAATGAGATTTTTGGATATTAAAAACAGAAACTATCCAAATAACCCTGATCATAAGTTTACATACCCTAGTTCTTCATCCTCTGTATTGGCCACGTTAACATCAGTGACGTCTTTTGTGGTAGTTATGGATGAGACACTTTATTTTGTCAGATAAAGCTGCCCATTGTTCTTGATAAAACACATTCAGTTCCTTTGAGATTTGGGGTTTTCTTTCATAAACTGCATGTCTGACACCTCCTCAAAATGGCCCAGAGACACCGAAGTGAAGACACCCCTTTACCTACACTGTTTTTCCTGCTGTAACAAATGACAGCTTGACTTTATTATTATTATTATTATTATTATTATTATTATTATTATTATTATTATTATTATTATTATTATTATTATTATTATTATTATTATTATTATTATTATTATTATTATTATTATTATTATTAATAATAATAATAATAATAATAATAATAATAATAATAATAATAATAATAATAATAATAATAATAATAATACCTCAAACTTATATAGCACTTTTTTGGACACTCAAAGACGCTTTACATAACAGACAAACAAGCAATGCATTAAAAATAATTAAACAAGTAAAATAAAAAAAAACAATTAAGCGAAATGTAGATGAGATGAGTTTTAAGGCAGGATTTGAATGTGGATAGTGAGTCCGAGACTGTACCGTGCACATTCTGTCAGAGTATGTAAACTTATGAGCACGACTGTATATCCCAGCCATTGACAGGTCCTATTGGAATGAGATAATCAAAATGAAACCCACTTTATTGTCACTAGTCAGAATGTTATGTCTGTTCAGTCAGTGCATGGCTTGATTTAATCAGTGCGAATAATTACCGACCTATAGATGGCGCAAAAATGCTACAAGTAACAGTTTAATGGTGGATATATTTGGTCTAGAAAGAGTTAAATAAAAACCTTTTTTAAAAATCCTCACACACTCAAGAAAAAAAATATATACAGAGCATATATCATAACAGATGCATCAAAGTTTTTCCAAACCACTAACACAAGTAAATGCCATGTTATGGAAGCAGTGCACTTGTTCTGAGGTATTTGTATGAAGTTAACCAACTTCTTCTTTTTGCCTTTGTGTTTCAGCAGAGAGCAGACTGTTGAGAGGAAACTTTCCAATGCAACACACATGACGAGGGCATTTGAAATTTCCAATGGTGTGACATCAAAGCTCAGCGGGTGTCGTTCACATTCAGATCATGAAGGACTGAGTTTGTTTGTAGGTCTTGAGCTGTAGGGTGCAGAGAAGACATACAATGAATCATTTCCTTTAATTAGCAAGCAACCGGTGTTATCAGCAACTTATCAACAACATTTAATGGCAAGACAAATTGATAGCAGTAAACAAAACAAGGCCTGACACGATAACAAACCCTTTGATCACTCACATTGCGATTTAGGGGAGGGGGAGGAGGAGGGTTGTACGACTTGGTGCTGAAAGACAAAGTGTAAGAGTTCAGTCGGAGCAAATTAGCGGTTGATAAACAGTCAAGACAGAAAATAAAGATACTTACCTTTTTGATTTGTTGTCCTCTGTACAAAGACATGGGGATACAAAATAAAAAAGCTGTTAATATTTTTATAGTCACTGAAAAAAAGCTGTCGTCATCATCATCATCATCATCATCATCATCATCATCATCATATTATTATTATTATTATTATTATTATTATTATTATTATTATTATTATTATTATTATTATTATTATTATTATTATTATTATTATTATTATTATTATTATTATTATCATACTGTCTGTTTGTGTAATGTGTGTAATTATAGATATTATAGGATTATTAAGTCCCACACTAGCTCTTATTTTAGCTTCTGTTTTTTCTCTGCAAATATTATCAGTGTGGTATAAATGTTTAATGTAAAATTGTCAGTGGAGTTTTCCAGTGAAATGCTGTGACCTTTTCTCCTGTTTCTTTAAGTTTTATGTTTATTCAGTTTTCATCCATACTCTGCAAAGATCTAAATCTTACCAAGTTTATTTTCCTCCTTTTTAGTCCAAATATCTCAACACACTTCAAATAAGACATAATCACTTAAGAGTAAGTTTTCAGTGACATATAATACAGTAAATTATCTTGGTAATATTTCTTGAAATAAGATTTTTAAGATGTATTGTGTAAAAAATAAAGTTCCCTTTTTTTTTCTTCTTAATTCAAGCATAAAAATCTACCAATGAAAGTTTGTCCTGGTCTTTCTGTGGTAAAAAAAAAAAAAAAGTAAAGTACTCACTCTTGCAGCAGCCTCGACGTCGACACACACACACACAGATGCAGCAGAAGAACAAGAGGAACACAAAACCTGCACCTCCTGCTATTAAAATTGTCATGTTCAGAGGATCTAAGAAGAAGGAAATATAAGTAGTCCATCAGTCTGTAGTGACCAGAGCATGTCATGAATGCATCATGATGTGTTAAATGACTTACAATCGATTATTTTCAGTTGTTTGGCGACGCAGCTCTTTGGAGCACCCACGTTATTGGAGGATTCACAGCGATACATCCCTGCATCCACTTTAGACACACTCTTAAACTTCTGCTCCGGAAAAACAAACAATAACAAAAACCACATTGTCTTTGCATGTCACGTAAATGTATATGAGCATGTCCTATAACATATTAACCCCTTTAATTCACTCATAATTATAAAAAAAATACTAATAATAATAATTAGAACATCATTACATTAATAACACTGTAACTGAAACAGGGCTTTGAAATTGATCCATGGAGGTCAGGGGTCATACTGTAAATAAACACGTAATTCAAATAGAGCACAGGTGTCAAACTCCAGTCCTCGAGGGCCGGTGTCCTGCATGTTTTAGATATTTCCCTTTCCCATGTGATTCAGTTTAACCTTTTAACTCCTGAGAACTAACAAAGTAACTGGTAACATGAGCAAAATAAGACACAAATGGCAGAAAATCAAAGAAAAATGTAAAAATTAAAAGAACCAAAATGTAGAAAAATAAACAAAAACTAATAAATATTTACAAAATTACAAAAAATTTGGAAGATTTTGGAGAAAAAAAAATACCAAAGAAAACTAGTATTGACATTTGGTCACAGTAATTTTTTTTTAAAATGGTGAAATAAAATATATATTAAAAAAAAAAACCACCTTTTCCATGCACGAAATAAAGTAAAACTGTTGAATTTTTCTGAATATTTAAACAAAATCATCTATTCAGAATGCATCAGCGTTGACACATAAATAGTTAATAATCAGTTCCTCATCAGACTGATAATGATGCAATGGCCTCCAGGTGTAATGGAAGAGGGAAACATCTCAAACATGCAGGACCCTGGCCCTCGAGGACCGCAGTTTGACACCCCTGAAATAGATTGTTGAACTACACCTTATGAAGTAAACAGTGTAATATTGAGACAAATTCACAACAGTACACAGTAAATTTTGCAGTGTTAAATCAACACTTAGAGAGTTAATTTGGAGACAATGGGACCAAATACACTCTAGAAGGAGTTAAATAAACTCTCTAAGTGTTGATTTAACACTGCAAAATTTACTGTGTAGTTAATGACAGTTTATGTTAGATGTTGTCTTTCCACTCACCAGTGTGCCCTTGTATGTGTCCATGCTGTATGGAGTGTCTGCAGAGACAGTCAGGCCTTTGTTGTCTTTGTACCAGCGGTACGTGGCTGGAGGTACGCTGAGTTTGTCTTTACAGTGGAGCTCCAGGCTAGAGCCCACAAACACTGAACTTGGCACCTCACATGACGGGACATGAGGAGGCACTGCAAGATCAACAGTTACAGAAAAAAACACTGGAGTTTAGTTTTTAACAGAAACTTATTAAGAAAACAGTAGAATCCATCTTTATATCCACCTTGAATCCAACTCCACTTAAATATGCAATTTCCCCCAAAACTACACACACAAAAAATACAGATTTACAGTAGAAAAAAAAAAACAACCCTGTAAAATAAATAAATAAAACACACACACCAAACAATAAACATAATTATGGAGTAACATGTAGATTTAACATTTAAGACATGAATATTTAAGAGACTGCAGTTATACTGTATACCATACCTCATACACCTTTATCATGTTTAAAGTGCTCCCTAAAGACACTAGGATCAACTGGAGACACTCAGAGTTCAGTGTCTTCCATGGACACTTTTACAGTTGAGCCAGGATTTGAACCCCCAACCCTTCAGTTAATGGACTTGCTCTACCAACAGAGCAGAGTATGTTTAAAAGGTTAAATTGTTAACGGTTTACATATTTATTAATTTCATCATCTGAACCCGCTTTATCCTCACTAGGGTCATGTGGGTCACTGGGGCCTAATCCAGCTACAATGGGGGATTTTTAATCTGTGATTGCTTTGTTTTCTATTGGTTTTATTGTACTTGGCTTTCATTGTATTATTTTCACTTAATGTAAAGCAGCTTTGAGTGCCATGAAAAGAACTATACAAATAAAATGTATTATAATTATTATGATTATTATTAATTCTACTGTAATTTTTTTTTACAGTGCAGAGATTTCAAAAGTTTATCTGTGCTGTACTTTGCTCCTAAGGTTTATGTGCCATCATTTCCTTGTAGTCGAGAAAGAAAGAAAGAAAGAAAGAAAGAAAGAAAGAAAGAAAGAAAACAAAAAAGAAAAAAAAGAAAGAAAAAAAAGAAAAAAGAAAACAAAAGACAAAAGAAAAAAAAGAAAAAAAGAGAGAAAAAGAAAAAAAAGAAAGAAAGGAAAGAAAGAAAAAGAAAAAAGAAAAGAAAGAAAGAAAAAGAAAGAAAAGAAAGAAAGAAAGAAAAAGAAAGAAAGAAAAGAAAGAAAGAAAGAAAAAAGAAAAAAGAAAAAAGAAAAGAAAAAAGAAAAGAAAGACAAAAGGAAAAAAAGACAGATAAAAACAAAAAGAAAAAGAAAAAAGAAAGAAAGAAAAAAAGAAAAAAGAAAGAAAAAGAAAAAAGAAGAAAGAAAGAAAAGAAAAAAGAAAAGAAAGAAAGAAAAAAAGGGAAAAGAAATAAAAGAAAAAAGAAAGAAAAGAAAGAAAAAAAGACAGATAAAACAAAAAAGAAAGAAAGAAAAGAAAGAAAAAAAGACAGATAAAACAAAAAAGAAAGAAAGAAAGAAAGAAAGAAAGAAAGAAAGAAAGAAAGAAAGAAAGAAAGAAAGAAAGAAAGAAAGAAAGAAAGAAAGAAAGAAAGAAAGAAAGAAAGAAAGAAAGAAAGAAAGAAAGAAAGAAAGAAAGAAAGAAAGAAAGAAAGAAAGAAAGAAAGAAAATAATAAAAACTTAACCCAACTCAAAGTGTTCCTAAACTTGCTTCTATCATTAATCTACATCTGATTTAAATTTTAGCCTAATGTCCTGTTTTTCGGGACCAGGTTTATACACACAATATTTATTTGATCTTCATTAGAGCCAGTCGTAGAGCTGTGAATTTTATCCTGTCCATATCTATCTTTACAACACAGCCATTCTAGTCAGATTTGAGCATGTTGCCAGTTGTTCAGGTACCTAACACACTGAGGGTCACAGTGGTCTCTCCCAGGTTGACGTGGTCTTCACTTGCTGTAACTTCACAGCGGTAATCTCCAGAGTCCTTCTGGGTAACGGAGTGGATCGTCAGTGTGGCTCCTTCTATCTCAGCCCGTCCTACATAAGAACCTAAAAGTGGAGGGATGATGATGATGATGATGTTCATATTTATTTCTGGCAGAATGGTTGTGCAGTGGTGATATAACCAATAGAATTATTCCTTGTGTTTTAATTTAATGTGATAAACAGCCAATGAAGGAAACATATTTGGTTATGAAAGTAAGAAAAGGTTCCAACTGGACAAGCTTGTGCCTTTTTCTGTCCTTTCACAAACTGTGTTTTAAGAGTTGATTCATATGTACACTTATTTTACATTTATTGTATTTCATTATTTTGCCTGTGATTAATGACCTTTGATTGGTGCATATGTAATTGACTTCTTGATTTTATTTGGGGGTTTTTTTGTTTGTTTTGTTTTTTGTATTCTTTTTTCATCCAAAGTTTGAGACAAATAAACCAAAAAATAACTAAGGCTGTCAAAATTAATGCATTAATGTGAATTAATCAATGATTAATCTGATTAAAAAATTCAAATTTGCTGCACAGAATGACTCTGAACATCTCTACCAACGCATTTCAGGTAGTTAGTGTTGTACAAACATGTCCAGATGGAAGGTACTAAATAACACAACTTTTGGGTACAAAAAAAAAAGAAAAAAAGAAAATGGACCAGAGAAAAAGTATTATACACACTCTAAAGAACAGTTTTCCTTCCACATAAATGCTTCCATCTTAAAATACTACTTTAATGTGAAGTCTGTTCATGAAAAATAAAATGTAGAATTGATTTTTAAAATTAGATTAGATGTTATAGATTAAAAAGCAAAGGTATTTATAATTGTGATTATTTTATATTAATTCATAGGAATCCTGTGATTGATCAGATAAAAAAAAACTTGTAATTGTTTGACAGTAAAAATAAATAAATAAATGTGATATGATATAATAAAGAACAATATATATTAAGGTCCTGCTTCTCACTAGTGAATTTGTGGTTGAAGTAAACAAACGTCACCGCCTTCTCCTTCTTCTTCCACTCGATTCGAGGGTTTTGATCTTTTTCTGTCCTGAATTCACAGGTCAATACAGCATCTGAGAGGAAACATCACATGGTTGTTAGATATTCAATAAAATGAATAAGAGTCCAAATATAAAGATATAAAGGAAAACACAATAAGATTATTTCTGCACATGGTTCAACATTCATAACTGCTCACTATTATTGCCCTGTTTGTGTTCTGTTCATTTTATTTTATTCATTGTTTTATATATATATATATATATATATATATAGTATATGAAGTGTGTTACCTTTTGCACCCTTTATCAGACTTTACTTATTGTGTTAACATGTTAAGCTCTGTCTACTGACTCGCATTCACTTAACTTCAAAAGGACTGTAAAGATGCAGCCCTCAGTTTTACCTGCATTTATTTATTTTCTTATCTATTTTTCATAGTTTTTTTCCCACAGTGTGTCTAGTCAGAGTCTGCCTGTGTTGCCTGCTTGAGGTGAATTTTCAAAAGAAAGAGAGAGAAAATAAATGTTAAAAATCAGTATGTATATTTATTTCTATGAACAGGAGGCTTACTGTTCTGTAAACCTCATTTTATCATTTGTGTGATACATAAATAGATAAATACTGAATGTAAAAGGATATTTTATGTGTTGACTCCCATGTTTTCAGCACTTAATTAAATAGTCTAACACTTCTGTTTTAACTCGGTTGGTGTTTTACCTAGTGTTACTTAATGAGGATTTAACTTTATTTCTCTCCAGAGAGGAACCATTGAACTGAATTAATATTTATTCATCCACCTCTGAATACAATTACCACCAGTGAAATTTACCAGGTCACATACAATGCACAGTAGAGTTAAAAGGGGAAAAATATCAATAGTTACTAAATAAAACAAAGAATATCACATTTGGACATGCAAAAATATTGTAAAAATATATCTAATCTTGCATTATTCCTCTATTTTCAATGACATGTCCTCATTCTGGTGGTAATAGAAATACTTTTCATCTTATAATATATATATTTTTTGCTTGTTTAAAGTCATTTTCCATTAGACACACATTTTGCATTTTACTTCCTCGTGACCCTTCTAACACTGTGGAGCCTTCGACCAAAGCATAAGAAAGTGACCAGATAGGATGAGAAGCACTAACAAACAACATTTAGAGTCAAAGTAAGTGTGATAAATGCTGCAAGTACTGGTGATGTTTTAACTACTGGATAAAAGAACAGATTCTGGTGCTGAAAACCATAGGTGTTAAAAGTATTCACATTCTGTACTTAAGTAGAAGTACAGCTACTTATGTGGAAAAAATACTCTGGTAAAAGTAAAAGTACTGATTCAACTCCTCTACATAAGTAAAAGTAAAAAAGTACAATTTCTCAATTGCGATAAAGTACAAAAGTAAAAAGTAAAACTACATGAATGCAATAATATTTATTTAACAAAGAAAAAAATCTGGTAAATTTCTAAATTAAACCCTTTAAAAGTGAGTTATTGTGTTGAAAATGTGTTTAATCAGGGCTTGGTTTTGTGGGTATGGGCAGGAAATGTAGGAAAAATTTCAGAAAAACCCCCAATTAAGATTAAAAAAAGCCTCTTACCTGTGTGTTCGTGGACTTCAACTTTGGGTTTACTGCTGCTAACTGTCACTGACAGACACACAGGACCTGCAGAAGTTACAGCACAAAACACTTATAATCTTCCCAAAGGTATTCACCACCGCTAACTAAATGATCCTAATGCCCTTGTTTTCCTTACAGTAAATACCTGTTATATCAGTTAGTCTTTATTGACCAGAAATGACCAAACCTCTGGGAATAACTAACAACAAACTGTCAGTTTGTGGCATGTCCAGTACATAAACAAGAAATACAGTGGTGTAGTGGTCCCTGGAGAAGTTGGTATACTCTCAATGTTTCCCTTTTTTTAATGTATTCCAAAAAAACCACCATTTTAAAAACAGTGACATATAAGGATACTCTATTTAGTTTACCCCAAAAAATCCATCAGTAGTATTTGCCCATTATTATGAAATTATTAAGATGTCAGATGAAAATAAAATATAGAAATACACAAAAAAAAGAAATGTAAAAAAAAAAAGAAAAAAAAAGAAAATGCAGTTAAAAATATAAATAAGGGCAAATTATATAAATAAAAGTTATAGAAATAAATGTATCAAGCCATTTTTATATTTCTGTTTTTATTTTTTCAGTATGGCAGAGTTGGTCCTCCATACACATCATCATCAGCAAGATTTAAGACTAGGTACAACTAATGCTGACTGAAAAATAAATAAGTATATTCTAGATTACATCAATGAAGAAATAAGAACATAACAGTGCAGGTCAGTGAGTGACATTTGATCATATAAAATACCACAGTGACACATATATATGAAAAGTCTATAAGCTTATATACATGCATACATAGAGTGTGTATTTAGAGCCTGGTGGTACCAGGAGCGGTGGTGTGTAGGAATGCAGGAGATGGATGACTTTCTCACAAGCTGCTCAGCCCCGTCCTGATAACCTCCTTTAGTGATATGTCACACACCCACAGCAGACACTGGAGGTACAATATGCAGACATGTTTTCACACAACTATACAGAAGCACAGTATTTAACTGCTATAAAAACTGATCCTTCGTACTGTGTAAAAACAGCATGTGGGAAGGTGACGGTGGCACAGCTCTTTGATAACACGCAGCAGAGAAGTGAAACGTGCAGCAGGAGATATTTTCTGTAGATGTTAAACGGTGTGTGACAAAAAGACAAAACTGACTTTGATTTGAGATTTCAGCTGCTTTCAATGTGAAAGTTGAAACTAAAACCTTCAGCTGTAAGATGGAACATGATGAATCTGTTGAGAAGTAAAGCTACATTCAGACAGCAGGTTTTAGTGCACGATCTGAATTTTTAGTGAAATGTGATTTTCCTTTTTGTTTGTTCATAAAGCAACTTCTAAACAGTTCTGAATATGAACTGTATGTGACACTGAAGTGACCACACAAGCAGAAAGTGCTATGAAAGTGAATATGTTTTTTCTGCTGCTTCTCCACATTTCTGTAAATGCTACCTGGTACACAGTAAATTTTGCAGTGTTAAATCAACACTTAGAGAGTTTATTTAACTTCTTCTAGAGTGTATTTGGTCCCATTGTCTCCAAACTAACTCTCTAAGTGTTGATTTAACACTGCAAAATTTACTGTGTATGGGTGGGAGGGAAAAAATAAAAAATTGATTCACATATATATCGGGATTTTTTTTGTTTTACGATTTTTAAAACTATTTTTTTTGTTCAAAAATCTATATTTTTCCATATTTAAATTATTCATTTTAAGCCGGGTGGGAAAAAATTACCGCTTGTAAAGACCGTAGATGTTAATAATAAATACTTGATGTGGCATAGACTGTTTTTGATGGAGAGCAAATGTGACATTAGGTTTTATGTCGCGTATGTGACGTCACACTCCGCTCAGCTGTGGTGTGGAGTCTGTGATGCATGCACACCAGGCGTGTAGTCCAAATTATTAACAGGTTTTACTCACAAATGAATCAGCTGTTGGTTAATAGAAGCAGTTGAAACACATCAATAATTATAATTTATTATGAAGTACAACATGTGTGTGATTCAGGGTACATGACAAACCACATACGATTATAGCATTTTATTTCCCATTGAATACCATTCATTCATTTTCCGATCTCAGGCCCCATGAGCCTCCCGGAAGGGGCGGAGACTCAAGCTCCCCATACTCGCGTGTAAAGAAGCAAGTACATATTCCCCGCCCTGGAATGTTGATTAGCCAATCACAGCGCAGCAAGGTTCCGATGGTGGGAGGGGGGTTCTACGTAATTCTGTCTCTCTCTCTCTGTAAAGCCAAAGATGGAGCTTTTGTGTGTGTATGTGTGTGTGTGTGTGTGTGTGTGTGTGTGTGAAATCTGACACCATAGTGGAAAAAAAGAATGACAAAGAACAATTTCCACTCAGCCACGACTCGGCTCATGTCGTTCATTTTAAAGAGTCGTTCAAAAGAATCGTCTTGTTTGTGAACGTCACAACTCTAATCTGGTGCCATTTGCCAACTTGATGCTGTGGGTCTCTGGTCTGAAGGTGGTGTTGAAACTGGTGAACATGGCGATGTTGTTAATGATGTGGGCCGTGGCTCTGCTGTTCCCCATCAGGCCCTTCTCCTACATATTTTGCGCCGGCTGCTGCTGGACCATGGCCACTCCATCTGCCGCCATCTTGAATGCATTCTCTGAAACTTTGCTCTTAACGTCCATTTAGTCTCGTTCTTTTCACCTGCGTCCTTGTGCGTGTCATCTTTACAAACACTACACCATGACTTTTGTTGCTCTGTGCCACATTTAAAACACACCATCTCACTGTCGTCTTTGCCTGGTCCACCTGTGCTTGTCTTTGGAGGTCGTCGGCCAGTTCTCTCTTGTGTCTTCATTACGTTGTCGTCAGTCTCAGTTGCTCATATTTTCTCCATCTCTTCAAAACTCTGCAACTTCGTCTCAAAGTCTACAAAGGTTATGTCGTCACACCAATGCACCCCATGAATTGCGCATGGCTTAAAGCTCTATGATAATCCCTTCAACACCATAGTCACTAACAGACCATCCCCGAGTGTTTCTCCCACCTTTCTCAGGGCAGTTATGGCGTCTCTGCTCTAATGATATAGTCCACGACACTGTAGTCGTTGGACGTTTGAAGTGATGTCAACGTGGTGTACAAGTTAATTATACGCCAACCATCTCAAACTCTTTAATGCTTTTCTTCCATCATTTTACACTTCTCATATTACTAAAGACAGACTTGTCATTTAGTAGCAATATCAACTCAGCATATGGGTCTTCATTTTTCCCTTGGATCTGCTGCCATTTCAGCCTCTGTTCGTGGTTCATTTAACACAACAGATGAAAATGTCCCAACAATTTTTTTTCCCCCACGTTTCATACATCAATTCCTAGGTACAAAATTTGTACTCGGGTCTGGGATTGAGCCATAAATAACTATAGACAAGGTTAAAAAAAAAATATATATATATATATATATATATATATATATATATATATAAACAGTATTAACAAACAAGAAGCAAAAAATATTTAAATAACGAAATAAAATAAGACTGTAGAAGTGATCAGAAACAGATCAGCACAGTGAGGTGGTTATTGCGGTGCAGGGTCGGTGGAAGTGCTATAGAGTATGGCTGGAGTTTAAGATGATAAATAAACAATGATGTTAATAATGACTGTAACTGTCTGCAACATAGAGCAATGCAAGGTGCATGAAGAGTGACATTTGTCTTTTTTTTTTTTTTTATACTACTTTTTGGATGGAGCATGAACCCTTTACCAACACTTCTGGTCATTTACATAAGAACAGTTAACCATTAACAGTCAACCATATCCCTGATCGTACCTCATACACATATGGAAGTGGTGCTGTTCTTATCCAGACAAAGCAGCTCTTTATGACAGTAACCTAACTCCACTCAGCTGGCACAACACACACACACACACACACACACACTCCACTCCACAGCCACACTTGTGATCACTGCTCTCTGCACCGTGCACTTGAACTTGACGCCAACATGAAACCAAGTTCTAACAGTCAATTCATTTCGACCTCTGTGCACATGAAGACAAGCTCTACAAACAAAACTAGTGTCTTTCATGTACCATGGATATAGTATAGAGTGTAATGAAGTAGGACTTAAATATGTATGCATGAAATGAATCATTACATCCAGTTTTTACTTTGTTTCCTCTGAGGACATTTGGAGGATGTTTGACATATGTTTGTATTCATTGTGAATGTACCTTTGCAGTCATTTCCCCTCTGGTGGTTAACTTAGATTTGTTATCACTGCTGCTTATTGATATTATACAGACATCTATGAGCTTCATAAAGACCATTTTGTATCACCTTTTCTCTTGATTACAGAGTACAAAATATACACTATTGCCCATAAAATTGGTATAAAATAACTTTTACATAACATATTTAGTCTTAATAGATAAGTGTAACTGGGATTCTTCATTTTGCTGAGTCAAAAGTAAGATCGGATGCGTATAAATAAACTAAAAGGACAAATGTGTCTGAAAAAAAAAAATTCCAACTATATGGGCAACAGTGTAGAAAATTATGTTTTATATATTTAGTATTATTTATGAATATGCTTATATATGCTCATTGCCCTCTGGTGGTGCTTTATTTCATTGACAGGTATACTGATAAACACATATACCAACACACTTGCAAATGCAGATTTTTATTAGTATTATTGATAGTGGTTAATATTGCATATACATGTGTCTTTTAATAAAGGAAACTATTTCTATCACTTGATTTCATGCAGCCAATAAAAATAATTGTTCCAGATTGAACTTTTACACCACCCTTGTTTTCTACAATTTCTTGTTCATTTTAATGCCTGGTAGAACTAGAAGTACGTTTGTGTGCACAAATATAATTAAGAAAGGTTAATTTAAGAGCTGATATCTATCCATTTAATAAGTTTTCTTGATAATAACCAAATACATACATCAGTATCTATGGTATTGTACTGAAAAAAACTGGTTTTAGACATTCCATGTTTTTTTTCTGTCTGTTTTAGTCACATGATGCACACAGGAGCTAGTACTGCATTGCATAACCATTATTTTTAATGACTTTTTGTGGTCTAATAAGTCTTTCTGTGACTGTTTATTATAATTGACAGGATTTTTTGGTCATATCTCACTCCTTCCTATTAAATATCGTATATGTTAATATTAATAGTGTCAAACCACATTAACATTGATTTCAAAGATATTAATCTAAATAACTGACTATTATAAGTCATTGAAACATGAAAAGTGATTTCTGATTTAAATTTGCAGAAGCCTCTTCATTAAATCAGTCTTAAGTGAGGAAGCTAATTATGGGCCAATTCTTTTCATCACTTTGGGGACATTTGGTCCTCATGAGTAAATACAACAAAGATCAAAACCCAATCATCACACACAGAATAAACACACACTGATGCTATTAGTGACATAAAGCAGGTTGTTTAGAAACAGCCTCTACACATCAAATGCATTTTTCCAAGATAGTGAGTGTTGGTTTTCATCTTAGTCCAATTACTGTCGGGGTCAGAGGGGGGCTATCTGCAAACCGACACGGTGGGATGTCCGTCATCCTCCTCCACGCGGTCACGTGACTGGTCTGATCAGCCCGTGGCATCTCGGGTTCAAACGGTATCAGAGCGGGTTCAGTGTAAACATAAGGGCCCCTCCCTGTATAATCTGTGTCCCTGAACGCATCACGCCTTTCCCACATGCACGGGCGCACTTAAAAAAAACAATGATAAAGGTGAATGTAACAGTCTGCTTCAGTTCAATATCATCTTCAATAACTTTATAATATAAAGTAAAATCTCCATGCATTGCATAAGACTGCATTTTTACGCATAGATCCAATAAAATAAAATATTATATATTATACAATATATTATATATAATGTGAAATGTAGATAATTGCAGCTTAAATTAATGTGTACCTAACATTTTGAAAACAATGTATTTTCTTCAGTTGATTTCCATGTAAAACACCACAATATAAAAATGCATTAAAAGACTCATCCATAGTTAATCCACTTTTACTGAAGGCACCTTCTGACTAAATGCATCATGCAAAGGAGAAGATGTAACAGTTTCCTTACAGTAACTTCAGAAAAAATAATAAACTTTCCAAAAAAGAACAGAAACAAACTCACAGTGCAGGAGGGTGACGAGCAGAGGCAGCGTCAATGTCCTCATGTTCATTTTGTGTCGGTAAGTTTAGCTCCGTGCTGAGGTCTGTGTCAGTCTGATAAGTGTGCATGAGATCACTTTGCTCCAAACTCTGCACAGCTTCTTCAAGTTTCATCAGCAGCGGAGACGCGCCCTGATATCCTGAACAAAAGACCGGGAGCGCGCACAGGCGGTGGGTCTACTGACCTGAGAGAACTGTCAAAGTACTCACATTCTGTACTGTAGTACAAGTACAGATATTTGTGTGAAACAATACTCTGGTAAAAGAAGAAGTACTGATTCAACTCCTTTACTGAAGTAAAAGTAAAAAAAGTACAACTTCTCTAGTGTAAAAAGTAAAACTTTTTTGCTATGGATGAAATAATACTTGTGGAAAAACCAGAATATTTTCAAAAATAAAGCCTTTAAAAGTGAGTTAGTGTGCAGATGTGTTTTATTGGGGTATTTGGTATATTGGGGTTTAGTGGGTATGGACAGGACTTTTAGGAAAATTTCAAATCATAAAAAAAAAAAAAATTCTGAGATTAAAAGTCAAATTTTTGAGGTACAAATTGATAATTATGAGATCAAAAGTCAAAATGTTAATATAATAAGTCACAATATCTGATTTATGACTTATTTTTCACACTGTCACATTTGTCTAGTTTGAAAAAGTAATAAGTATAAAAGTAATGAGAGATAAAAAGTCAAAATAATGACATACAAAGTCTAAATAAAAAGTCATAATGATTATATGTAACATCACAATTTCTCTCCTGCATTTTCCTTCCCTTTTTCATCTGTCTCATTTGGAAAAAGTAACTAGTCTATTTTGAGAATGTCAAGAGTATAAAGTACAGATATTTATATAAAAATGTAGGGAGTAAAAGTAAAAAAAAAAATTGCCAGAAAAATAAATACTGAAGTAAAGTACAGATACCTAAAAACTGTACTTAAGTAAAGGAAGTACGTTTACTGAGTTCCTTCCACCTCTGAGTTTCAGCTCAGTTTGGTGGCATTTATTATTATTAGATACATTTATTATTGCTTGGATTCTTTGTGCAGCTTTTGAGTAAATGAGCCAAAAAAAAGGACAATTAATATGGAATATGGTGAAAGTATTTGCTATATTGTTAGTGTTAGTTTCAATCAGTTTGATTTTTGCATTCATTCTTTGTTTTATTTGTAACGGCACAACCTTCATCCTGTCAAAGATGAAACTTGTAGGTCAGAGGTTTCTACCAGTCTGCAGTGATGAGTGGTAATAGGATGTGCATGGATGGAACAGCTGCCCCACTCACTACTGTGTTTCAGGTATTAGGTTTCTCACCACCAGTGCAGATACACAACAGCACATTGTCACTCACTCCGGTTTAATGTGCACACATGCTTACTTTAGTGGACATATGCACATACACACACACACAAAGACACACACATGGGCCTTACATGTAGACACGTGTGCATGAGTGCACACAGAGAGAAAGAAAGAAATACAGACCCACGAAATCTGTGCAGCGACACCTGTTCACTATCAACAATCCCAGCTGCTGCACTGTGAGCAGGACACACTGATGTCATAGAACACACTAATACACACATGCACACACATATCTATAACACCACAACTGTGCCTTCTCAACACAAATACATTTTACACAAACAAACTACTCTTGAAAACTTAACCCTATGATCTATACCAACAATGTCAGCTCTCACTTGACACAAAATGTCCCTTAATAAAATAAAATGTACTCATATTTCAAGAAAATTTTACTCAACTCACATAATAGTTGGTCTCTCTCTCTAAAGAGTCAGAATTACTCTTTGGGTAGAGCTCTCCATTCTTAGCTCTTACGGATGAAGTCATGATGAGCTATTGCCATCACGCTTCGTCTGTCATCTGTCCGTCCGTCGTCCACAATTCAGTAAAATCGCTTTTCCCACATTTCTTAACAGATTTCAATTGATTGATCCATTAGATAGATCTAAACACAAAACTCATCACTTTGTCAACATTTGCTTTTGTAAACAATTTGTTTACAACATTTGTTTATTTTTCCAGTATCTCACTAAAATCATTAGTCTTCCCTCAGTTCAACAGATTTCATTTCACATGTTCTGTGGTTCAGTTGGTAGAGCAGGTCGTCCAATCACTGAAGGGTCAGAGGTTTGAATCCCAGCTCTGTCTGTCCACATGTCCAAGTGTCCTTGGACAAAGACACTGAACCCTTTAGTCTCTCAGTAGGACTGACTAAACCTTAGAATACTAAGTTAATAAGTAATGTTTAATTTAAATATACTTTAATAAGCATCTAAATATTAAATAGATGGAAAAATGTAACGGGGATCTGACACAAAAGTAGGACTGGATCTTTATGGGTTAGTCAGGAATTCATTCATTCATTCATTCTTTCAGAAGACCCTTAATACTTCTTTCTTCCACGAGTTCCCTTAAATGTATCCTACATCTGATCCAACTGTACATGTAGCTGCTGTGACCTTATCTACTTTGTTACTGGGTCATTAACAAGGAAAAGACTGGATTATCTGAACAGATTGTCAAACATGTATTCTAGACACTGCTCACTCATAAATAAGAATATTTTTTTCAAAATTGTTTCCAATTTCTAATTGTGGTACAGCAGGTCATCAGCTGTTATATGTGGATGTGTTTTTAACTGATTACAGTAAAGTATTTGAATGACATTTTTCCAGTAGTTCATTTACTTGAAAAGGACTTAATGTGACCTTTATACAGTCTTAATTATAGACAAGTTTATGACAGCAGGAAACAAAAAGACAAAAATATCAAGCTTATCTTAAAGCTAATGGGAATTTGTGCACACGAGAACTGATTAAAAGTGTTGAAAGAGAAGAAGCCATGCACTGTAAAAAAAAAAAAAAAAAGATTAGAATTAACAGCAAAAAGTCATAAAAGTCTCAGTCAGGCATGTCCAAACTGTTCCCCAAAGGGCTGGTGTAGCTGCAGGTTTTTGATCCAACCAACTAAGAGTTCACAGTTTGACCAATCGACTCTGAAGACTGAGATCAGTTGATTCATTGAGTCCAGTTTAATGTTCTGCTGCTGTTGGAATAAAAACCTGCAGCTACACCCGCCTTTTGTGGAATGGTTTGGACATGCCTGGTCTAAGTGCAAATACAATGCAAAGTTGTTTATTTGACAAGATTTATGTTAACAAACTCAGATTTCTATGTAGAAATTATTTCTATTGTTTTAAGAAAATAAAACTAAATTGAGAAACAACGTGGTGTTATTTAAATTGCAAACACATAATGTTAAAATAACAGTGTATTTGTTTTTTAAAGCAATAAAAAATTAAACATTTAACAATTTAACATTTTAAATCTATAAAATAAAAGGTGGCTTTGGTTCAGTTGGTCGAGTAAATTGTCTAATAATCAAAAGGTTGGCAGTTTGAATCCTAGCTCTGACTGTTCATATGTCAAAGTGTCGTTATAAAACCCTGTACCCTCCCAGTTTACACCTGGTGGATTCAGAAAACACTGTCAGTAAGATACCGTCCATTTAATGTTAAATCTACATGTTTAAAATGTCAAATCTACATGTCACCAGTTATTGTTTCTGTAAAAACAATTAGATTTTTTTTTTTTTTTACAGTGTGGGTAGGGACTAAATCTGTTCTTAAAGATAAGAAGAGCCATAAACATAAATACATATCAACCACAAGCAGGAGAAATTCAATCACTTAACTGACCAGATCTACGAGAGTAAATCACAGCCTGTTTCAGTCAATCAGAATAATTTGGCTCTTTTCATACGAGTCAAAATGAAGAGATTTGTGCTGTTCTCAATAAGCCTGGCAGGTAAGAAATAATATCTATTAAAAGTGATTTTCAATTTATCTGTCAGATTTTACAGCTTCACTTCTGTTTTGGAAATGAAAATGTTGACAGTATTTGACATAATGACAGAAAAATCATTAAAGTACAATACACACATTAAAATACATTAACTTCATTTTTGATGGATTTATAGATGTTTTCTGGTATTTTATGATGAAATAAAGGACTTATGGCGCTTCATCAAAATTAATACAGTTATTTATTAATTCACATGGTTATTTCATACCTCTTACCAAAGTTTAACACTTAAATTAACAAGTGGACAGTCAATTAACAGATTTGAAATGGGGATGGAAGAAACATTGCAACCCGTTACACCACACAACCCATTGCAAAACATCTCACTACAAAACAAAACTGAACATTAAATATTTTTTGATTATTCAGATGGTTTGTCATAATTTGTATATATTAATATTTTTAGCAACACAAACAGCTGTTCTTTGTGTCATAAAGGTTGAATAAAATGATCAAACCAATTTCTTAAACATAACGCCAAACATATTTTTGATACATGAATTTTGAAGCCCACTACATCACAGGTGTCAAACATGCATTTGGAGTATTTCCATTGTAGTGACTGGTTATTAGGGTGGTTCTTAGTTTTTTTGTTTGTTTTTTTCTTTTGTAAAAGTCATGCTCCTACCCCTGTAATCTATTCAGTAATCAATAAAAACTACACTGTTAAGTTTTATTGCAATATAAAAATATTCATTGGTAGCTCAACAACAAATCTTAGCTAGATATCAGATTTCAAATGTGTGGATTTTGGATAAAATCAAAATGTTCAAATTGTCCCGTTTTGTTTTTGCAGAACATTTTCACAAGTAATAATGCTAAATATTAAACATTAGAAAATAGAATGTTTAGAAGTGTCCAAAAACCATAGCAGATTTATCACAGTTAAACTGATAGTGTCCCCAAAACAACTATTTCAAAGTGTTTTTACAGAACGTCTGAACATAGTTGTGTGTGATCTGATTTTCCTCTAACTTGGCCAAAGGTTGATCAACAGGTTCTATGTAGCCTCGATGACCTGGTCCCATTGTGCAGGGAGAAACACATGATCTTAATGAGTGGAAGTGTATACGAGTCTGTTTTTTCAAACTTTTAAATATAAGTATGAACCTATCCAGAGTTTTTCATTTGCAAATGTTTTCTTGGTTTGTATTATGTTTTTATTTGCAGAGCATTTCATGATTATGCATGGGTTTGTTTTTTGCATTTAATTTTTCATTTGCACCACACCTTTCCACCTTCTTTAGACTAGTGTTTGATTTGTCAATTTGTATCGTTTCTGTACTTGCAGTTGTTTTCTCTTAATGGATTAGGTTATTACAGTGTGTTTGGCCCATGGCGGCCACCGTAGGTTCAGCCCACCTAAGATCATATTGAGCTGAACGTGGCCCCTAACGTAAAACGTCACACCCCTGCTCAACATGTTCAATGTGATTTATTTTTTTCTTGAAAAACCTGATGTATACAAATAGATCCATGCAATATACAGATAATCCACCAGGGGGAAGGAATGTATTCAGAGGCCTTTCCAGTGACACCATAAGACTATCATTAATGAGGAAGGAGGCAGAACTTTGACAATTTTTAAAATAAATTACCAATTTGTTAGACATATTTATGCTATATTCTGTTTGTTTGTTTGGTTTTTTTGCTCAAATAAAACCATATTTGAGCACTGGGACTTGATGTATCAAATAAGATACAAAATTGAAACTTATACATTGAAATTCATATTTGAAAAAATATTGAAAATAAAGGTTTTTTTTTTGTTTTGTTTTGTTTTTTGCTCATTCAGGCTTTACATGGTCAATATTCTCTGTTTGTAGTTGTTGTAGGAATGCCACTAGTGGTCCCAGATGTACTTCTACCTCCCATTTTGACTGAAGACCAGCACCCTCTTGTGGGAGACTGGCTTCCTGAGCAGGGTTATGTGGTAGTCGAGGAACCTGCACCACAGCCCAGACTAAAGGAAGCAGAGGAAAGAGGAAAACAGGACGACATCCATGTGAAAGAAAAGCCACAGGTTAAAGATGAGCCACAACTCAAGGTGGAACTGGATGTTAAAGAAAAAACAGAAGATAAAAAGCCAGAGCAGTGGCCTGAAGCCATACTAGGAGATGCTGTGGACCCAGAGCCATCCCACCCTGATTTTATTAAGGTAGAATCTGTGGTAAAGGTGGAGCCGGAGAATCAAGAGAAGAGTGAATTTGATGGAAAAAGTGAAACAGGCCTTGAAGGTCAAAAGAAACATATAGACACGGAAGGACTTTATGAAACGACTCAACCGATCATTCACCTAGAACCAATAAATGATGAAGATGATATAAAATCTGATGAAGAGAAGCAGATTATAACAGATGAAACTATGGATCAGCCAATCATGTATCTGGAGCCTATGAATGATGAAGAGGATGTAAAATATGATGAAGAGAAGCAGATTGAAATAAGAGATGAAACTATGGATCAGCCAATTGTACATCTGGAGCCTATGAATGATGATGAAGATGTAAAATATGATGAAGAGAAGCAAATGAACATGGAGAGAAGAGATGAAACTATGGATCAGCCACTCATGTATCTGGAGCCCATGAATGATGATGAAGATGTAAAATATGATGAAGAAAAGCAAATGAACATGGAGAGAAGAGATGAAACTATGGATCAGCCACTCATGTATCTGGAGCCCATGAATGATGATGAAGATGTCAAATCTGATGAAGAGAAGCAGATTGAGAGAACAGATGACACTATAAATAAGCTAATCATGCACCTAGAAACAATAAATGATGATGATGATGATGTAAAATTTGAAGAAGAGAAGCAGATTGACACAGAGAGAACAGATGAATCTATGGATCAGCCAATCATGCTGAGGACAGAATACCCAGACCAGGAGTTTGTAGAGTCAGTAATAGACACCATACCAATGATGGATGAAACAGAGATGAATGGAGATTCCCAAAGCAAAGAAGGTAAAGTCCACACACACTAACACACTGAGCAGCATGAAAAGAAAAAAATTGAAATGTTGCAATGTTCCCTTTTAACCACAGGGGGGGGCTATCCTCCTGTTTGTCCTGGTGTGGTGCTGCAGGGGAAGTGTTATGTGTTTCACAGAGGCCCAAAGCGGGCTGAAGAGGCTGAGGTATTTCCACCAAATTCAGTCTGTATCACATCCAACACCTTTAGAACATGGTCAATGTTATGTTTCTGTCGTTTCAGTTCTTCTGCCAGAGGAGCTTCCCTCAAGGCCACTTGGCTTCAATCACCAACAAACACATCCACAGAGGGGTGATGAGGCTGATACTGGAGACAAATAGAGCATATACACGCACCTGGATTGGAGGACTTCGCTACTTAGGGGTGTGTGTCCAGAGTGTATAAACCCACTGTTGTGAACTATTAATAGTACAACTGTCACCACAGCTAATTATCTGCTTCCATCCATCTTCTACCTTCCTCACATCCATACATCTCTTTATCTTCAGCCAATATATTCCCCATCCCTCCTATGCACACGTCCCAAACCTCTCCATCTGCTCCTGTCACTGTGTCTCTGTAATATCTGCTTGTCACCCCAAATGAAATTTCAACATCTCCAGTTGTGCCTCTGGTATTTTCATCAGTCCAGTGTCAGTTTACATCACTAGGCTCACTACACTTTTGCTTCAGCTCCTACAGATGCTCTTATGTCACACACTCCATCCTAAATGCTGCTCTCCATCCACACCATTCCACCTTCACCTCTAACCCAACCTTCCTATTGCTCTGGAATGTAACAGTGTCAAAATAGGCATCCTTATCAAAATGAGCTACCAGCAGCCAAATAATAATAATAATAATAATAATAATAATAATAATAATAATAATAATAATAATAATAATAATAATAATAATAATAATAATAATAATAATAATAATAATAATGATAATAATAATAATACACAATGGCATGTCCGAAAAGGAGTAGGATGAAGCATTAGCTTAAATTTAATATTATATATATATATATATAATTATATATATATATATATATATATATATATATATATATATATATATATATATATATATATATATATATATATATATATATATATATATATATATATATATATATATATATATATATATATATATATATATATATATATATATATATATACATATATAATTATATATTTAATATATAATTTTAAATATTTTTCTAATATTGTATTTTGATTTAGTTACTCAAAAGGTAGGCTATAGTTTGTGTCCATTGACAACTCATGTACATAACATTCATATCATACAAAACCTGCTCATTTAAAACTAACTAATATCAATATCCAATCTGTCATATGCTTACTGGTGAAAGGCACAATGAAATAAATATACTTTCAAAGTATTACTTACATTCAGCATCCAAGTAAATGGCACATTTGGCTGGAGATGACTGAACTGATGTTATGAGGGGTGAAGGGAAAAATAATTGAATAATAAACAGAGCAAAATCATGACAGAAAAAAACAAAACAAGACCAAACAAAACCTGGTGGTGGGCTAGGGTTAGGGTTATGGGGGGTCCATGGTGTGAAAACTGTCCATGTTATTGAACAAAGGAAAAAGCAGTGAGTCCATGTTATGAATGGTCCTGCAGCTTCACTGCTTATATTATTGTAAATCAACAACAACTTATCCTCCCTTTTTTCTTTTTTTGTTGCCAGTTTCTATGGCATGTATGTGTCTCTAGAATAAATTAAATAAGTGACTCCTGCATTTGATTACACCTCATTAATATCCTGTTATGTGTCAGACTGGTCGTTTTGTCTGGTTGGATGGAGAACATTGGGGCTATGCTGACTGGCTGCTGGGGGAACCCAACAATACTTCAGATCTAGAGGACTGTGTGGAGGTGCTGGCGTATGGTAGGAATCATAATCCTCTGAAGAAAAAGCTCATATATATGCACTGGTTTATGATACAACTGTTGAACATTTAATGTTTGTCTTTCAGGGCCTGGAAAGTTTAATGACTTCACCTGCTGGGAACCACAGGCGTTCGTCTGCTCTTATCCTTATCATACAGAAAACTTCCACAAATCTCAAATTTAATGCTGGACAGTGACACACAGGTCGACGTATAAACGACCCGCAACTGACAGCCTTTTTAACTAGCCTGCCCGCAACTCGGACCAGAAGAAATTTATTTGAAAAGGATGGACCTGACCCACTTCTGGACCCGCATTTTTAAAAAGTAGTCAGTGGTCTTTATGAACATCACATGACCTTTGACCTTACTCACATACCTGCATTTATTTCTGTGTTAAAATCAGATGTTATTGTAAGTTAACCGGAAATTAAATTAATAAAGCGTCATAGTGACCCTCCCTCTCCCCTCATGTAGTCAGCCGTGAAAAATCCTAATTTGGTTGTAAATTATTCTTAGATCAGTTCTGTTGTAACTGTGTTTAGTCAAATATTAGTTTAGCTTTAGTTTAGTTTTTTTTTTTTTGTTTTTTTTTTTTTTTTTACAAATGTACCCTTAGTTTAGCCTCAATTTACACAGCACTACACTTTAAATGTCTATGCTAAATAGATTTTCCATTTCAACAATGTAGTACTTCTGAAATTATATATTTTAGTATTTTTTAGGTTCAATTCTAATGAAGTAATTTTCCACATGTCAGTAGTAGTTTGTCCACTCAGTGTGCTGCAGCTTTCACAGCAGTTCCAGGGTTCCTTTCACTACAGTAGCATTTTTAGATATTTATAAACAGTAAATATTTTAACAGGATGCATTTTATCTATGATGTGTGTGTATTTGCTTTTACCTCCTACTACTACTATATGTTGTTGTCTTTTTTTTTTATCTTGATTTATTTGGTGCTGATGTTGAGGGATGCCAAATAGAATTTCATTGTATTTACAATGACAATAAAGTCTATTCTATTCTATTCTATTCAGACTAGACTGGACATTTTACTCCAACACCAAAATATATTTGCAGAGAATTCATTGAATTACTTTCAGGAGTGCAATTTACCTGATCCAAAATTAAGACTACAAAGCCGTTGGACACTGTCATCAGAGTTTTGCTTGTTAATTACAGGCACCCACTTGTTTCTCAGTGTTTCTTTTAGGATATGATATAAGGCTATTCCATTAGCAGGATCATGTTTTTGATTACATCTGACTGAACTACAATCTTCAGGCATTGTTGGTTTATTGCTGTGTCTGGAGGAGGCTAATGTAACTGGTGGTTCAGTAGTTAGCATTAGCATCATCAAAATGGAGACACTTTATGACATGACGTCATGTAGGAATCCCCTTTTTACCAGATCATTTTAATGTTTATCTCATGTTTATCTCTCGACCGCAACCTGAATATCATTAAAAATGTTTTTTTTTAATGACTGCAGGTGACCGTGGGAACCCGGGTATCACTGATACTGGATGCCGTTTTAGGCTTTTGTTTGTTTGCACCTTTCGATAATGTTAATTTTTTTCACTATGGACCTCCTTCAAATGTATAAGTAGTCTCTCAACTATTAATTCATATTTCAGTAATTGCAATGGAAATAAAATATTTTACTATACTTGTAAGACACAACATCTATTATCATACATGTTGTGTCTTGCATTGTGGAAAAAAATTAAATAAAACCCACGCTTTTTTTTTTTTTTTTTTTACTGAAAATAGTAACGACATTCATTAATTGTGGGGTTTATTAATCATTTTCATTAGTATTCATACATGTTTTCCAATTTTGTTCTCATCATTTCCTTTGAGGTCGACTTCCGGCTGCTTTAGCTGAGCCTAAAAACATATGAAAAATATTACGTTTTCCCACATTTTTTGGGATTTTTCATGGATTTAGGCTGTGTTATTTTAAGTGAAAATCACGCTGAACTGGGTCATCTCGTTCCAAGAGAAATGAAGGTTAAATAACATTTATACTCTATAAATGCACAAAATTAACCCTCAAACTCCTCAACAAACATGACCAAAAGCATCTAATAAAATGTTTAATAAACATTATAACCTGGTAAAACCTTCAACTACATGATCAGGGAATTAACTATCTGAAAACACCTGATTCACTGGTAAAAGTCATGGAATTTGACAATTGATAGTGATTGAAGACACTGTATTTTTTTTTTTGCTAGTGTGTGACATTAATATTATGTTTGTTGTATGATTTCATTTAACCCATAAAGACCCAAAAAGCCACTGGTGCCTCAAACTAAGACTGTTTAATAACTTCTCACAGACTAAACCCATCCATACATGTACATAATTAGTATAAAATGTAGTTTGTCATCTTTTTATGGTTATCAGGTATGACACATTTGGAAGTACAGATGTTCTGTAGTGAATGTGGAAACACCATCATCTTCTACAATAGATGGAGACGCTTGTTTTACTGTATGTTCAAATAATGATCTTCATCAACAGTTACTTTTTTCTTAAGTTTTCACTGTTTCTAATATTATAATCCTCAACTTATTCTGAGCTTTTATGAACATCTACATAAATTAAGTATAGGAATATTCTTGATTCTTGCTGAAAAAACATAAAATGCAGAAGATAATATTATGATAAATCATGATAAATCACTTAAAAGTTTAATATAGATGGGGAAAAAAACTATTTTGGGACTGCCATAAAAGTAACATTGGATTTTTATGAGTTAAAAAAAAAACACTTCTCCTTAATAATGGTGGCAAACATTTTGAAATATGTTATTTTTGTATAAATACTAAAACCACACTGTGAAAATCCTCCACAATACATGTAAAAAAAAATCCATGTATTACAAATATTCAAGTGTGCTATGTTGTACTCCTGTGCAGTCTTTGAGTAAAGTGTATCTCACCAGTTTACACTTTCATCACATTAGTTTCTCTAATTCTGTTGATGAGTGTTAACAGGTAACACTGTTCAGACCTTACACCCCATCACAGACCCTCTCCTCACGTCACTGAACCCATTAGGTCCATACGTTCAGACTTATTTCAGCAAATCAGGGATCAGCCACATTGTGCCAATAAATGCTTCATGACAGCACATGACGTTCACCCCCACATTTAAGGTTTCATGGCTTCCACATGTGTCGGTCATGTTTTTCCTTCTGTGTGGCAGCCAGACACAATAAATATCCATCCTCACCTACCCTTTAAAATTACAGGAGCTTAGCACCCATTAACTGATGTATTCACACACACACTCAGCACATGTCGCTACCGCAAAGCCTGCTGGGACTCACATGTTGCTGTGTGTGACTGTGACTCATTTTCCACTGGCCTACACAACCTTTGGACGCGGAGGTGAGGATTACTAACTCTAAGGTGATGAGTAGCAGTTCTTTATCCTTCTATTTCAATTGCTGACTCTTCCACATACATGCACTACCACACACATATTAATTCACTTACAGCAAATTCATATAATAAGGCCTCACATAAGCCTTTGTTTTATAAATACAATCTGTGACTATGTGCGTCTTTCGGTCTGCTCTCTATTGTTCTTCTACCAGGAAAAGTGACTTTTACTGGATTTAAAAGATCACAACTGAATGTGCATTTCCATTCCATCTATTACAGGACAGATCTCTCCAATAGCTTTGTTGCTAATGGTGGGGGTCCAAAATCATATTTTTAGACCTGGCATATATTCAGATCTGGTTAGTAATGGTCACAAAGCCATACATACATATATATATATATATATATATATATATATATATATATATATATATATATATATATATATATATATATATATATATATATATATATATATATATATATGTGTGTGTGTGTGTGTGTGTGTGTGTGTGTGTGTGTGGCTTTGTGACCTTGTTTTTCTCCAAATGTATATAGATGCTGTTAAAGAAAAATCATTCACTGAATAAAAACAGTAAATTCAGTGAATGAGGCATCTTTCTTTTGTAACACACCATTCATCACATAGTAACTAATAAATGACAAAGTGGTGTGGATGACTGCTGTGGAGATCCTGTTACTCAGTTGTGATGGAAATCCCCTAATACCTTGACTGATTATTAGAGATGCTGTTTGGATGATAGTG